>CM025612.2:17064304-17079904 GCA_014621495.2 Entosphenus tridentatus
CTGAGAAATGTGACGTCACATCGAAATGCGCAACTTTAAATAAATATAGACAACACGTTCTACTTGATTAAATAGACTTGTTATATACATGTTTTCTCCTACAACATCAGAGTGCAGCACCACATTAAATACATACTACAATGACAATAGTTGAAAGCGATTTGAAGCATGTTTTGTTTTTTTTGGAGGGGGGGGCAGAGCTTTGTGACGTCATATTTGAGGGGGGGGTCTGACTTTTTGTGACGCCGTGTGACGGAGGGGGGGGGGTCAAAATTCGTCCAAAATCGCGTGACGTCATTTATGGACGGCCCCTATGGTCCGTTCTGGATGACCCACAATCGCGCAACTGGCTGATGATGATCATCATCATTTATAATAGAAGGCTCGGAGAGGCATTCATCCAGCAGTGGATCGACCCTGACTGCTGCCGATGACGCTGCTGATCTTCGTATCGTACGGCTGATGCAGATGCAGAGCATCAGCTACAATTTCACATTCAGATGGTGAAGCCAGATAACCGCGTCAGGAGAAGTGGCACGAGTGTGTCGTAGCTGTGATGTCTCTTTCGTATTTGTGAACCGGGGAATTGCGTCGTTACATGCTGCATGGCCTGTGCTGGAAGACCGGAGTCGCAATTTGGAGAGTTTGTAACGACATCGGCTCGAGCCATTCATCAAGTTCAAGTTCATTTATTTAGGTATAGCCCTGTGAGCCATTCGGCTCTTGAATCGGGTGCAACCGCAACAAACAAAAAACAAAAACATAAAAAAAACATCTTAAAGTGAATATGTGACTGAGTGCAAACAGAAAATACAAAAAAAAACAGCAAAATATTGCAGAAAAAACACCGTACACCAACGCTGTGTGCAAAAATCCCAGTGGGATGCAATCACTCAGAAGGTGCTGCCAATTTATCCTGACCTCACCGAGATGCACCATTGTAGATTTTCGTGGTTTTGTCATTTCAAAGTTGAAATATCGGAAGTGGCGCGTCATTCTGTGTTAATGAGACAAGGAGCGTAGATTATACTGGTAGCCACCACCTGGTTCCACCAGCCCACAGGGGATTATTGTGTCCGTCCGTCGTGCATCTAAAAATGGGAGGGTTGGGGCTGGGTGGAGAGGGGAGGGTGGGGAGGGGCTGGGAGGGGTGGGGCTGGGTGGGGAGGGGCTGGTCACCCCGTGGTGCCCTTATAAAACTCAACGTTTAACCTACTCACGCCGGCTTGTGCCCGCCCTCACAGTCGGGCATATTTGCGGAATACACCACGCCGCCGTTGACCCTGGCCATTGACCGAGCAACCCAACGTTCCTACCAGATCCCTCCGCAGGAATGTGTTATTAGGGGTCGTCCATAAATTACGTCACGCACCGAGGGGGGAGGGGGGGGTCAGACATTTGTGACGATGTGTGACGAGGGGGGGCGGGGGGTTTGAGAAATGTGACGTCACATCAAAATGCGCAACTTTAAATACATATAAATTAAATAGAACTATTATAACAACACAAATTTTTATTAATTTTCATTATTAACTATTTATTTCATGAAGGAGCAGTTTGCTTCTCCATGGGAGAATGGAAAAGCATAAATTTAGCAATTTTATTTAATGATTGTTATTAAACATTTTGATTCTAATGATTCTACCAGGGCTTTTCATTCTGTGGAATGAATATGTGATTGTTATAATTGTAATCTCCATTTTGCTTCGTTCTACTACAAAGTTTCAAGTATTTTTTTTATAGTTATAATAACTTTTAATATTTTTTCATTACATGAGATTTTCAATAAAATATTCTGAACATCTGCAGTTGTAGTTAGACGTTGAATATTTTCAAGTGAATTTTATGCTAAATTTCAGCTTTCCAACGCCTCCTTTTTAAATCGTGTTTTCTCCTACAACATCAGAGTGCAGCACCACATTAAATACGCACTACAATGATAATAGTTTAAAGTGATTTGAAGCATGTTTTATTTTCAAAATGGAAATATGGTTTTTGGGGGGGGGGGGCAGAGCTTTGTGACGTCATATTTGAGGGGGGTCTAACTTTTTGTGACGCCGTGTGACGAGAGAGGGGGAGGGAGGGGTCAAAAATCGGCCAAAATCGCGTGACGTCATTTATGGACGACCTTTTCAACAATGCCCTTTCGACCCCAAGAAGTTATGGATTTTAACGCATGCAATAATGGCGTTGTGTAACTCATCACAGCAATATATGTATTTTTAGCACTGATCCATATATAACCGTACATCTCAAATCAAAGGTCAAAGGTTCACATACATGTTCACACAGCCATCGGCAACCCTCAGGCAGGAATGTAGATTCCACATTTGAGTGGTGTGGAGCAGTCTTTGCATAGCACAACCACTGTCGAACTCTACGGCAGCTTATAAACTACGTACAAGCTCTCCACACGTGACATTAAAAGCACACGGTGTGTTACATTTTAGACGTCACCTTATAATGTGACACTCATGTATATTCCCAAGCCACTGTTGGAAAAGTGATTTCTCACCTTAAATAAATGAAGAACGTATCAAACACAGTCTCTTACGCAGCATTAGATACGTGTACGTGGTGAATAGAATTATTGTCGAAATGTATGTATCCACGTTGAACTTCTTTTGCATCGTACGTAGCTGACCACGCTAATCGAGGGTGTGGAAAAACGAGCATTGGAAGGAGGGACTCATCTCTTTTTGTGATCCTGAGACAGTCGTTTAAATGTCATAATTGTAACAAATATAACCGTTGACCTCCAATTAGCACGGATGGCTACGTACTTCGTGAAAGAAGTTCAACGTGCATACAAAGACCCCCCCGTATAGCCTCAACAGACTGTTGGGGCAAGTGCTGTTAGCGAGCACCTATGAAGGCCGGCACCGTGGCACACGAGGGGGTGGGTGGCCAGCACCACTCCCAGGCCGCCTTTGTCTCCCCAGTGGCGATGTGTTTACGCATCGCAACAGGTACTCATTTGAGGCTGAGTCGACCTAGGGGGAGGCCCTCAGGACCGGTTCAGATAATCGCTATCACCGGTGGTGCTGGCTGTGAGCGGGAATCGAACTCGGGTAGCCGGGTTCGAAGCGCAGCACTCACCGCTACAACGCTATCCCCCCCACCACACACAGACACACGGACAAACGTGGTTCTATTCACACCCGAGAGATGGTGGACTGAATTCGGCTCGTGGTAATTGCAACTCACATTCTCACCTTTGAGAGTCTCCCTGCTCGACCCAAACACAGATAGAATTACATCGCGCGCTTACAATGTGCAGAGGTACACGCCCTTTGTTAATGCAGTGATGGATAAAGACGTTCCCGTGCAGTCCTGGCAGGGGTGGGTGACGGGTGTTTGACCATACTTCACGTTGATGATTGTCGTCCTGTACATCATCATTAATAATACTATTGTTATTTAATTTGTGTAATTTAGGGACCCGTCCATAAATGATGTCACGCAATTTTGGCCGATTTTTGACCCCCCCTCCCCCCCTCGTCACACGGCGTCACAAAAAGTCAAACCCCCCTCAAATATTACGTCACAAAGCTCTGCCCCCCCCCCCCAAACCATATTTCCATTTTGAAAATAAAACATGCTTCAAATCACTTTAAACTATTGTCATTGTGGTGCGTATTTAATGTGGCGCTGCACTCTGATGTTGTAGGAGAAAACACGTATTAAAAATGAGGCGTTGGAAAGCTGAAATTTTGCATAAAATTCACTTGAAAATATTCAACGTCTAACTTAAACTGCAGATGTTCAGAATATTATATTAAAATTCTCTTTAAATATAAAATTTTAAAAGTAATTATAACTATTAAAAATATATACTTGAAACGTTGTAGTAGAACGAAGCAAAATGGAGAGTACAAGTATAACAATCACATATTCATTCCACAGAATGAAAAGCCTTGGTAGAACAATTAGAATAAAAATGTTTAATAATAATCATTCAAAAATTTTACAAAATGAATGCTTCTCCATTCTACCATGGAGAAGCAAAATGCACCTTCATGGAATAAATAAAAGGTATTCAAATAGTTAATAATGATAATTAATAAAAATGTGTGTTGTTATAACAATTCTATTTAATTAATATTTATTTAAAGTTGCGCATTTTGATGTGACGCCACATTTCTCAATCCCCCTCTCCCCCCTCGTCACACATCATCACAAATGTCTGACCTTCCCCCCCTAGGTGCGTGACGTCATTTATGGACGGCTCCTTATATCACAATTGATGCAAGAGTGTCAACATAACCGCAATACCCCTCTACGTGTTTCAGCTATTAACAGAATGGCCTGACACATATTCTGAATCACGTATTTACTCTGCGTACGTCCAAAAACATTGGCGCGTTCCCCTTTTGCCGCCTCTTGGTGTAATTTCAAGCGACCCACGTTCTCCGTTACACTCGTCATAGTTTATTCTCTTCTCTGACGTTGGCGCTTCACGACTGCGGTTGCCCCCCCTCCAGCTCCTCCCCCGCCGCACCCCACAACTGAAGAGGAGCCACCCCCTCTCTTGTGACCATTTTCCACTTGCACAGAAAGGGTGGCCTCACTCAACCCGTGCCACCTATCAACTCGATCCTCCACCAAGCCCAACCTTAGCAGTTTGTCCTCCAGGAGAAATGTTGCGTCTGTTTTTGCATATCATTAAAATTCCACAATTATTGACAGAATAGCCTGCATTTTCAATATTTTAACGTCATCAAACAATTTAGCCAGTCATCTAAAGATCTACTCATAGACAAGTTATGATCTCTTTCATCTTCTCCCATTATCTTTGTCAAACCTAAGTCGGTGTGTTTGAACTTCGTCTATAGAGTCTTTGTCAGAGCGTCATCATTATTACTATCTTTAATGACGATGGCCTCTCATAATTTACGACAATTATATCCAGAAAAATACTCTTCAATTAAAACCGAGCACATTAAAGTGGCAAGCATGAGTCAGTATTTCTATGTATCCTTGCCATCAATCCTTCGGAGATTATGGGTTTATCATCTTCAAACTCACATAGTGCTACACCAACAACGATGTTTTTCCTTCACGTTTGCTCATATTCAGTGCACAATATCAGCCCGAACAATCCTGCACCAGGCTGTTCTGGGGAATCATTGCCTGTGGCGTCAAGCTCTGTGACATGTGTGGCATCGGTCGTAACCCAGTGTAACATCACGACTCAGAAGTCATACCTCATGATGTCATCACTGGACGTGCGTTGTGTGACCTTAATGCGCAGTCGTGCGTCTACTCAAGTCATCCATCCCTCACGGGCTTTTATTGCTGCAACAGGTTTCCCCTTAAAACACCTCAAATAGACCAGTAGAGCTATTTGTGTCTCAGTCTGCCTGACACTCCAAGGCTCTAGTTGCACATCTTCACGTCAATAGAAAAATTTGTTCACGTCAATTGCTATAATTTTAGGACAATGAGCACAAACTCCATTGCCCTACAAACAACAACGCCCTTTCAGCCCAAGAAGCGATGACTTGTGAAGCATGTCGCCACGGGAGAGTGCTACAAAACTACGAGTTCAGACCCCGAGGCTCACATTTTCTTCGCGTAATTTGATGGGTTACTTTATGTAAAGAGATGCAATTTTTTTTGGCACCGGCGCTTAAATGAGCATGTTTAATCATGAAACGCGAAAGCAAGCGTTTAAAGGGTATGATTATTCACGCCAGACACCCATTGGTCCTTCAGGCAGGAATGGACATTTCCACGTTTGTATGGTGTGGAGCAGTCTGTCCAAAGTACAACCACTGCTGAACTATATGACAGTTTGTAAAATACAAGCTATCTCTCTCTATATGTGATATAAAATAAAACCGCACCATACGTTACATTTTAAATGTCATGTTACACTCAAGTATATTTCCAAGCCAATGCTGTAAGAGTTATTTCTCATCTGAAATAACGAAGGAGTTGATTAGTTACGGTCTATTAAACAGCACGAGACGTGTGTACGTTGTGATTAGATTCCATTTCAAAAGGCTTCCATGCTTAACATGAGCACTGAAAGGAGGTGTTAGTCCTGAGACAGAGCTTTAAATTGGCATCCGCACCTCCGATTATCACGATTAGCTGCGTAAGGACGTTCAACATACATTACAACTGTTGACTTCCCACAGTGATACTAATTTTGTTCACCCCTAAGAGATGATGGACCCATATTCTTGGTTCTTTCGGTAAAGTCACGTAGAAGGGAATAATAAAATAATAAAACAATAAACATTCTCATGACGTTTCAGCCACAACGCAAGGACGGCTGCTTGCGTTGCGGCCGAAACGTCGTGAGAATTTTTATTATGTTTTATTATTTTATTATTTCCCTTATACGTGACTTTCCCGAAAGAACCAAGAACATGAATCCCTGCAGTCACGAAAGTTTTAAATCGAAAAATGATGGACCCAGATAGATTTGTTGAAAATTTAACTCACATTCTCAGTTATGAGAGGATCACTATTCTACCAACATGGTTGTGATCATGTGTAACATTATAATTTACAGTGCCTTGCTAATCCACTGCTTGATATCAGCCTCCTCACGCAGTATCAGTCGAGGTGGTTCGTTGGCCATTCTTCACGTTCATTGCAGCAACGATTTAGATTCTAGATTTGAAGCTTTCGTGACTGCAAGAATTCATATTCTTCACCTAAGAATAACGATTTAGATATTATAACTCAATGCTGTCGTTGGCTACGTCTGGGGTTCAAACTCTAGTAGAGCGCTAGCTAACCACTGCTCCACAATCATCACCCCCCCCAACCTCCCAAGTGTTATATTACAATATAATGAATGTAATGCTCTCAGGTTATATGAATAGCAATCATCGACGTTCACATGTGCGTGAATATAATGCTTACGTACAACTCGTGGGACAGTAACGTTAAATATTGATGCTTTCGTTTAAACAAAACAAAAATACAGCAATTCCTGTATTTTACTGATCTTGCACACTGACCAGTGCGGTCAAGTATGGCCAAGTATTGGAAGTCCTTCATCGAGCAAGTGGATTTACGAAGAGGCCACTGCGACCAGGGGATCAGCAACCTGCGGACTGCGGAGTCGCACCTCCCGGTGGCTCTTTCGCTTACCCCCCTTGCAGCTCTTTGGCTGCCCCCCC
Source organism: Entosphenus tridentatus (assembly GCA_014621495.2). Taxonomy (NCBI): domain Eukaryota; kingdom Metazoa; phylum Chordata; class Hyperoartia; order Petromyzontiformes; family Petromyzontidae; genus Entosphenus; species Entosphenus tridentatus. Next base: position 17,071,447 of record CM025612.2, read on the forward strand.
CCCTTGCGGTCAGCCGTTTAAAAAAAACCTTAAACGTTAAATATAATTGAACGTCAACTTAATAGAGTAAATGCGGCAGGGAATGGGGTCACTGTGGAATGTCTCGGTCGCGACAAGAACATCTACAATAAATGTAAAAAAAATACTTAAACGTTAAACATAATTGAACGTAAACTTAATAGATGAAATGCGGCAGGGAATGGGGTGACTATGGAATGTCTGCGTGGCGACAAGAACATTTACAATAAATGTAAAAAAAAATACTTAAACGTTAAACATAATTGAACGTAAACTTAATAGATGAAATGCGGCAGGGAATGGGGTGACTATGGAATGTCTGCGTGGCGACAATAAAATGTACAATAAATGTAAAAACAACTTTAATGTTTAACATAATTTAACGTAAACATAATAAATGAAATACGGAAGGCAATGGGGTAACTATGGAATGTGACAACAAATTGTACAACAGTCAAACTATATTGTTCAAGAATAACTAAGGGGGCGGGGGGGTTAGGGGGGGACTAATCACTGATTTAGTTTAAGTCGGAATGTGTGTGGTCGTCTGCTGTGTTTGTGTTCAAGTAGTTATGCGCGTGATGTGGCTCTCGTACTATTTTGGTCAAAGACGTAAACAAATAAAATGGCTCTTCTTCTTTCGAAGGTTGCCGACCCCTATTCGGAAGCCACAGGAGCTATCCACTTTTAAATAATCTAGATAGAGAACTACTTTCTTTAGAACTGCTTTTTGTGTTTTGTTTTTTTGTCCTTCCGATTAGCACGGTTGGCTACGTACGGTACGAAAGAAGTTCAACATACATCAACATATAATCTTACAACGAACTGTAATTATTATTTAAATTGAATTTCAATGGTGGCAGTTCCACATTTGCATGGTGTAGGTCAAGATAATAATTGTGGACTTTACACAAAGTGGTACTCTTGTATGTACGTATGTTAAACTTCTTTCGCACCTTACTTAGCCAACCGTGCTAATCATAATGAAGGACTCTGGTGAGTTGCAAATATAGTACCGTAATTTGTTACCAAGTAATGCATTAATAAGTAGAGGATATTCAACTGAAGTGGCTTCAGAACTGCACGTTTATCAGAAGTCTATTTCCCGAGTAAAGCCCATTGAGCCAAACAGCTCTTTGTCAAGGGCGACTCTGTGTGTATGCACATCTGTGTGTTCGTTCTTCGTTAATTCCCCGTGTAGCCTAAACAGACTGTTGGGGCAAGTGTTGTTAGCGAGCACCTATGAAGGCCGGTACGGCGCACGAGGGGGTGGGTGGCCAGCACCACGCCCGGCCGCCTTTGTCTCCCGAGTGGCGATGTTTACACACCGCACCAGGTACTCATTTGAGGCTGAGTCGACCTAAGGGAGGCCCAGGACATATGTGTGTATACACATTTACACATCACAAATATATAATGATTGTGTCGTGAGGCTGCTTTGAATTAAACTTTTATCAACTGACTATTTTATTATAAATGTAACTATTTTTTATTAATTTCAACAAAGTGGCCAATCTTCTTGGTTCTTTCGGTAAAGTCACGTAGAATGGAAATAAATGTATTATTATTTTATTATTTCTATTCTACCTGACTTTACCGAAAGAACCAAGAAGATGAATCCCTGCAGTCACGAAAGCTTTAAATCGAAAAGTGGCCAATGTATGAAGTTTAAAGGCAAAAAATGGCTTCCAACAATAGTGAGATTTCTGTATTGAGCATTGCTCTTTCACACTGAAATCACTGGCCGTTTCGTGAACGTCATGTCAGCCTTGGCTATGTCTCTCCATAATCCGCTGTGGGACCACTCCTTACTTATATTTGACTCATTGGAAAAGCGAATGTATTGTTTATAACATTTACTTAATATTCAAATATATGTTGCAATATACTTTACACATCTCTATATATGGAAATTTTATTACAAAATGTTTTCAAATGTGTTGTATTTTGATGCAATGTTTTAGTGCATTGCTTCTGTTGTTGCATGTGCAATTGGTTCAATTGAGTCGCAGACGTAGACTTGGAGGCAACACATTTATTCAACTCCAACACACGGGGTAACTTCCCCTTAACAGAATAACAACCTATGGTGGTGACCACCAGGCTAACTACACTAATTACCACGTGACTGGTGTAGCTAGCCAGGTGGTGACCACCAGGCTAACTACACTAGTTACAACGTAACTGCTACTACGGACCGGGACCAACAGGTTGGGTCCGGGTCCACGTGTTGGAGACTCGTTGAACGTAGAACGTAGACGAAGGCTTCTTCCAGGATGAACAACAACCACGGTCCCTCACGGGACCCGGCTTATATTCTCTGCGGCGTGGCCGGCTCTGCCCTTGGCCACGACCACCTTCCAGAATCCTCGGGAAGGATCTGGGTCCCGACCACGTGACCGCCCCTCGCCCCTACTTGTGACCCCTTTGTAGACTTAACTGGTCACGTGTCCTCCCGGGTCAACCAGAGTGCCATGGCCTCGAGTAACCTCATCCTTCGGCCGGCACTCACACACCCTGTCCTGTAGGGCTGGCACTGCACGCCAAGCGAGATGCCATCTAGCGCATCAATCAGCGCTCACCAGGCCCTTATAGGGCCGGTACTACACCCACACAACATAGTGGTATCCGTGATGTCGTTACACCGCATCCCGTGCCTCTCTAGGGCCGGCACTACACATGTATGAAGATTTTCATGGGATGACATTTAAATCCAACAATAATTAGTAAGTGCGTAACAGAAACCACAACATGCGTTGGCGTTACATATTCAAAATAATTTTAATAAAAATTATATAATCCACTTACGATATGGATAACCTCAGTGGGTATTGTTTTAATTTAGTTTTATATCACATATATATTATTTTGCTATGGATAGTGCGTTGCTCATGCATATTTAATTTGAAAACATTGAGACTTATAAAATATATCGTTTCATTGGAAGGAGTGATGGTGTTGTATTACCAAACTGTATGTAATTGATTCACTGCTACCTCAAGCTGACCAAAACTTATTTTTCTTATGATGGTCAAACAAGACTTTACCACCATCATCCATGACAAATTATGTTCTGCTCTTCTCGGTTAAAGCTGTGTGTATTCATGCCAAGGGCGATCTAATGACTATCAGCCTGTGCGTTTACACAACTATCAGACAAACGACTGAAATTATTGTACTATTGCTGTTGTGTTAATATTCCTTAACTTAGCTGCTGTTAATGCACCGGAACCTCTGGCCGAAATACGACTCAAACAAACCCGATTTAAGCCCAGAGATATTTCAAAATAAAGGCAATACAGTGCGTAATAAATCTTGATTTAAAGCTTTAGTGACTGCAGGAATTCATATTCTTTGCGTCTTTCGGTAAAGTCACGTATAGATAGGTTCAAAGAAAATAACAAAAAAACTACAACGTTTTGATCGCAACACAAGCGGTCGTCTTCAGGAAAATAATATATCTTCTTGGTTCCTTCGGTAAGGTCACGTAGAAGGGAAATAATAAAATAATAAAAATAAAACATAAGAAAATACAATTCTCACGACGTTTCGGCCACAACGCAAGCAGCCGTCCTCAGGTGAAGAATAGGGCTGTCGGAAAGACAGCGTCTGAATGAACACCACCAAGCTTGGCAGCGTATATTAAGGCTTAAATTGTATTTTATTATGTTTTATTATTATTTTATTATTTCCCTTCTGCGTGACTTTACCAAAAGAACCAAGAAGATGAATCCCTGTATTCACGAAAGCTTTAAATCGAAAATAATATAATTCCCTTTTCCTGAAAACCACCGCTTGTGTTGCGATCGAAACGTCGTAGTTTATTTTCTTATTTTCTTTGAACCTATCTACGTGACTTTACCGAAAAACCCAAAGGATAGTGCGTAATATTTCGCGCTCGCATGCGCCATTGACGTAGGTAAATAAGTGACAGAGAGCCAAAGGCACGTTGTAGATCTGCTCAAACGCAACAAGGACGGGAGGATGCGTCGAGGGTGTGGCGCGCGACGCGTGAAGCACTTGAGGACGATCGTGCTTCGTATCAGGTTGTGGGTTTTGGGCAAAGCCCCCTTCCGACGGTTGAGCCGCAGGGCGTGACTCACGACCAGGATGCGCACGTCAAGTGAACGTTACCTCGAGGGATAAAAATATCCCACCTGCGAGAGTACAAAAAGGGGGCACCTACTCTGGTGGAGGTTTATTCGCTCGCGCATTTCCCTCCGAAGAGATTCTACAGGTGACAATACGGAGCAGTGCGATGGAGATGACGAGCAGAGCTGGTCTTCTGGCGGCATTCGCGATGCTTCTCTTCTGCCTGGCTCCTGCCAGCACCTTTTGTAAGTGGTCGCAAAACTGAACACTCTTAGTCTTAGCCGAGGTGCATGTCACGTCATGTTGCTTTAGATTTCATGGGCAAATCGCGTGTACTGTGCTTTCGTTTTGTGTTTTTAGCCATTTTGTAATTGTATTACATTGGTTTTAAATTTGTTTAGGTCTCTACGGTAGTTTGCTTTTGCAGGAATATTGCACATTGCTACTATATATTTTATATAAACTTGACTACCTAACGCGACACTGAATAACTTGGGACTCGCTGGGTATTTTTTTTCACTCAGTATTTAGTACATACCATAGTTGCGTATGTGTTGTTTTGTTTTTACATTTTAGGATGTTCTTGACTATACATCACAAGTTAATTTAGATAACGATGGGTGAGAGTGTTTCCCTGCCCCAACGAGCAATGGATTTATTATCTCTGTTGCCAGCCCTGAGCCAATGGTGGTTCGTCCACATTCTCATGGTGAGAGCAGTCTTTTTAATAGACTGTAAAAGTGGATTTTCTCTCAAAGTTCCATTGACATAGAGATATTAGAAGCTGAATATAAAGGAAGTAATAGCCAATTGGCTTACTTTAACTGGGAAATTTTTGACTTCTACTCAATTCTCTAAATGAATTTTATTCAGTGCAAAATTATAATTTCCCACCTCAGATACACATGATCAGTTCAACAAAATAATATTATTCAATAATTGTTTTTGTGTACACATGCCTGTAATCCATTAAGTTGACTGCTGCTTAATATAAAGTATGAAACAAGTATTGTACGTGATTGTTAGTGATTGTAATGGTATAATAACAATTGTATAATTTCTAACTTTACGTGAATTTGGTTTTGGAATGTTATAGATATGACAATAGACGTAGTATTATTTGTGCCAAAATTAGTTTTCTAGCTCTGCTAGCGTATCATGAAAAATATACATCAGCCACTTACTCAGTCGAGTTATTGTCTGCGCACAGTTTATTCGACCTGATATATAACATCGCAGGGACCAACGATGGTACGTTAGTTAATGGCATCGACGATGTAGATTGACGGTGATGTCCTATCAAATACAATGCACACAGTGCGCATTCCACATCTTACCCGAATAATGTACACCTTTTGTCCCACTGTCTTAACCGCACTGCCTGTGTTCACTTATTTTGTGCTGATATAGCGATCGGAGTGGTCCGAGCAAAGCGAGCAGCCCCAACGATCATAGCTCCATACAGCTTGAACGGGGTCGTCCTGGTGGCGTCAGACTTGGGACGGTACCAGCTGACGCAGGACCAGGCGCGCAACACCTGCATCCAACTTGGATTCACCATCGCCACCTTGGAAAATCTACAGGACGCCATTGCCCTTAAATACGAGCAATGCAGGTAACACATTGTGTACGGGGGGCATAGAAGTATGGTACAACAATGGATTTTTCCACACACACACCTCTGCTGCCCACGATGTAGCGCCGTGGCAGCCGATAACATTTGATAATCATGGGTGGGTGTCGATCCAGGATTAACCCTGCTAAGCTTGAGAGGTGATATTTGTCACATTACTTTGTCGTAAGGCAGTAATGACGATGAATAATTTAACAAGGTTCAAAGTCAAGTCAAAGTCTCGTCATGCCAAAATTAAAACCATATTCATAATTAAATCGCAGTTGAGTTCCCCAGATAGTGGCGCTTAAATAAAAATAATCTAGAGAGATGAAGGGCAAAGTCGACCCCTTTCAGCGGGATGTGAACGCACAATCGTTTAGATTGTGAGTCACACGTTTACGTGCAGGCGTCGTGGTTTTATGCAATACTGGCGGTATGAAGGTGGGAGTGCCATTGAGGGACTCCCACTTTGAGGGACTCCCACCGAGATGAACACGTGCCGAAGCTTCGTGGAACGTGGAGGACTCTGACTCAACAGTCTTGTCCGAGAATGTGAAACGTCAGCTGGAATAAAAACGATTAATGATCAAGCAAACACCACAATTTTGTCCGGTGGCGTCATAGTAGTCCATGCTTAGAGCCCCAAAACCGACATTTACAACGCAAGAGGGCATTCGCAATAATAGGACAAAGCTGGCACAAATGAAACAAAAATATTATTAGGGTCTTTCGGTAAAGTCACGTAGATAGAGAGGTTCACAGTGAATAACCTTTGAACCTATCTACGTGACTTTACCGAATAATATAAATGCCTGCAGTCACGAAAGCTTTAAGTCAAGATGAATTTGTTGTTGTAGCATATGTTTTAATATATGTTTTGTTACTGATCTCTTTCAATTCAATACTTTGTTCAGTGCCTTCCCTAGTTTCGTATTTATTTTGTGCTAGTTATTTTTTAAAATCTGTTTAGATGCCACCTGAATTTGTGAATGCCGATGCAGAATTACGTTTGGCTGCCCACTTCATATTTACTTAAAGAAACCACCGATGTCGACACCGGAGCACTAACACATCCACGCGTGTGTTTGGTTTGGAAACGAGTGAGAGTGCTGCTCAACTCTGCTGTTCTCCCTTCTGCTCTGTGTGGATTCGTGCAGGTATGGATGGATTTCCAAGCCCAACACCTACGTGCTCCCACGCGTGAAAAGCGTCATGACCTGTGCGCAAGGCTATGTGGGACTGTTTCAAGTCACCACCTTGCAGCCTCGGCAGTTTGATGTGTACTGCTATAGCAGAGGTGTGTATGTGTGACTTCTCTGTGTGCTATTAACGAAGGGACATCGCTCGAAGTGTCGTAAAATGTTATACGTTTACCTGTTAAGTCAGTATTATTGACGAATGTGCGAGTTTTATTCACGTGAAGAGCAGTAGCCCTGCAATCCAATAACCGATTTCGAGCCACCCATATTTGCGACATTGTATGTTGAACTTCTTTCGTACGTTACGTAGCCAACCGTGCTCATTGGAGGTGTGGGGGAAGGACAACAAACCAAACAGAAAAAGGCAGTTTGCATGTACAGCCCTTTGGTCAATTAACTGCTGCATGATGGCCTCCCCGCACCTTGTGGCTTGTGGGGGTCATTTGACCATACTTCACCACGCTGGTCAAATTCTTTGGGTCTTTCGGTAAAGTCACGTAGATATGTATCTAGCTACGTGACCCCGGCATTTGAATTCCTGCAGTCACGAAAGCTTTAAGTCAAGATTTAACCACGCCGGTCAAGTTAGGTTTCAGAAGGTGGAGAGTAGCATGCACGATGGAGGATGGATTTCTTACAGTGCAGCAGCGGATTGTATCGTGCTGCCCACCACATAGACCTGCAGCTTATTACAGCCATGGTGGCCACTCAAACAAGCATCGTCCAGGCTCTGCCCGGTTTAGTTCCCATGATCTGACAAGATCGAGTGCGTTCCAAACGATTTGATCATTTGACATGATGTGAACGGGGCGAACGAAACCTATCATATGGCTCTTTTGATTTGAGTTGTCTTTATGTGACGGTCTGGTGCAGTGTCGAAACATCGCCGCTGGCTAGCCAAAGCTATGGGATTGTGGTGCTGATCACACCACCGATCACGGACTCTTTGTATTTTGTCGTTCTTTTACGTACAGGGCAGTGGGTAGGTATAGTAAGCAATTGCCTGTGATAAATCAGGAATGTGGGTAAATTGAGTTATATATACACATAACTGACACACATTGCTTTTTTTTGTCTCTGTCATATGTGGTGTTTGCTACAATCTTCCAGCCCACGACACCACCATTACCAGCTCCACCACACGGGCCAGCAGCTCCACCACACAGCCCATCAGCTCCACCTCACAGGCCAGCAGCTCCACCACACAGCCCATCAGCTCCACTTCCACCTCACAGGCAATCAGCTTCACCTCCACCACACAGCCCATCAGTTCCACCTCCACCACACAGGCAATCAGCTCCACCTCACAAACCATTAGATCCACCTCCACCTCACAGTCCATCAGCTCCACCTCGACCACACAGGCAATCAGTTCCACCTCCACCACACAGGGCATCAGCTCCACCTCACAGCCCATTATCTCCACCTCCATCACACAGGGCATCAGCTCCACCTCACAGCCCATCAGCTTCACCTCCACCACACAGGCCATCAGCTCCACCTCCACCATACAGGGCATCAGCTCCACCTCCAC
>CM025612.2:17080147-17103967 GCA_014621495.2 Entosphenus tridentatus
GCAGCTCCACGTCACAGGCCAGCAGCTCCACGTCACAGCTGAGCAGCACCCCGCCGCCTTCTAATGTGCCTGAACCAGGTGAGACATTCCCCTTTCGAAGCACAAAGTGTCCTGCAGACTTTGGATGCCTCCGGTTGTCTTAGGCAGTTCTCGATGCTTGAGCTGTGTGCCATGTGCCGTGTGTCAACGGTGTAGGCTGGAAGGTGCTTGCTGCCATCCTGATCACAGTCCTGGGTTTGGTGCTCCTCATTTCCATCGGTCTGCTCATCTATTGCTGGTGAGTTTACACCGAGAGTTTAACACGTATGCGTTCGCGACCAATGTAGTCCGTACTAAAGGTTTTGGGTTAGATCGCGTATCAATGTAGATCGTGCAGGGTGGGATAAGCTAAACATAAAAGCATTATTTCGATTTAAAGCCCTTCGTGACTGCAGGAATTCATTTTCTTGGTTCTTTCGGTAAAGTCACGTAGAAGGGAAATAATAAAATAATAAAAATTAAACCGTTTTCATATTTTCTTGCTGTGGTTTTCACACCTGATGATGATTGCTTGTATTGCAATCGAAACGTCGTGAGAATGTTTTTGTTTTATTTTTTATATTTTATTATTTCCCTTCTATGTGACTTTACTGAAAGAACCAACAATATAAAGGCATTCCACTGTATATTCATTAACTGTGAATAGCCCAACCAATAATAGGTCCTGCATATTCTCAGATTAACAGGATGCATTGCAATTTATATTACTACATTGACCACCCTCTGGCCCTGATAGGCTAACAGTGATGACATCTCCTTTACTCACCTCTACATAAAACCGTAGACTTCTTCACAATTCTGGCTAATCGCCTCAGAAGCTGGTTGTAATCACCAGCGAAACGTCGTCCCCGAATTGTAAATGTTGTGGGTTTTCTCTCCAACACACCGGTGTGCTGAAGTAGTAACCAAATGGCACGTTTTGTTTACGTGACAAACCTTACTCAATGGCTGTCTAGGGTGGTGGCGGGTTTAACTTCCTCTCAATATGATAATTGTTTTTTTACCCTTCTATCTGGGAACAAAACTGACACCTTTTTTACACGGAGTCATGTTTGCATAGACCACAATACCTGCAGTAATAATGCAAACAAAAAACACAACTCTGATAATGTATGCACTGTCCTTGAAGTTGATTGGTCCACACCCGAGACAGCTTTCCTTAGAGCCTAGTCTCACATGGGTTTACTGGCAAATGAGGTTCCAATGGTGTAAATTCCTCTCAATAGTTCAACAGTTCACTCAATTGCCCAAACAAATATGGTCTCTTAAACCCCATTTTACAATTTTCAAACGATTAATGGATGTGCATTTGACTGTTTATCTTTTTCCAGCCGCCTTCAAAGGCATCAGAGGTGGACTTTGTGATCCTGGCGACCTGGAAATCCTTCATGAACATCACCATCACATGGATCATTATTTCTACTGTATATGGATTAACGTAATTTAATTATTTAAGGTAGCTAGTTAACTGCTTTGCGTATTATGTTGATCATTGGGTCTTCGCATAATTTATTGTATTGGTGTAATGTGCTAGAACTGTTCATTATGAAGTTTATGTAAAATGTACATATCTTTATTTAAATTGCATGTAATGCAAATATTTTGATTTAAACACCAACGCAGTGTTTATGTTTATTGTTGCTGTTTTTTCCAGGATTTTTCTGTTGCGCGTAGCCACTTTAAGATGTGTCTTGTTCATGTCTTTGTTTTGTTGCGGTTGCACCCGAGTCAAGAGCCGCATGGCTCACAGGGTTATTCCTAATAAATGAAATGAAAAAAAATATATACATTTGTACTTCTGATTGTGTGTTCTTAATCAAATTAACAGTGCTGATGTATAATAAGTAAACATGAATATAGACTCATTTGTTCTCGAGTGTGCGTGTGGACGGTGTGGTTGTCCAGCCATTTTGGAAAATGTTCTTGGGGAGCGCCATTTCCGCCAGAATGCAAAATGGCTGATCCGGAGATAACGCTGGTGGCTTTGTTTGGGTTTCACACAGTCCCAGGAATTCGTGTTCACTCATCCATTCCTCTGGGTGCATTGAAACACATTGTTGTTGTTAAAAATGTTAGTTGCCCAGACAATCTCTCTCCTCTTAAACCTATCTGGTGGTGGTGGGGGGGGGGGACAAAACAAAAACCATTCCCAGCAAATATGAATGCATTCACTACAGCCCTACACATTTACTGTGAGTTTGATGCAGATTATGTGCAAAATATAGCAAACACATGAGATAACCTCATGTATAGATAAGATAACAAAGTAGAAGAGTTACGGTTTATTGCGAACAAATAATTTTATTTTGAAACCATTGATGACTTAATGATTTTGAATTCAAATAATTGCATATCACGTCATACTTCGCAAGGATTTTAATTGTAAAGATGATAAGAATACACCAATGAAACAGACAGCAGATTGGGTAAGAGACATGCAACAATACATTGCCGTTGATATAATATCAGATCAGTAACATACTCACCACTTCTGTCGGGGAAATTAATAATCTTTAATAAAAATGTAACAAGAATATAAACGTCTGGCGATTGAGTAAAAGTTGATTCAGACGTTGGTAATTTAATCTCAGCATTGGGTAAGAAACGAATATAAAAATATCTATTTACATAGAAATGTTATTCCACAGGAGACATTTGCGATGTAATAAAAATGGTAGTGCATATGGAGGATCGAGGGAGATACGTTATTGATGCGGGCATCGGAGTGGCAAATTCGTGTGGCAATGGATGCGAAGAAGACAAAGGCAAATTATTGGATACTGTAAGAGAAGGCCTGCAAAGTCTCATGTCGTCTCTTTATTACACGTGCAATCTAGCTGACATAAAGTGTGGTAGTTAATAGCATTGTTTGTGATATTTAATTGAACATCGTGTGTTCTCAAAATTAGATGAAATTTTAAGTAGCTCAGCTGTAAAAGTTCAATATAAAACCAGAGAACACATTGTCTCGGGCATAGTCAACAAAGATGCCATTATTGGTAGCATCAATGTCGAGCCATACCGTGTCTCCCTTATCCAGATGTTGCACGATGCTCCCACCCATGTTTTCAGCCCCAGATTCTTTTGTGAGTTCGTCAGTAACAGTCAGGATGGTTCTAGTATTCCGCTTCAGAAAGGCTGTTAAGTTTTTCCCAGAAACTGAGAGATAGAAGGTGAAGTAGTAATACCCCGGATGCTCACATTTGAATTTTCCTGTCTGAGTATTGTAATGCTTTTGTAAGTTAGCAATTTCCAAGTCGTGTTTAAGTATTCCAACCGTGCTCTTTCTTCTGTATGAGGTTTTGACTGAGAAAGCGGATCTCGGCAACATGTATGGGGAGCCCTTGGCCCCGTCATTTCCATTGTGTCCCCTGGGTCCTCGGTCACCGTTCGCACCCATTGTGCCCACGCGCCCTGGGTCTCCTGCATGACAGACACAGATTTAGATGTTCATCCAGAATTCCCTCGTTATTCACGAATTTGCTATCCGCGTTTGTGGCTCTCTAGCAAATGGCATCCGGAACTCCGCACGACTGCAGAGAGAGAGAGAGAGAGAAAGAAAGTGACGAGAGATAAACTGATGAGAGATAAAGTGAATAGATAAAGTGATGAGAGAGAATGTGATTCGGGAAAGTGATGAGAGGAAGTGATGAGATAAAGTGATGAGAGAGAAAGTGATAAGGCAAAGAAATTATTTATTATGATAATTTCATGCGTTTTATTAGCCTATGCATTTATTTCAAGTAATTGATTATCCTTTAAATGTGCTATTCACGAGCATATCGGTAATATATCCCTCGCGAATAAGGAGGGAATATATTCTTGGTAAAGTCACGTAGAAGGGAAATAATAAAATAATAAAAATAAAACATAATACAATTCTCACGACGTTTCGGCCACAACGCAAGCAGCCGTCCTCAGGTGAAGAACAGAGCTGTCTTAATGAACACTGCTAAGCTTGGCAGCATACTGTATTTTAAGCTGGGTGGGAGGAGCAGAGCACCTTGACAAAGGAGTTTACATATCAACAGAGGAATTTAGCATGTTGATGACAAATTCAGATATGGGGTTAGTCACTCCTTGTGGAATGTGTAGGCGGTGGGGGGTCTCAAAGTCATGTTATGCTAGTGTATTGTCGGATTAGCAGTAATAAAGGAAGGGAAATTTTGTATAATTCTAAAGAACTTTAAAAACCCTACTACCATACAATAAATCGATGTGAAAAAACGTAATTTAAATTACATCAATATAATCAATGTACTCAATATACTCTCCAATAAGCTGAGCTATTAACATTAGTAACTGGGTATACACTACACTATATAATGACTTATTATACCTTTCAATCTAAACTACACTGTGTGATATCGTATACACAGCACCAATATAAGCAATAACATTATGCATTCTATTCATATGTCGGAGGGAATACTGTAACAGAGTGCTCAACTCGCAATCTCAACGAAACAAGTTTAAATCCCTCTGAGGCAGATAGAATGAATATTACTTCGTGGGAATTAAAATCGTCAGTATATGGAGAGATTAATCATTGCCATAGAAATGTAGCATTTTGAAGCAGGCTGACACTTTTCTTGATTGATAAAACAATAGTATTTGGTGCTAGTGTGCTAAATACATAAATTCCACCATGTTGACAATTTTATATATCAAGGCTACCATTGTAATTATGGTTTTGTACTTAAGTCTAGGTTTCAGGAGTAATGGGTTAAAATTTACCCCATGTTACAAAAAACCCACTCAAATGAATCTGTTTACAAAAAACTTCAGAAGGTTGCCAAGCCTATTCACAGTGCATCAAAGTCTCTTCATTGTAATTTTACTTGCTCGAACCCAAAACTTCGCCTAAAATAAAGTGTTTATATTCTCAGCAGCTCTCCCGCGATATTTCTCACCTGATGACGGTTGCTTGTGTTGCGATCGAAACGTCGTGATATTGTTTTTTATTATTATTTGATCTATCTATGTAGCTTTACCGAAAGACCCAAGAATAATAATAAGAAAGTGTTCAATATTATGCTTTTCTCTGGGGATGAATTGCCTGTGGATTACTACCCAGGGAAGGTGTAGAGAAGTAGTAGTGGGAGTTGGCATGCATGTCGAAGGAGAGGAAACAGAGGGGATGGTATGGAAGTGTGAATTGTACCTCTGGCTCCTTGAACACCCTTGTTTCCTTGAGGCCCATTCTCACTCATCGGTGCGTTGAGTCCATTCTGTCCTTTGGGTCCTTGCATCCCAGGGAGGCCTGAACAAAAAACACATATGCTATTACAAGTTTATGCAACTTGTAGCTTCACATTTCAAGATTTCTAAGTTCCAGTGTTCACTTGAGACCACAAACTGACAGCTGTACAATTTTTGCACCAACCTAATGAAAGGGTTCACACACCTGTATTCCCTTTCACAGCTTCGCCAGGATCTCCAGGTTCACCATTTTCTCCGTCTGCTCCTGAACACACAGAAGCAATGCACATTTTCACACCAAGCTTTACTTGATTAAATACTCCAACTAGGCAGTATTGTTATCAGACTATAGATTTGCTGCACATTTGTTACTGAAAACCAAACACATTTAAATGCCCGCGGTTGGTTTTCTGCTATATTATATTTGTTTATCCCACACATGTGTTTTTGTTTACTTATTTAATTTTCAAAATGTGTGTGGTTTAGATTTGTATATTTGCATATATATATTTATTTTCTTTTTCTTCCAGCATTCATGCTACAGTTAAAAGTTACAATTTTAATGTACACATACAGCCCTTTTGCCAATCGACTGCTGGATGAGGGCCTCCACACATGTTGCTGGTCAGGGGGGTTAATTGACCATTTTGCAACATACTCACAAGGTGAGAATTTGTGAAGGCGGGGATCACATATGACAGGAGCATAGACACACAGTAAAAACTATGGATTTTGCTTCACTGCCCTGTGCCGGCCACTATGTAGTCATGTAATACATGTTTCATCTTCACATATGCAGTTAAACAAAAAATATTCGTATAATACAACCAACAATAGCAACAAATGGTGTGTCAGATACAACTTGTGAGATTCTGCCCGGAAAGTTTAATAATCGATTAATTCTCTCATTCTTTGATTGAATTGTACGTGACCTAAACATGCCTCACACGTATCACGAATAGCACAGCGATATAAAGCACTGCTCAAATTCACCTGCTCGTGTCTAACTTTGAATATAGTGGCGGTGTAATTCACAACGCGTTCCTGGCGAGGTCAGAGGAAGATTTCACTCACCATCCTGGCCGTCGGACCCACGCTTTCCGTGTTTGCCATGGATTCCGAGATACCCCTTCTGCCCCTCGCATCTTGGTTCTCCCTCTTCGGCAAAGGTCCCTGCCGACACCACCAGCAGCATCAACGTCCACGATAGCCACGTGTGCATAATGGCTACGAACAAAAATGCACGCTCATCTGAGATAAAAAAAAACGTTAAAGATAAATTCCACTTTAAGATTCAATGTAGAAAATGACAGATTAGAATAAAAAAACATAAACTCTTCATCAAATAAAATAACGTCACTGTTTTTAATGAATAGCTGAACATATATAATTTAAAACACTTCGATTAAAACCATGATTTAAGTTTTAAAATACCAATCAAAAATTCTGCAGGATTTCTTGAGATTCTCTTGAAATAACTTTAAGAATTCAACGCAGATTTGTCGAAAAATGATTACGCCGTAGGAATGATTTCCGTGTCGTTATTTGTGATGAGGCTGTACAAAACACTGGGCTTTATATATTACCATGATGTGAATGACTGCATCAATGACATCACATTGCATGCTGTTTTGTTCAGACCACTTTCTCCTTTTTAGTCGGAAAACCCTCGTGACTGTGTAGCTGAGTGTTTAGGCATATTTTGTTTTTAGTGGCGTGTAATATATAACCCTTTGTCAATCCACTGCTGGATGAAGGCCTCCCTATATCATGTCAATGTTCACTCGTGTATATCAATCTGAATTTAGACAACTGTAGAGAAATTAAAATGTCAGTTGTTGTGAGCCTGACATAGATTCATTTCACTCCTTTGCATCCATTGTTATTTTGGAAGAGTTTTCAAAGTACATTTTTTTTTAAGTTTACAATACTGATCTTTTCCAATTTATTTTCATTCAAACACAATTACAGAAACAATACATAGTTCAAAAGTCAAAATTATAAAGTCTCTATGAACACAAGTGAGCAGTGGAATTGCGCTTATCTCACATTTAGGCCGATGAGCCAGTGGCATAAATGCTAAATGTCCTTTTGCAAGAGGCAGTTTGTCCTCAAGATAAACATGAACAATAATGGCTCACCTTTAAAAAAAATGCTTTTGCATTCATTTTGTTTTCAAATCATTGTGTGGTATATGTAACACGTTCCTTCGGAGTGGGCAGGTAGGAACTTGGTTGGATAGCGCATTCGTGCACGACAGCCAGATAACTCATACCTGGTGGGCAGTGTGGAACCTGTTGTTCCTACCTGTATAAAACAAATAATCCCTGGTGGGCAGTGTGGAACCTGTTGTTCCTACCTGTATAAAAGATAAATTGACTTGAGGTAGCCAGGCAGCCAGCCAGGTAGCCAGGCAGCCAGCCAGGTAGCCAGCCCCCTTAACTATCGGCCCCTCCCCCTTGCTTAGGCCCCTCCCATTACCCCCCTCCCTTAGGCCAACTCCCTTGACCAACCCCCCATATCCTTAGGCCCCTCCCCTGACTCCCCCTCCCTTAGGCCCCTCCTCTGAACTCCTCCCCCCTCAGGCCCCTTTCATGACTTCCCCTTCCTTAGGCCCCTCCCCTGACCCTCCTCCCTTAGGCACCTCCCCTCTCCGTACCCGGCAGTAGGTCTCCACCAATCAAAGAGCTGTTTGTAAGGTCTCCACCAATCAAAGAGCTGTGTGTATTATATATTTATTTATGCACGACAGACAGACAGACAGTCAGACAGACAGACAATAAATCCCTGGTGGGCAGTGTGGAACATTGTTCCTACCTGTAAAAAAGAGACCAGATGGTTCAATGAGCCATTCTGTCTACAGGAAAGCAACCCATACTGATGCCTACCTAAAACCTGACTCCCACCACCATCCATCCCAGAATAATTCCCTCATCAAAACTCTACACCAAAGAGCTTAATGTATCTCCGACCATGAACACCTAACCAGTGAACTCAAACACGTACACCAAGCTTTCAAGGCGAATGGATACTCTGACTACACAATCCGCAAAGCCATCATCCCAACCGTGAGGAAGGAGCCATCTGAAGATCCAATCAAAACCATCACCTTGCCATACATAGCAGGGGTAACCAAAAATATTTCCAAAATCATGAACAAACACAAGATCCAGGTTCGATTTAATACAGTACATTAAATTCATGATCTGATCCCATCTATGAAGGACAAGATCCCTAAGCTGTACTGTATCTGTGGCAGCAGTTACATTGGGGAAACTAAGCGACATGTCTCGGACCGTGTTCGTGAGCATAAGGCAGATTTGAAACACGGAAGGACCAATACTTCTGCCGTAGCTGATCATTAATTTAATGCGGCTGGTTCACACGAAATTGATTTCTCTAAGACGAAGGTACTTTGCAAACCCACTGGCTATCAACAAAGATTAGTTCATGAAGCCATCCATATATACAGACACAGACACAATTTCAACCGAGAAATGGGTATAAACTCAGCAACCAATGGAAGGATGTTATCAACCAATTCAAGTCCTAACTGGCCGTTATGTTTCCATTTTAGACCTGGCAGCCCTTTACTTGGTGGAAGCCCACCACCGGGACCATCACTGTCCACTACTACCATCACCACTAGCAGTAGCCCTTTATTGGTGGAAGCCCACCACCAGTACCATCATTACCCACTACGACCATCACCTCTAGCAGCAACCTCCACCGTCAACAGTGTGAGTGTGTAAAGCGAGGTGCAATGATTACCTGGCAGCCCTTTAATTGATGGAAACCCACCACCAGCGCGGTCGCTGCCCATCACTTACATTAACATTAGCTGCCCCGCCATGCTGCTGCACTTGAGCTACGCCCATGTTAAACCTCTACCTGGCAGCGCTTTCAATGGTGGAACCCAGCACCAGCGCTGTCTTTGCCCACTACTACTACCATCACTTACATTAACATTAGCTGCCCCGCCCATGCTGCTGACACTTGGACTACGCACATCTTAAACCTTTATAAACAGTTTGCCTTTAGAGGCTAACCCCCTTTTCCTGATGACGACCGCTTGTGTTGTGATCGAAACGTCGTGGTTTTTATTTTTGTTCTAATTTTTCTATCTACGTGACTTTACCGAAATAACCAAAGAATAGGTGTACATAATATATATATATATGTTCATGAACATTTGCTGACAAGCCCACATTGAAATATGTGTGCAAAAGAGCTCCTGTTGACCACGGTGATGTGTAGGATGGCTATCACAGATCCTATTATCCGTAATCTTATCTGAAAATGTACTCTACTAATCTGTGAAGGGGGGGGGGGAAATCCGCAGATAATATAATTAATTTGTTCACATGGCTCCTCTTGCGCATAATAGGAAGCCGTTCCACAATGCAGGATGAAAAAACCCAGGATAATCGTGGATAATAGGAAGAATATGGTCCCCAATAGGAGTTTATTAGATGCTGGAGCTCCTGTGGATAACAGGAGTCAAAGATCAGAGGGTAATTGATAAGTGAAAAGGAGTTCTGTAAAACGAATTCCCCATGATTTCAGACCATATATTTTATTTATTTTATTTTCGCATACTTTGGAAATGTTGTCCTGGCTTTTATAGACTGAAATCTCTCCAACATTTCAAATTTTTCCGATGGCTGTAAAGATAATTTTTTTAAACGACCTAACCATTAGTATTATAACACTGACTTATATCGTGCTTAAATGTACATCGATCTATAGAAGATGAATGCAATGTGCAATATTTCATTTTAAATAGTTATATTTTAGGCGATGAAACTGTTTGCATTGCACATGAAATGCAAAGCAAAACACTGTGCACATTGTAGTTTTGAGGTCTACATTTAACTAAAAGGTCAGCAAATAGTGCTTAAACGTGTACACATCACATTTCTCAGCGAAACACAGAGAATAGAGGAACCAACAAAGACGAAGTAGAGTCAGCAGCATGCATCCGGGTGGAACCTCAAGTCGTTGAATGACAGACAAACATGTTGCTGAAGTCTCCAAGTTTTATGCTATTTGGCAGAACCGGAGAAAGTTTCCCCTGAACCCCATGTCTGGTAGGAGTTGATCGCATCTGAAAAAAACTTAAGCTGTTACAACTAAGGGCAAATGAGATTTTAAAAATTACAAAAGAGATGGACAAAAATAGAATCAAAAAAATAATCGGTTTGATTTGAGTCCGTGGCCTTGAATCACGACAATTGTGTCAGTACACGCACAGCGCTTTGGTCATTCCACTGCTGGATGAGGGCCTCCTCTCCCGATGCGGGTTCTTTTTTTTATGATAGTCCACTAAATTTGTCCATCTGGATTGAAGGCAGGGAACATAGATGCGAGAACAGAAGTACAGTCCAACATTAGACGTAGCTGCACTGCTCTCTGCTACCTACTCACTGTTATCCTGCAGTCCTATGACAACCTGTGTGTGCACTGCGGTCTGTTAATGCTCAACCATGCTTCGTGTCTGCGGTCTGATGGGATCGGGCACATTCTAAATGACTTAATCATAGGCGTTTGGTGATAGGAGGGGTGAATCATGAATTATACACTTCATTCTCATGAATCATCATTGAAAATCAAAGACCACGAGAGGATATGAGGCACACAATGTGAATTGCTTAGGTACCTTAAGATGTTTCGGGGTGCCAGGTACAGTGGCAAAGAACATCATTATGAACTGGGTTCCATCGTGTATACATTGAAGAAAAGAAACCCATTAATTTGCCAAAACCACTTGCAAAAATGTTAGTCTGTCTGTGACTGATTAAGATTTAAAAGAAACTTTTTTAAAACTTCATTTTTTCAGTCCAATAAAAAAAAGTCCACTTATTTAAGTACATTAAATTGTGACCGCCAATTTTCTCTCATTAAAAAAGGGTGACTGTGAGACGTTAATGAATGGCCTGGTGGGAGTTGAGCATGCACACTCACATGATCACATTTGAACCATTTGAAAGATTAATCTCATATTCATGAATTCTCATTTTTACATTATATCTATTGATACAGTATTTGTTTTAAGAATGTAAATTTATTCATTTTATTCTCTTGGGAAGTACAGTAATACATCGATATGCATATATTTGATAAAGTTTCCGTTGAACGAACTTTGGATTTTTTACAACTATTTCACACAGAAAGCTGAACATGGCAGATAAGAAATGAATACATAAACAGCGTCTACTAATCTACGGTACTTTATATTATATAGCGAGCGTTGCGCATCGCGATGTTTCTTTTATTCATGTACTTCTTTTAATTTTACATTAGTGGAGTTAACTACTTCGCCTGGTGTACAGGAGGTCGTGACCTGGACGTTTGTATATTTGGAGTTTGCATGTCCTTCCCGTAGTCACGTGGATTATTTAAAGTATTTGGCTACTATACATTTCCACATGATAAGCCACTTCGTTGTGCTATCATTTGCCGCCAGGTTGCTTCTGAAAAATAGCTATATAGCTCAGTGGGCCTTACCTGGAAAAATAAAAAGGTTTTTTTTGTAAAAAAAAAGACATTGCTTTGAGTTAGGACATAATAAGAAAATTCAACCACGTGCATTTTCGTTTTTTAAACAGCACAAATGTGCTGACTATAAATTGCAACTTTAAACAAACTTTAGTTTACACAAGGGTGTGGAGGAACAATGGATTTTGTCCCGGAGCCAGTATGCGTACCATTACATTCAGTGCCAAATGTCAATGTACACAAGCCACTGGAACTGGCTATATCCCTGACTTGCAGTGATGTTTCCCACCCATATCACATGCATGGCCGAATCGTGTAGCTAAACACTTTTGAGAGCCATTCCAATTACCATAATTAAAATGTGGAGTATACTTATTTTTTGATTATCAGCAAAGAACACCTGATTTGACAATTCAGTGAAATCGTTTTTATCCACCCGATAATAGACTTTTGGATATTCCTATAATTTGTGAAAATATTGTTTACGTATGGATAAAAATAATAAACCTGAAACAGTGGAAAACTCATCCTGATTATGCACATGAAGGAGGAAAAATGTCCACACATCTTCGGGGCTGGGTGCGACAACACAAAAGTCGTTTCCAACCACACACGAAATCACAAGCGGTGGTCTTGTGGCCCCGGTAGTCCTGGCTAGCCTACGGTGACGGCAAAATGATGATTCCTGGCCGGTGAGCACAGAGGAATTGGTCATCGCTGTCGGTGGCCTTGAACCAGTGGTGGAAAATCTACTTGCCTAAGATAAGGGGTCTGTGGCTTTAGAAGACTATTGCTGACTTTTCACAATTTAACTTTATGGGAGGATGGGCACGTTTGACCTCGACTAAAAATGAGAAAAACTTAAAATGCAGAACATCAACGACATTATTTGCATGTTATGTTGGGACATTTTCAGATCAAGATTTTTTTATCACTCTTGAAGGCACTGTTCTGCATTGTGGCTTGGAGCGTGATGCTTTGTCGTGTATCGGAGAGATGGAAGTGTAGTTTTTTTCCTTCTAAATTCAGAGCCCTCTGCTGTATCTGTTGGTGAATAAAACATTCCTGCTACAAACCGAGTTAATTCCAAGGACGGCTATTATATTGCAAACACATGTACATATTTGACCAAAACCATAGGCAGAAAAAAAATATCCTAAAAATTATGGTATTTGTGATTGTTAGATATCAGTCAAAACAAGAGCAGAACTGGTCAGCTGTGCTGACATTACATTGTTTTCAAAGCACTGCCTTATAGAAGACACAGAGACACAATTGATATTCAATGTTGTTTTATTGTATCACATTAACGTCCATTGATTTATTTTGCGATTACACTTCAGCATAATACCAACGCTGTGTATAAAGGAGATGTATCACTGCGTTATTTCGTTAAAAAAATTACAGCCACACTTTTGCAAAGCGTTCAAAGCTCATGTTGTGCACATTTAATTGGTGCAAAACACTGGCCCTATTAAAAAAAACTCAATTGGCATCAGCTGAGAGCGCCTCTGAAGTTGGGATGTATGTCCATTAGCACGATGGGTAGTCATCGTTCACTGGGAAGTATTTGTGATCCTTCACTCTGTGAACAACAGGGAGGTGCAACTGGTCAAGGACACTCACGATTATTGCAAACACGACTCTTTACTTTGCATGTCGGAGGACACGCGAGTACGATAGGTCAGTTCTCCACTATTATTCCAATACTGGTAGGAACCTCCTGGTTACACCAGCCCACAGTGGATTATTGTGTCCGTCCGTCGTGCAGGGAGGGGCTGGGTGGGGAGGGAGGGGCTGGGTGGGGAGGGTGGGGAGGGGCTGGGTGGGGAGGGTGGGGCTGGGTGGGGGGTGGGAGGGGTGGGGCTGGCTGGGGAGGGGCTGGTCACCCCGTGGTGCCCTTATAAAACTCAACGTTTAACCTACTCACGCCGGCTTGTGCCCGCCCTCACAGTCAGGCATATTTGCGGAATACACCACGCCGCCGTTGACTCTGGCCATTGACCGAGCAACCCAATGTTCCTACCAGCTCCCTCCGCAGGAATGTGTTTTATTTTCTTTCTACGTGACTTTACCAAAAGAACCAAAGAGTAATTATTGCAGTCACGAAATCTTCAAATCAAGTTTGAACCTTAACATCGTCAATCTTCCGTCAAAAAAAATTCCGAAGCAGAAGATTAGTGCTGCATACAACTGCATTTGCCAATGTTATTTGTAACTTTCATCCTTACCCATGCATTGATAGTTAATGTTTTATGTGTCATTTTAGTGAGGGACTGTGTGTTGTCTTCTTGGTGTTGTCTGGGAATGTTTTGCTGTAATTTTGCTGCCTCCTTTTTCCACCTGATGACGATCGCTTGTGTTGCGATCGAAACGTCGTCGTTTTTTCGTTTATTTGATAAAATGTTAACCCATCTACGTGACTTTACCGAAAGACTCAAATAAAATTAATTCCTGCAGTCACAAGAGCCTTAAGTCAAGTGTTTTGTATTGTTTGTTGCCGGAACTTTCTGACCCACCCCTACTGGACATCTGTGCAAAAGAGCTTATAGCTCATCGGATTTATCTAAATATTTAACTTTGTTCTATCCATAAGCAGAGCTTACATGATGTACCTGTAGTGATCGTTACATGACAGTACTAGTTTCAAACTTTTTAAACATACGATTCAGCTACATCTGTTAAAGTGTATCATATATCAACAATGCAGCTGCTTACTTGCTGAAGAGCGAATTGGCCAAAGACCAGCCTCGGTCTAGCTGCGCCAGCTTGATCAAGTCCTCTTCATCCAGAGAGAAGTCAAAGACCTGGCACAGGGGTGAAGATTATGGAACGCTAACAACGAGTGATTCTAGATTCAACGAGTTCAATTCTCGAGGCTGCATCGAAAAGAAAGCCAAATATAGTTATCCCAGAGTTTGTTTATTCCAGGGGCCTGAGTTGGAGACATTGGAAGTTCAAGAACACAATACAATATTCAGGGGTGAGGAAGATTTCCAAAACTCCAGCGATTCACGTGTAGATATTGCCACTGGAAGTTTACAGGTGGCACTTGAAAAACGTTTGACTCAAGATGAAAACAGTTTTTAGGAGTAACATCTGACTTTGCACTGAAATAAATATAATATAGGATTACAAGGGCGTGCCTTTGGGGATATTATTGCGGTAATACACCAACGGCACTTTCAGAGCATTGCTTTCAGCGCGCGTACATGTACGCATATGTACTTCACTTCACAATACCTTGCTGTTTTGGATAATGTTGGCTGGTGTGACGCTCTTTGGAATCACGACGATATTGTTCTCAATATGGTAACGGAGCAGTATCTGTTGGCACAAGACAAGTCGAGCGAGTGTAAAAAACACTCAGCATCACCCAGATAGACACCCCCATTATCTCCGAAATGTGGACGAAAATGAGATCACTTTGGGATCTCACCGCATGACTGGGCGGTGCCATCAATGGCGATGAAAATTGCCCCATGCTCGTTAGAGCAGGGAGACGTGCTGGCTTTTATTTAAACTGAATATACACGAATTCCTCGTCACGCGCGTTTGTGGGACACGGTGCTAACAAACCGGAAGCAACATTGAGTATGATGTTCCAAACTGCTACTTTGTCTGCTCCAGCATATTTGAAATTGCAACTCTCATCTTTTCTGTAATACTGTATTGATAATTTTGCAAACCTAAAAAAATTACAATGATTTGTATTTGTTTTTGGTTTTGCAAGTGGTTCTGTACTAAGGATGCCTGACTAGCACATGCTAGTTAAGGGCCAAATCAGCCTTTAATCCCATTTTGGTAAATCCAACGACTATAACACATAACAATCGTTTTTGAGAAGTATTTTTTTTTATCAAAGACTGACCCGTCACGTGAATTTTGTAATTTAAAAGACTGAATAGTACTACAAAAGAAGCAGAGCATCACCTCGGTTATGTATCTCCACACTCAAATGTGGAGATATTTTGACTTTGTTATGGTTTTGCTGCTTCTAGCTGTGATGTCACGTATTTTTTCTGCCCAATTTCTGCCATTGGCCTTAACCTTTCAATCATTCCCAACACATACATTTTACGACGCTAAATGAGACCTTGCTTAGAGATATGCATTATACGGTAAAGGTAAGTGTTGATGACAACGACGGATGATTATAATGGTGAGGTTTTTGTTGTTATGGCGACTGATGATGACAGAACATGAAAATAAATCATCCCACGTCACCTGCCCGCTGCTCTTGCCATGCTTCTTAGCGATGTCGGCAACCACTGGATCTTGCAGAAGATTGCCAGGATCTTTGTCCAGTTTCACGTTGTCGTTCGAGCTCTTCACCGCAGCCAAACTGCAGGGTCAAATGAACAGGTTCAAACGAAGCACTCAAGGAGAGAGCAATAGCAGAGATGGAACACATCTATTCGGCGTGCAATTGAGAATTCTCGGGAATAGGATCAACCGAGTCTCACCTGGGACGGTCGGGTGAGCCAAAGGGGCTGTAAGCCGTGAGCACTATGCCCTGTGACTTGCAAAACTGGACCAGCTTTGGTTGTGCATTGTATGGATGCAGCTCCACCTGCCACATATATAACAAAAACAAAGATCCCCCATGAAGCGTGTGACAGACTATTGGGGCAAGTGTGGTTAGCGAGCACCTATGAAGGCCGACGCCACACGAGGGGGTGGGTGGCCAAGACGACGCCCAAGCTGCCTTTGTCTCCCCAGTGGCGACGTTTACTCATTGTATCAGGTACTCATTTGAGGCTGAGTCGACCTAGGGGTAGGCGCGTGACCGGTTCAAATAATCGTCACCGGTGTTTGGTATGAACAAGAATCAAACTCGGGTCGATGGGTTCGTAGAGCAGCGTGCTAACCGCTACTTTACCACTCCCTACCAACAAAGACAAAGATTCCCCATATAGCCTCAGCAGACTGTTAGGGCGAGTGCTGTTAGCGGCACACGAGGGGGTGCGTGGCCAAGACCACGCCCAGGTACTCATTTGAGGCTGAGTCGACCTAGGGGAGGCCCGTGACCGGTGCAGATAATCGTCAAACTAGGTTCGCCGGGTTTGTAGTGCAGCGCACAATTCACTCCACTACCGCTCCCCACCACCTTCTAGAACACGTTCCTACGGAGTGGGCAGGTAGGAACTTGGTTGGACAGCGCATTCGTGCACGACAGACAGACAAATAATCCCTGGTGGGGAGTGTGGAACCTGTTGTTCCTACCTGTATAAAATATAACTTGACTTGAGGTAGCCAGGCAGACAGCCAGGTAGCCAGCCCCCTTAACTATCGGCCCCTCCCCCTTGCTTAGGCACCTCCCCTTACCCCCCTCCCTTAGGCCCCGCCCCCCTTAGGCCCCTCCCCTGACCACCCTCCCCATATCCTTAGGCCCCTCCCCTGACCCCCCCTCCCTTAGGCCCCTCCTCTGATCCCCCCCCCCCCTCAGGCCCCTCTCCTGACTTCCCCCTTCCTTAGGCCCCTCCCCTCTCCGTACCCGGCAGTAGGTCTCCACCAATCAAAGAGCTGTTTATATTATATATATATATTTATGCATGACAGACAGATAGTCGGACAGACAGACAGATAATTAATCCCTGGTGGGCAGTGTGGAACATTGTTCCTACCTATATAAACACACATGTACACACGTGCGCAAAATCACGATGGGAGAGCAGTTGTAGCCCCCCCCTAACCAACTCTACGAATCCCCAAGGCTCAGAGCTGCCAAACCATAGATTGGAGCTCTGTGCTATGGGGGAAAAACAGAAAGAAGAGTGTACATTGACGCAGAGAGATGAAGTCACACGGAGAAAGACACAGAAGTGGAGAGACTGAGATACATTAAAAACATCATCGAGACAAGTAGAGATATGAAGAGGCACAGGGACACACAAATATGGAGAGTGACATAACGAAAGACGTGGAGATACACAGAAAATGGAGAAAGACACTGAGATGGAGATAAATGCACGGAAACACAGAGACACGCAAACAAGAACACAGATAGCGACACGGAGATACAGATGCATAGAGAGGCACGGCAAATGTATGAAGACAGAGAAATGGAGAAAAACAAAGTGAAAGAGAGAAACAGAGACACGTACACGTAAAAACACAAAGAACACACGACCACTCCAGTTTTCCCCATGTATGTACACTTCTTGTGTTCATACAACGCACGCATACTGTGATATTCTCTCATAGCATGAGGATATTACACAGTGACCAGATCAATACAAATGACATGTCGTCCCAACATGATTTGAGATGCCCTGAACCAGCGATCAGCAGCTTAAGACCCCTCTACCTCGTTTTCCCTCGTGCGACATCCTCACAGCACAGACGACACCAACCACATGTTGCTGGCGAGGTGTATATGCAGCGTCCAGTCACTTACATTCACGATTTCGTGCCTCCGATTAGCACGGTTGGCTACGTACAGTGCAAAAGAAGTTGAGCGTACGTACGTAACAACTTGTGTTTATATTCTTGTTTCTTTTGATAAAGTCACGTAATGAAAGCTTTACCGAAGGAACCAAGAATATGAATCCCTACAGTCACGAAAGCTTTAAATCAAAACTTGTGTTCACCCACACAACTGTGCACCTGATTGACGACAGGCTTGATCGAAGCAGAGGACAGCAGTCGTTTGAGCTGGGGGATGTTGAAGTTGGAGACGCCAAGGGACTTGACCAGACCTTCTTTCACCAGGTCCTCCATTGCCTGAGACAATCGGAATTACCACTGCTTCATTGTAAAACTTCACGGCATTTACAATGAACTTTCATCATTTATTACAAAACGCTCACAGATGCTTATGTATGTTGAACTTCTTTCGCACCAAATGTAGCCAACGGTGCTAATTGGAGGTGCGGTGGAAGGACAACAAGCTAAACACACAAAAAAGTTGTAAATAATTATTTTTTAATCTAGATTCAAAAGTATATTGCTCCAGTGGCTTCCTAATTCCATTTGGCCACATAAGCGCTTTTGAAAGTGCACGATGCAGTGACGGTCTTTGTTCGATGGTTAGCCAAAGTAGATTCATGTCCTCTGCGTCAAGTCGGATGCAATTTATTACATATATTTTCACCCTGATTGTTGTTACCCTGACTCTTACTGAAGGTGTTGAAGACACCAACTCAAGACGAAAGCGCGATGAAACAATATTTATATCGTAAAGTGCCTTGTATATGGTATTGCGTAAAGCTATTTCATGGCAAATTTAAGTCAAATGCGTAAAGTTTACATGACCAAATCTCCCGCAATGCGCCGATCCATTGAGATATCAGAAGCTCAGCTGTGCTAATCCCGCAGTGTACTTAATTGGGTGCCCGCTATCCTCAAATTCGTTGAGCTATGGCTTCCAGTGCCACAATGTGTACTGCAGGTGGCAGTGCAGCAACATTCATTGTTATACTAAACCGATATGCTCCCCACCTTCAACTTAAACAGAAAGTAGAAAACCATGGTCAAATAACACCCATGACCGAGCAGTGCATTGACAAATGGCCATGTATGTGCGTGCACACGCATGTGCATGTATTTGAAGGGTTCCTTTGAGCTGCCTTACGCGTCAAAAGTGATATTACATTTATTTTAAGGAAGATGAGAGCCCATGTAGACATGCAGGGTATAGAAGGTGAAGTGTGTTTGCGGGATAAACGTGCTGTTGTATTTATATTTGTTGAGATCATCACTTGGCACCTTCCAGGTGTCCAGGTAATCAACATCCGAGAAGAGAAACCTGCCGTCCTTTGCGGGAAATAATTCCTCTCCCACATTCTGAAACGGGAAAAGTCACGGTTAAAATGATACAGCACCATAACATATGCCTCGAGGTAAACGAATGCACATCTCATTTATCCAAGTAGCATCATACATACCTGTTCCGTGTTCAGTCTTCACAGTTATTTTTTAAATTAATATTTGAAATCGTAAACGCTTAATTGTTGCTTCGTGTCAAGCTCTTTGACTTTATTTTTGAAAGATAATTAAAATTTAATGCATTCATATTTTAAGAGATACTGGGAAGCGGACACATTTTCCCAGTTAAACTATTTTATTTGACAGCAAACACAACCCATGTTTATAAAAGACAGGCTATGAATGGTTTTACAGTGGTTATTAAAAAAAAAAAATGCCAATGTCCATGAATTAACAAAATTATAAATACAATACAACAATGAAAAAAGTCAACAAATAAAAAAATTGCAATATATTACTTAATTATAAATTGTGGCTGTGTAGGAACAGTATTATTTGTCAACAATTCAGGTGCATTAACGTAAATATGTTGGCGTTTGCAATCAATCCTCCAAGGTCTACTCTTAGTTTCCCACCATTTGCCTTTTGGTCTTTCCTTGGTTACTGATCACTCCAATACCTGTTTCCTCACATTGCAACTTCATCTTCACGGTTGAATATACAGGGTACGTTTTCTACTCTAAGCTTACAACATGCTGCCATTGTCCGTATGAATTCATATTGTCAGTGTATAACAGTGAAATATGAATGTATTTATTTATTGATGCAACACCTGATAGCCCATGGGGGAATGCATGAGATAGAGGTCCAGGTAATCAAGCCCCAGGTCGGTCAGTGTCTTCATAAAACTCTTCTTCACGTCGGTAGGGGCATGAAACTTGCCCCAGAGCTGCTCACAGTCAACACACAAGCACAGTAACAATTATAGGCTGATCTCACAATTCATTATAATTTCACACAACATAATTAGTAGAGGTCGCTGGATAGGGTTTGGGGAGTATACATGTAAGAGCCCTGAGCTGGTACGATTGAGTTACTGGTTTTCATTATGGGGGGCCACCTGTGATCAAACCAAGTTCTATAATGTAGGGAATTTATGGTCTCAGCCTAGTGACCAGAAAATAACATATTAAATGTGGTTCTTCACTCAATGCAAAATTTTATAGTTCTGAGAAATATAAATGTTGGGGTGATTGCCATCCATTAAACATCTCTTTACAAAGCATGTAACATGTGTCCCTAGTGTGTGTAAGAGCTCTGTGAAGCACATTAGAAGTAGTTTTTTTATACAATATTTCAAGGCGATTTTCTGACACACGGATATCCAAATATAAATGAATCTAACCTGTGACAGAATGGCAATAGTATGTTGGGAATATAATTGCAATCAAAATGCGGATCCAAACAACAGGAACAGCTCCAGAGAAGGGCTGACCTCCCATTGAGTGAAGGTCAACTGGCATTTTACTATAAATCCTTATATGACTGCATGAAGGTGGCACTCGATCAAGATGAAAGATAAAGGGTAGGCAGGGGTGAGTCTCTTGGGGATTTTTGAGGCAGGGTGATTTTGTAGTTGATTCGTGATTGTATTTGGGACCAGTCAAGGAACCTAATAAAATAGCATATACGTGGTTTAATTTAAAGGTGTGAATGAAAAGTTTGGCAGTGGATTTCTAAATAATTTGGAGTTAGAAGGCGACATGCCCAATTCATATCGGAACTTGTTTTTCCTATTGATGGTCAAGTCTGTCATTCAACATAAATATACACAATGGACTTGAACTTTATAATACATGTAATAGAGTACAAGATGCACACCTTGCTGACAACGAATAGCTGGTCTCGGGAGACGATGCCCTTGGCAATGCAGGCACGCACACCCGCCCCAACCTCATCCTCATTTTGGTAGACGTAGGCTCCGTCCACGTGTCGATACCCCGCCTCGATAGCCGCCTCTACGGCCTTGCAGACCTGCTGTGGCTTGGACTGGTGATGGAAACACAGCACAAAGCAAATATGAAACACTGCAGTGTTTGTTGAAATTTTTGGATTTAAGTATGTAAAATATGAAGACCCCTACTTTGTGCCTATCAGTGTGTGTGTGTCTCTCCATATCTGTAACAGTGTTTTCACTGTTTATCTCCATATCAAGAAATTTCCCATGGCCCTATTATTCGTGGTATTCACGGCAACTGTAGGGTCTGTGAAAAAACTATTGTCTGTGGCCCTATTCCTATTATTCCCACTCTTATTCAGAAAGCGTAGCGAACCGGCTCTCTTCATTTGTGGGAAGCTAAGCCACCAGGGATTAATATATGCAATTGGGTGGGTGACCACCATGCATGCCAAATTTGCTTAAGCGGACGCGCGGCTGTGAAAAGGTGTTGGCAGCATATGGTAGTTAATCAAAATAGTACCAAAACGAAGACCAAACGGAAAAAAACATGGTCACAGAATTAAAACATTCAGATTATTCTTGGACACCATACTTTATTGTTTATGATATCAACACCACCTTTGTAAACATTTATTAGATTATCGGGGTTTTCTCTTTGATTAAATAATGGAACTGATAATTATATAATTACAGGACTATACATCAGTTATTCAATAAAAATCAATCAATCTTGATTTTAAGCTTTCGTGACTGCAAGAATCCATACTCTTTGGTTCTTTCGGTAAAGTCACGTAGGTAGAAAAATGAAACAAAATAAAAAATAATATATCACGACGTTTCGATCGCAACACAAGCGGTCGTCCTCAGGCGGAAAAAATAATCCAGCAATGGAACTGCTGAACCAGGAAGAACAAAAAAATCAACATTCACTTTCTGACCGAGCTGGAAGATACTGTACAGATATTCATGATTGTACATTAAATGTGGTACAGTATTCGAGACATGAGCAATTGTGAATCATGCTTGGCCGGTCTTGAACGAGCAATTATGAGATTAGGGTCGGAGATGGGTTAGCACTTGGCCGGGCAGCATTTTTACCCAGCACACATTTCGACTGAACTCTTATTGATTTAGTCAACTGTTTTCCTTAACAATTTTATCTCAAGGTTAAAAAAGTAATACCTACCTGAAGATAACATTCTGCAAGTCATACCTTTAGGAATAACGCATGTAAATAAGTTACAGTGTAGTACATGTTGACTAAATGGTTAACTCATCTGAAAAGCACCATCTTCTTCACTACAACTAAACCCAGTCCTCACTTTGAATGGGATTGAGGCACACCTTTACATTCAAACAAATCAGTTTTATTCTTTTACACTTGAACTTATGAACATCTGTATTCAATCGACTTGCATAAGCTGTACGTGTGTATAAATTATGTCTCATTCTCTCTTTATCTCTGTCTAGCCTACGGGTCGGCTCTTTGGCTGCGTAAAGATGATTGAGTAAATGTTGCAGGGAATGGGTCACTATGTAATGTCCTGGTGACAACAAAATGTACAACAGTCAAACTGTGTTGTTAAAAAATAACTAACGGGGGGGGGAACAAAATAAACGCAGTTTATTCCATCACGCATTTAGTTTATTTAAGTCAGAATGTGTGTTGTGTTTGTGTCAAAGTAGCTCTGCGTGTGATGCGGCTCTCGAACTATTTTGGTCAAAGACAAAAAACTAAAGAATGTCTCTTCTTCTTTCAAAGGTCGCCGCCCCTTGATCTAAGCCGGTGTCTGTGTCTCTGTATCTCTCGTGTCTTCGCATCTCGGTCTCTCCCCATCTGCTAAGAGCTACACTCATTGTTGAGGCAGTTCTGGCTCCTGCTGTCATACACAGGCAATTGCACAACACTGACCACCACCACAGCTTATAACGCCAACATCACCACTACAATCTATACCCTCAACACCAAAGCCATGCAACCTTGGGCAAATGTTGACGTTGCACGTTGGCCCACCGTTGCATGTTTACTGTGGGACGATTGTGATTGTACAGGGGAATTGATTGATTGCGCAATGTCACAAGCGATCGCCAACCAAACCACAGATTGATTAATTACGTAGAATTGAAAAGCGGTCGTTGCGTGGGTTGGCATTATTGTAGGGAGCGTGTAGGTAGGTGTGGGAACAATGCTTATTTGTTTAAGGCGTAATGGACAGCCTTAAATTGTGCAACTGGAGTGGGAACAGGTTAAAATGTTTATTCTTTATTAGGAAACAGCGTTTTTCAACGTTATATACAGCAAGTGAATAACCAATTCCGCACAGCGCATTCATAATTGCAACACATTCACAAACAATTGTTGATTTTGAAAAAAAATGTGCCGCTGTTTATGATATAAGGGGCCGTCCATA
>CM025612.2:17122764-17168954 GCA_014621495.2 Entosphenus tridentatus
TGTGGCCGAAACGTCGTGAGAATTATTTTATTATGTTTTATTGTTATTATTTTATTATTTCCATTCTACGTCACTTTACCGAAAGAACCAAGAAGACAGATCATCTTTCCTACGGTTTCATATAATTGGGCTTGTATATGTTCTCATTTTTATTAACAAGTGTAATTACTCTCATGCACATTCATCTCTATAAACATAGACAAAGTCCCTCTGCTTCAATGGCAGCCGTTTACCCCGTTCTCCGATGTGCAACACTCATTACTCCTTCTCTGGAGATCTATATTACTGTTCTCATTACATCTACAATTCTGTATCCTTCCCTTCCACCCCAATGTAACTATATTGAATTATATGGAGGTGTTTGTGTTTTTTAACATTGGGTTTTTTTCAATGATGAAGTTTATCCAAAAACACATTCTAAGCTGTGCATCGCTCACTTTGCAAAAGTAACATGAGTTTTCCTCGTCCTACTCCGCAGCACTCATACATTGCCTGTTTGTGTTTTCAGAAAATGAATGAGGCATCATCACTGCTGGATGCCACATGCGGCACATTTCTAAAGACCCTGGAGGAGTGCATGATCATCGCCAATTCCAGCTTCAAGCCAGAGCTCTTCCACTTCTCTCCACCACCTTCGCCTGTATCCCCTGTCTCTCCTGCCTCCGCTCCCTTCCATATCAATCGGGTAGGTCCGTCCGCCAGGACAAGGAGCCTAATTTCTAAGGGTCAGCATGAAACACCACCTGGATTTATGTACAAATAAATAAATAAATGCATTTTTAAGGAAACAAATGTAGTGCTGCATTTCCATGTTATATCTGACCGAGTGACACTACGGTTAGAGTAATCAGCTCACCCTGCCACCGCTTGTCTAACAGTCATCACACTGGCATTTTAATGTTTTAAACCTGAAACAGAAGCCATTTGTTGATGTTGCTCAATTATGGCTCCCAGTTTTAAGGTTGCAAACATTTAAAAGCAAACAGAAATTGAAGACGATTTCTTGTGTTGCGATCGAAACGTCGTGATATTTGTATTATTTTTCTTCTATCTACGTGGCTTTACCGAAAGACCCATAGAATATGTATTCCTGCAGTCACGAAAGCTTTAAGTCAAGACACTGGTTACTGTTTTATGATTAATGTTTCAAAGCAGTCATAACTACCCGATCACACTGATGTTATGCCAGATTGATGAAATATTTTTGGGAGCAGATCGGTTGTTTTGTACATTCGTTGGTCGTTGGTATTTGTTCTTCCTTCAACTCGCCTGTAAAATAGTGTCATACATTAAAAGAACTCTTAAGTTGGAACACAACTCGATTATTAATAAGTTTCCTAATCACTAACCCACACTGACCTCTGTGATGACGTATGGTCAAACAACCCTCATGTCCTACACAGCATGAGGAAGTATTGTGCCAGCAGTGAATTGACAAAGGCCTGTATGTTTTTCAGAAATTTGGAATGAGGGCAAGGGCTCTCGTTTAATTATTTATTTAAAAGTTCCTTGGATAACTGTGTCCTGAGGGTCTTGCTTTTTGTGATAAAAAAAAAATTGCACAGGTACAGACTATAAAAAAGCATTTTACCTAAGTGCAACATCTTAATCGCTGTGTAAGCTTTAACTCACCTACTGCCTTAATAATCATACACATGCATTTCAGTAAACAAATGAACCATGATGACATTGACAGATTACAGAAGGCCTCTCAAAGTCACCCTTGGAAGCTCACTTTCCAGCTGGCCTCAACCCTATGGGCAGTAATGTTTAAATATTCCTTGTTTTGGATTGGAGCCATTGTGGCATTTTTTAGTATTCTATTGATGCAATAAAAATATAGTTTTACCACAAATTGCTTAATAGTTCTTGTTGCTAAATTCCAACTCTGCTCAACAGCCTGTCATTGAATAATTAAACAAAGCTGGGCATCTGTTGCTCCACAGATGTGTGTGGTACTTGACAAGTTGAAATGGGCCAAAATTGTGGGGAAAATGACCACCTAATGTTACTTGTCTTGAGACCACTGGATTATATTTCCCCAAAAATATGCGTCTGTGTGTGTGGTGTATATCTTCATAACTGAAAACATCATTCATTTGAATGTTATGAAATAACTTACAGGCAGTGCATGCAAACCCGTATTTAAAATTAATTGGACCAGTTATGGTATTTCATGTCTGCTTAAAAGCAGGCCTTGTAGACTGTAACCACACAATAATGTTAGTGTCTAAAATGGCTGTTAGAAATTTTTTCTCTAAATGAATGCAGTGTTTTGTTAACTCATGCAGCCCTCTCAAACCTTGTGAAATACCGTACACACTTGCGTTTCTATTTAACTTATGTTTATTTTCAAATGTAACATATAGAGGTTGTAACAAATTGCGTGCATTCATTTTTACATGTATACATTTATTTTATTTTATTATAATTGATCTCAAATTAATGAATCGCTTACTTTTTATGTGGCACAGTAGATTCTAAAACTATTTCTGCGGAGATTAAAGGATTGTTGTTAGTTTAACCATGCTAACGTTATTAAATTATGCATTAATTTGTTTAAAATTGTATTCCCCAGATCAAACGTGCGAGCCAGCCAAACTTTGGGTCCCTTGAAAGGTTAGTAGATGTTGTTTGATTTTGGTTATATAAATGATTGTTATTAATTTATGAATATGAGAAAGCTACACATAGCATTATTGTTTTGTTATATTGGATGTGTACTCAGGCTTGCTTTGATAATAACAAGCAATGGCTTTACATCTATATAAAGGGAAATTTGTGATTGTGTGTCTGTTCAAAAGCGTAACGGAGTGTGCCTGCTGATCGCGGGTAAAGTGAAATACAAATGTGTTGCAGGTCTAAGGTGTTCTTCGCACAGCGTTGCTTTATTATTTCAGTCGTTTACCGCCGTACGCATTCTGAAAGTTGTGTGTGTCTGCTGCAATCGCGTGTATGTGTACCTATGGACGCGCGTGCGTTTGTGTGGCGGTAGTGTAGCGGTTAGCGCGCTGCGCTACGAACCCGGCGACCAGAGTTTGATTCCCGCTCATGGCCACCACCGGTGACGATTATTTGAACCGGTCCTGGGCCTCCCCTAGGTCGACTCAGCCTCAAACGAGTAACTCGTGTGGTGTGAACATTGCCACTGGGGAGACAAAGGCGGCCGGGCGTCGTGAATCCAAGTCCCGGGCGAAGCCGGGTAGTAAAGCTAGTTATTAATAAACTGTCTTACTTGAGATGGCTTGTGCTTGAGTTGAGACCTTGAATGTGCTTCCTCACTGTGGGTCTGAGGCCTAGCTTGCAGCTTTTCCTACAGTGCTCAATATCTCAACATTTGACCACTCATGTCAATGATTTCAATGACAAACAGCTATGTGATTTCCATTCTGACATTTATCCATCCAGCAATCCTAGGCATTAATAAAAGTATCAATGCCTATTTGTGAAAAATGTAAATGCAATTTTAAATAATTTGCTGCAGCAGTAATTGATTTTTATATTACCTTTTAACTCTGGTGCATGAAGTCATGCATTATTTAACATAGGCACTGTACAGTGAACTTTGGTCATAATGCATTGCTCTCATGACAGGAAAACTTAACCTGTATTTTCAAAAAACATTTAAGAAAATGATAAGCATCTCTGTAAATTCCAGCATTGGTGATCATGTCAGCTGGTGGCCTTGTTTCAGTGATGAAACTCAGTATTCATATGGCAGGAGTATCTCCCTAAATTAGCATGTTTTACTGCTTGGCTTGCGTTCTTGTTTAAGGCACGCGACTCAAACATGGAGGATGGACAGCAAGCAGCAACATCAGCAGCATGGAGGCACGACAGTTGTGAGGGACCTGGAAGAGATGGCATCGATTC
This sequence comes from Entosphenus tridentatus, assembly GCA_014621495.2. Classification (NCBI taxonomy): domain Eukaryota; kingdom Metazoa; phylum Chordata; class Hyperoartia; order Petromyzontiformes; family Petromyzontidae; genus Entosphenus; species Entosphenus tridentatus. Next base: position 17,126,638 of record CM025612.2, read on the forward strand.
GATCCCTGAGGCGGCTCCAGAGGCAGCGATCCCCGTCACAGACAGATGCTGAGCAGCACCTCCGCGCGGCCACCACTGCGCCAGAGGGTAAATGGTGACGCGAACATGTTGCATTTATTGGATTGACAGATGATGATGTGGTTCGAGTGTGCGACTTGCATTCGGAAGGTTGTGAGCATTGCCGTAATCCCGGTCGGGGTTTGATTGAGCAGTTTGTCCCTTCAAGATTCAGGATACGTTAGCAGCGATTTTCGTATTAATAAACTGGGACTTGCCATAGGAATGTAGAATCCATACGAATGGCTGACTGATAATAGTTTTAACAAAATACAATGTTACGTTCCCAAATAACGGGAAGGGATGGCTCCTATCAATTATTTGCATCCATGTCCTGTAAACACCACATCAATTAGGACTCATCAGAAGAGCACAGCCATCACTGTTCACTGCTTCTGGTAGCCCCGACATATGGAGAGGATTACACCTACACTTTAGTGACTCCCGTGAACACTTGCTTAAAAGAAACACTTATTCAAATCCAACACTTCCGTAAATGATGAAAAATCCATTAAAACAGGAAAATGTGTGCAGACAGGAAACATTAAACAACACACAGAGGAGTGCTCACAAACAGCAGTAAAGCACAACTCCCATCATGCCTTGCATGCATGTCATGTGACCACCACATTGCATATATTATTGCATATACAATGTTCTTAGCTTTGCATTAATAAAGATACTCATATTTATCTAACTCTGACTTTACTCGACAGTTGCTGTATGTAGAATATTTGGAGGGCGGTAAATATATGTACATCTGCTGTTTGGGCAACAAACAAATTGGTCAGGCTGTAAACGTTTGGATATTAATCAGGTCAGTGCAGGCCACTCAGGTAAATTGGAGGATACAAATATGGTGTTATTGAACCTTGTTTCAACTAGACCCAAGGATATGGAGTATTGTGAACCGTTTGTCAAGTGGGTAAGGTACACATGGTAGAGAATTTGTACCTTAGAATATGATTTGTAAGACATGTTCAACAAGATGGATAGATTCACTTTGATGGTCATAGATAATTACACCCTTTGATTTTGTGGATAGAGGATTGAACAGATCTAGAAATTATTCAGAAATTAGATTGCAGAATATATTCTGCCAGTGGATGAGAGAATACATTCATGAAGGCATTGTGATGTGCTAGCTTTTTTAACCATCTGCATCAACTGAGATGGTTAAAAATTGTTACATAGCATTTATATATTGAAATCTAGTGTATGTTGGATATGATGCCCATGCATCATGTTCTCATGCTTTTAGTAGATGAGTGTGACAAGTGGGGACATGGATAAAATACTGAAGAGCTTGATAATTAATTAACCGTAGTGCATGTTAAACATGGTGGCTGAAACTGAATTAAGAAACAGGAATGTCACATTCCTGCTTAGATGTTGAACGATGTGGGATGTCAGATTCTGGATGAATTGTAATAGAATCGCCAAGGTGTGTGGATTCGGAAAGATGTGCTTCTTTACATGAACATATACGAACAGTAACATTAATTGTTTTTTACATAAACTGATAAATCATTTACAAATGTACAATATTTTCAAATGGCTCTGGCTTATGTAGACATATCATGTAGAACAAAAAATATGTTTGCATTATAAGTGAGTGTTTTGCATAATGTTTTATTTTACTAATGTAACAACAAAAACTGCTTTTAAAATACATCTATTTTGTGACGATCTTAACAAGGGTTTGCTGTCAAATGTAATAACAAGAAATTAAAATTCGCTTATCATGTATCTTTCATTTTCAGGTCAGAATTCAATTTCGGCTACCGCTCCATCAGAAATGGACAGTGTCCAGTGCTCGTCAGAGCGTGCAGAAGAAGAATCTGAAGGCTCTCCATCTCCACACGATTTTAAGGATGCCAACGGAGACTTAAATGGGTCTCATGTGATTTCAGAGCAAGCACTTCCACAACCCGACTCTCCAATTGGTGTGTAGCTATAGAAGATGTAAATGCTTTAATGGGACCATCACTGAGTGTTTATATTCTACCATGCTTGTGTCAGAGTGGCAGGTCTGCTTTGGAACTTGCAGTTGCCATTGAAGCTTTGTGATATCATACAGGATGTGTGCGTGTGAAAGGAAGATTGTAAGTTATTGTGTTTTTCCCCAGTGAATTCATAATTGTTCTTCAGCCAAATAAACCGTGTTAAGAGGGATAAGTGTATTTTAGTAAAAACAAAACCAAAACAAAGCATCATTTAAATGTGAACTTTCATCTAGGCACACATTTGTCGTCTGGTGTTCATGTATGTTGTGTATTACATATTAGAGTCCTGTCAACTAATTTTATTCAGGGTTCATAGGTTGTATACATATTTTAGTGCTGCAACCAATCAACGTCTGTTTTTGACATCAGGAACTAAAATATTTCAAGCATTTCACTGCTTTACCAACAATGGGGCATTGCTCTGAACCACGAGTGGAAATCACACATTCCAATGGTCGGGGGACCATTCTCCCATTGCAAGAATACTGTTGACTTCCCACAAAAGGGACTCATTTTATTGACCCCAGAGGGATGATCAACTGAGTAAACCTCCGGCTGGAATTTGAATTTGCAGTCTTTCAATTGTAAGATGAGCGCTCTAACCACAGCACCACCTAGCTGGATAGCCCAAATTATTTAGGTGAAAGTAAATCCAACAAGCATAAGCCTATGTATGAACTGAATTCATAAATAAGCCAATGTACTTGTGACGCACTTATGGCTCATGGCTCTGGTTGGAGATTCCACACATTTTTTCTCAGATTTTACAGTATCAGGTGAAACAGCGAAATGAAATGTAATCTGTAATATTTAGTTCTCCCATGCCAGGTGACCAGACTGATTCTCCTGTAAATCTATATGGACTTAATCACATTTTGGTTAAGTAGGATCGGGTAAAACCACCGGTCATTCAATTAAAATTTCTACATGCATTACCTGAAACTAGAAATCTGAAAACTGTTTGGCAATCACCTGTTCTCGAGCCATGTATGGAGGCTTTTCTTATGCATTTAGTTTATACATATGTCCATGTATAATGTGTTCTCTAGATGCGTATATTATACAAGCATACGTGTACAATTATACATATATAAATAAATACCTATTCTATTTATGGCAGTCTGGTTTTTCTTGGTCAATAACTAGTCCTTGATCTGTTGCAGCCCAAAATGTGTTTGTTACAGAGTTTATATTCTGGTATATGCAACGTCTAGAGAGAATTTACTGCAGCAACGCGACGTTTGTTAATACAGCATAGTCGCTGGTTAATGTAAATGAATGCTTTAAGAGTGCATCCACAACATGTATTTGTTGCTGTTACATTGCTAACGTGATTACACATTTCCACACCAAGTGTACTGGTCTCTTTGAAGCACATTGTATTACACATGTACCTGTGTGCATGTAAATCTCTTGTCAATCCACATCTGGATGAGGGCCTTCGGACACCCGCGTGGGTCACGACGGGTTATTTGACTACACTTCGTTCTGGGGAGTGCTGGTTGGTGAATGTGTGGAACATACAAAAACAACAATGTTTTGCTGTAATAGCCTTTGCTGTCCATGTAGCGCCCACAGCCTGTAACACCTGTGTTGCATGGTGTTGGCCCGTCCAAGCACTATCCAAGCTCAATCCTGCTTGACTCCCGAGGTATCGTGGGATCGGGCACATTCCGGGTGTTTTGGTCGTAGGTGTGATGCAATACATAGCACTACATAACTACTGATACCTGTGATAACTCAACGGGAAAAATCAGTTGGACCATCGTGACTTGTATCAGAATAGCTCATGGCATAATGTCACTACAACCCCTACCTTGCCATGCAGTGTTGTATATTGTGTTTGAACTGGCCCCAGTTTATAAACGGATCTTGTAACTCATGCGCACTGTGCATTTATATATTGTTTGTACAGTGTAGTTTATGCATAATATCGGGTTTGCTATTGAAATGTTGCACTTTTTATATTTCATAGCACTTGCACATACAGGATGTGAATTATATACATTTTATAATGAATATAAGAATTGCTCAAATAAGTTGATGATTTTGCATATAAAGATGGGTGGGGGGGGAAATACTGGATACGGTTTTAAGTTTGTGCCACTTTTTAAAAAGTTACACTGCCATTTCTAAAGTGCTTAGCAGTAAGTATCATCCATCAACATTTTGCTGTTCCACCCATATCCCATTTGAGACATTTGTTTTCATCCAAATGACAACATCTTTAAGGCGTCTTAAGGTGTCGTAGAAAAAGTCCTGCTTTGGATGTTGGGTCATAATCCTTGCTGAGTTTATCTTTAGTGGTGGTTGTAAAAGAAAAAACTGATAACAAGGAGGATATTTCAGATAAAGTAGAGACGTGCTAAAGCACCGCTGTGCTTTTTTACGGTTCTCTGTGCCACAGGTGTGCCTCGTACACGCAACTTTTAAAACAAATCGCAATTCACAACTCGTGTGTTTGTGAAACCAACCCAACCCGGATTATATGTGAAGCGTTTTGCAAATGATTTTCAGGCTTTCATTTCCATTGTACGGACACTTTTTTTTATGTGACTGTTGCTACCCCTGCAACAAAGAAAAAAATAATAAAAAAATTGTCCAAATGGCTCAAGTTAACAGATACAATTTTTGTGAGTTTTAAGTTGAAAAAATAAAAACCCTGACAGAAGATTAATAAAATGATACATTTAAAATGTGTGTGTATACAGGCACAACTTTTAATAGTGCTCAGGATGTGTTCTTGGTAAACGGAGCGCTATACGACACAGCGCTGTAGGAGGTCACTATAACATGGTTCCAATGGAGATGCGTTACCGACCGTGATTTTTTTTTACATTTGAGCGATATGAGGGCTTCCTTGGGGTATCAGTAATAGCCTTAATAATTATACTGTATACATGATAAATGTATGAAAGCATTTTATAAATAAAAATATTCACTTAATTTATAATGATATAAACAAATCCAATATGATTTACTCACCAGTGCAATCGGAGCTTGCGTAGTAACACGTTCCGCGGGAAGCGAAACAGTACTTACTAATGTCGATTACTCGATCCATGGATTGCCAATGAATCGACGCAGTGATTAACCCTCGATGAATCGATACTAACGTCGCTTTCAGATCGACTATGAGCAGGATCAATACAATAACCTCGATTAAGGTTCCACAAGACCATATATAGGCAAAGACACACCTATAGGTTACGCCATGCCGACTTCAATATATGGGATGATTTGCGCAGGAATATTCCTCCAAAACAAATATCGCTATGAGAGGCAGTGCTCCAAGAGATATGTCTGTATTTGAATAGAGCATTTGCGTGAATAAGCTTTTTTTTTTCAATCAATCATTTTTACGTCATAGCCAGTAACCAATTAAGGCACCATATAATTAATTACATTTGGCATTTGTGCCATTATAGCACGAGGCTAACACAAAGATACTGTGTTTCACATATTTGGTCGACAGTAGTTTAGGAGGGAGCTATGTTGCTGTGTGTAATCACAAGTAATTCGTGGGTATATTTTGAAATTGAGAAAATCTGCACCACGACGCCAGCACACGATTGATTACTCTTAAAATTACCTTCCGGGATTTGTTAACGTTCACTGTGAAGCAGATGCCATAAAAATGTTTGGTTCATGCACTTTTAGAAATACACCCCGTATTAACCAGGGTGGCCTGCAGGATGCCAGCCGTTAGCTTCCTAAAAAAAAAACACTGCTGGGCTATTTCATAACCATGTAACCTGTATAACTAAAAAAATAAGTTTGTTCACTCCAAGCGAACAATTTTGCACCATTTTTCACAGATCTTAGTACGGACATCACGGGAGATACAAATGACGTGCATGTGGTCGAATCCGGAAAAATAACACCCTCAAATGGGGGGCCGTCTGGAGGCACTTGGGCTTACTGCCCTACCACGATGGGGCGCAGCAGATTAACGGAGAAGGGGATGAAGAGGGGAGAGGGTGAGGAAGGGGAATAATAGTAACCTAACAAAACAGGAAACAAAGTAACACGTAAGAGCCATGTCTGGGTTTATCCTTTTTGTTTTTCTCTAGATGCGAGGAGTAAAGGTAGTTCGGCCCTTACTACAATGTTTCAGTGTCAGCAGTATATCCCTTTACCCCGGCCCCCACGATTCAGATGTAATGTTTTTTTTATTGGTTCTGTGCTTGTCATTTGTCCAATAAATACAATTGTCAGCATATGCACGTACATTATGCTGAGGCCATAGCTATGGATGTTTCGGCAACGAAAAATGAACTAACTTCAAATTTCATATATTTGGCAGGGTGATAAATATTTCAACTTATTCTTGGAAGACCGTGAGTTCAAATCCTCATAGGTGGGGATTTGAAGATCATCTTTCCAGGGTTGCTAAAAAAAGAGTATTACCTTGTGGGAAGGCAGCAGTGGTTCTCCTGTGAAGAAACTGGACTGTGCTGTAGGAATGTTGAATTTCCCTCATTGGTTTAGGATTATTAACAGTCGTGAATGTCATCCGAGTACTTATTTGAGCCTTGGTATTTTGATGATCTGTTTTTGAGCGATCCTTGCTTTGAAATGACTACGTGGTGGATTACTGGTAACTTATTATAAATGCCATCCCATAATGTCATTTTTTAAGTTAAATCTTAATAGCATCCTGATGTTCGATAAATATGGCTACAGTGTGATATTTATAAAAATTGGATTGTGTGTGCCTGGTATGCTGTTTATATATTTTCTTATTTGATTATGGAACTTGTGTTTTAAAGATAAAATAAACATTGTAATGGTAGTTTATGTTCAATGCAAACATTTAAATTCCTTTGCGCAATATTCATGTTTGGTCATATGTAAATAGTTTTAAACAGAGATGTCACAAATCGATGGAGGGTTAAAAAGACAACCCTGTAATGATGTTTTATCACAAATTGCAAACAAACCATGGCACAAAGGCCTGCATCTTGGTGATGTTTATTACAGCGTAAATTCTGTCAACCTGTGTAACGATGTAGATGACCTTTAGATGCTTTCTAGCATTCCGTTTAAAGAAAAAACTAATTTTGTATTTGTTGCATGACGTTAAACTTGCCCTACAGTGGTTTATGACCAACCTGTCATGGTTTCGTAAATGTGAATTTTACCTGAAACAATAGGACACCCCTGGCATGCGTGGCATCGTGCCAAACTCACCAATGCCAGATCTGTCCGATTGTCTTCAATGCCACACGTTCTTCAACAATTATTGGGTTGATTAAGCGATGTTGATTGTCTGCCATGCATACTTTAACTTTCTGCAATAAATTCCACAATAACATTACACTGTAAAAGTTGTCGCTGAAATAGGAAGCCGTGTTCGTTAACTGAAAAGTTTAGTTTTTTTCTTCATATTATTATGCTTGTTTACCCAGGAAAGCCCCAATGAGTCCCAATACTGATTTGCAGAAGGGTCCTGACAAGTTCCCACTGAGCTATACATATCTTTTTCAGAAGTGACCTGGCCACAAATGATAGCTCAACGAAGTGGCTTATCATGTGTACATTTAAAGCAGCCCAATACTCTAAACGCATGTTTCTAAATGTGGAGGGAAAAACCGGAGACCCTGGAGAAAAATCCATGCGACCACGGGAAGAACATGCAAACGGGGTGAACCAACAAACCTCACACATGCTTGTGCATTGACCCAGGGCCTGTGCCACCCTGTTGCTTATGTAATTTGTAAATAAAATTTCAGTGGAGTACCTACAGTGTTGCAGAGTAACGTTGCAGGCCACAAGGTCAAAAGGTCATCAGCGCATGCCTTTGATACCATACATTACCATCTCTTCTGCTAGATCCTGTTGTTGCAAAAATCAACATCTGACTTCAAAAGTAAACTCTTACGAAATACCACCATTTGACTGGGTCTGGTGGTCAACCTGTGGTTGCCACACCAATCCCTGCTGATGTAACATGCCCGATTCTGTTCTGTACCCGTGTCTCACCTATTTCAAATTCCACGTGCTGCTGACATCTGCGATACTTGCAAAAATATTTTTCTAGCGTCTTCTACATACATTGGTATTCCGGGGATAGAAGTTGTCATTCTTTCCAAGTCGCTTTGTTAAATGTCCAGCTGTCTAACCTGTATAGCACAGACATCACTTATGGCTCAAACACCGACCTTTTACAACTAATGTTGATATATTCTGCCATCTCACACTGATCATGTAGTCCATGAAAATGTGGATGCTCAACTAGCACTTGTTTTGACAGATCATCCGGTTGTTTGAATGTATGTGGTAAATGTATAATGAACATGTGTTCATGCTAAATGCATAAACAAAAACACCTTCACACGTCTTCTCAGCTGATTGGAACTTGAGGCCAGAGGTCGCAAACGGGTTTTGATTCCTTACCCGTACCCGGCCGCACCAGGGTCGCAAACGGGTACCCGTACCCGGCCGTACCCGTACCCTACCCGTACCCGGCCGGTACGGGTATCGGGTACCTGATTGCGACCTCTGGGATGAAGCTACTTTGCAGGCGCGGGTGGGTTGATTCTAGGAACTTGAATTATGCGAAGAGACAAGACGTTGGGAAATGAGTGACAAACGGTTACTCACCAGTGACTCACGGTCTACCCGTACCCGTCGCACCAGGGTCGCAAACGGGTACCCGTACCCGGCCAGGTACGGGTAGCCGGGTATCGGGTAGTGTACGGGTATCGGGTACCCGGTTGCGACCTCTGCTTGAGGCTCCGTCTTCTGGGGGATTTCCAGCACCACTCCTGTCCCTTGTGCTCCTGTCCTTGTCCCCACAGTGGCCATCGGTGGTTACGTGGTCACAGCAGCACAGAGGCCCGCGTTGGCAGACCCAACTTAGTGATTTTGAGTTGGCAACTTGCTCATTTTGAGTTTTCCTCGCAATTTTTTTTTATCAAAGCGACTCGTGAAAAATCCAGCGACTTTACAGGACGAGAACTTAGCGTAGATTTAAGAGCAATTAGAAGCAATTATTTAGGATCTAGTCTGAGCTTACTTTGTTTAATAGCGTTGTTCTATCTAGTGACTTTTATACGTGACTTTCCAGCACTGACCCATGTTGCTCAACATTTTAGCTTCACATTTGTTTATGTTTCCCAACTAAGTTTGAATCATTGCATTAGCTCTGTCTCTCTGTCTGAGGCTGGGGTCACGAGAACTATCGAAGAGATGATCTTATGTAAATAAGGAGTTATTTTGAAGTTGCGTTGCTATTAAGATCTTGCCCTATAAATGGCGTGGGCATATCACCTTCCATAAATCAAGAAGACGGACAAATGATGCCATTTTGGCACGCCTTAACACAAACATGTTTTTATTAGATAAAAGGGTAAATGTGTGTATTCTCATTTACAGTAAAATCACTCGCTTATATTGTAAAATAATCGTATTTTAAATTCCAATTCCAAAGCATACATCTCGTTAAGTGTAGGAGGAGGTAGTCACTGCTAAAAGCCACATCGGTTTTCTGTGGAATTATGACAATTATTCCCTCACCACAAAAGACCAGGAGAGTACCACATTCCATTGGAATGCTGCCGCGACGGGATGATGGTTCGTATGCTGGACTTGGAATCCAGATGTTGCCAGGTTGCTCCCCCGACGCGTCACTTGAAACACAGGTGAAAGTTTCTTAACCCCCCCCCACTTCCACCACTTCTATCCACCAAACAGCAGTATAAATGGGTACACCACTAATTTAAGGGGTCAATAAATGACGTCACGCGATTTTGGACGATTTTGACCCCGCCCCCTCGTCACAAAAAGTCAGACCCCCCCCCTCAAATATGACTTCACAAAGCTCTGCCCCCCCCCCCCCCCCCAAAAAAAAACATGCTTCAAATCGCTTTAAACTATTGTCATTGTTGTGCGTATTGAATATGGCGCTGCACTCTGATGTTGTAGGAGAAACACATCGTCACAAATGTCTGACCCCCCCCCCCCCAGGTGCGTGACGTCATTTATGGACGGTCCCTAATTTGAAAGGTCGCATGTGGCGGGGTAAAGTGTGGGTACTCACACATCTTACAAGACGTCTGGCCAGTGTGGAGTAGACCAAAAACTCTGGGCTGCACCTTTTCCTACCACAGTCCATGACATGTTTTTTCTTTCTTTTTTTAAAGGCTAAACTAAATGTACACGCAGCTCTTCGAGCAATCACTTCTTAACCTGTAACGAATATCAACCAGAGCTCATGACTGAGTGGGGCTAAGGAGGCCAGCTGAGTCGGCGCATCCAAGAGATGAAGACAAGACCCATTAATTACACTGGTCAACACACTTTTTCTGGCATAAGGTATTCCAACGGTTTTAATGTAATTTTGGGGTGCCGATTCCAAATCTGGCATCAGTTTTTGTCTATCACATCAGGTTTTTGAGATATCAAATATTGCATTTTCAATAAAAATGCAGAATAAAAATATTAAATAAATGTAGATATCTACATAAAATTATATTATAAACACTATCCTAAAAATAATACAGCACCATATTTTAACACTAAAGCAGTCACTGACTCGCAACAACTTGCAATCATAAGTGACAGAGTTAATTTCGGGTAAATCAATGAAAATGGGGTATGCCGATAGCATAAAATGAGATGTGATAGAGCAAATCGGAGATCAGATTTGGAATCAGCACTCTGAAATTAGTCTAAAACAGCTGCAAAAGTCCAGGCCAGAATTTTAGTTTTTTGTTGACCAGTGTTATCTTTGACAATCCAAAGGACCTTTACATTTTTTCACACTACACACCTGGGGAATTAAATAAGCATGTTGGCTACTCTATTTTCATCAAGTCAGGCATGGTGAAAATTGGTGTAACACAAGGACGTTAGGTGCAATAATATTCTGAGTGGTAAGAAAGGGATGGTCTTGCAGGCTTTAATGTCGAGGCGAATTTAATATGAACTTACAACTACATCCTCCTTTGAGCATTAGTGCGGTATGAAAACACTGCAAGATTAATAAAGGGTTTGGCCACTAAGACTTGTTTTGGTAATAAAATGGGAGTACGTCTTTCAAAACGACACGAGAGCTCCAGAACTTTGGAAGAGTCTGCCTTTCGAAATACTGTAAAATGTTCTGAGAATATGAGATTAAAATCAGTTATTCATCTGTGCTTGCTACAGTGTACATGCCATTTCACGAATGATGCTCTTATCCAAAAGAGATGGGATAACCATGAAGTTGATTGCATTTCTTTACATTTGTTAAATCTTCTTTATGGGTTACCATGTGTTTCGTTAAGTAATACAATGGTATTTAATACTTTACCTCATTTAGGTTAATCATATGACCATCTTCTGCACATATATAGTTGAAAATGGACTTCAAGATGACTATTTAGCGCTTCACAAAAAAAACAAGTTGATTAAAATAGTTTTATTTGATTGTTAATCTCATTGGTTGGGATCAACACAGTTAAGTTTTGTTGTAAGGGCCCTCCTGTATACCAGTACCTGTAGGTACACTCAAAGCTGTATCAGGGCTATATATTCCTGGCAGTCATTGATACTATGGTTGCAAATAATTGCCACTCCCAGCATTGCAAGCCAGTGGCTCGCTTAATCTCCTGCACATATGAATGCAACATATCTGAACCAGTCTTAGGCCCTCTCTCCACCAAATCTGCATGGCCAGCGAGGTTAAGAAGGGTCAAATAACCCCAATGACTGACACAGAATGGGGGAGGCCTTCCAGGAGCAGATAGATAAGGTGCTGTGAATATTTCTACTTTGCATATGCTTTGTGGAGGCCATCTTGCCCTGTAGTAGGCTGTGGAAAAGTGCTCGATTCTATTCGAGGGATTTGAGTTTAACTCAGATTTGGGGTTGACTTAGCCCATCACCCCTCTATGGTGTTGGGAATTCAACAGTGTTCATCCTGTGGTGAGACTTCTTTTCGCCACAGGAATGTGGAATTTCCGCGACTGACCACCAATGCAGACGAGCACCGACTAATCCTTGTGTTTTTTAAATCAAGTAGTGAGTTAGGTGTTAGTCTTTAAATTATCATAAAATAGGCTTTCATTTGCAAATAAAAGTTATCTTAGGACATTCCTAATGCACACAGAATTTACTGTTTGCAAAACATACCTTTTAGCTGAAGCATTTACCAAAAATCAACCTCATAACAGTCTTGAATTTGTAATCATGTAAATACTATAAAAAGATTGGTTAAATTGTTTGCTTGTATTGATGCAGTAAAATACATTGAGGGCCTCCTAGGAATTCAAAGTTCTTTGTAATTACTTGTCCATCAGTACGTTAAGGTGTTGGGAATTCACGGCCAGGTTATTACATCATCTTCAGCTATGAGGGAATGGAAGAACGGTCTCTTCACTCACTCTTCCTACGTAGAAATGCAACCACATTTTCATATTTTAATCATTCATTTGTTTATGCTACCAAGGACATTCTTGTACATCAGTGGGTGAAACAAACATCAAGCCATGTGGCTCTTGTCCGAGTAAAACAGCCGATGGCCTATATTTGGTGAAAATGTCCGCTACATTTCCAGGCGCTCGGGAAGCTCACATGCTTATACAATACGTATCTGCCTCTAGTTTTTAGTAGTGTTGAACGCATTCCGCGATTCTCCTTGCCACGTTACAACTCTAGCTACATTCTTAAAATAGTGGACATCCGTGCTGTGATCCAAAGCAAGGTTTCAAAGTACGCAACTGCCACATTAAAGTCAATCATTCGACATCATTAACACTGCCTTCTTGGTCAACACATTTCATTCAAGGGTTATCCTTTATAACCAACGTAATGTTCATTTCATGTTTTCTGCACTATTCAAAAACAACATCCAGATTCATTTTATTCCGCCACCAACGTTGACATCGCGCTTTCCAACTTCACACTTCATGACCACGTGATTTGTTCTTCAGTCAACCTGCCAGAAACAAGGACATAATAGCAATGACACTTTTATCGACATTGCAATAGTAAGCGCAGGTTTGATATTTTATTAACAGGCATTTTTAAGGTCACACATAATGATCCATCTGAATTATTGAAGGGCAGATTAATGAGGTTTCACCAAATGCATTATATAAATGAATTAATAAAACATATGGTAAGTCTCGATTTAAAGCTTTTGCGACTGCAGGGATTCATATTCTTGGTTCTTTCGGTAAAGTCACGTAGAAGGTAAATAATAAAATAATAAAAATACAACAATAAAATTCTCACAACGTTTCAATTGCAACACAAGCAATCATCATCAGGTGTGAAAACCACAGCAAGGAAATCTGAAATAAATAAATAAAAGCTCTTGCTGTGGTTTTCACAACTGATGATGATTGCTTGTGTTGCAATCAAAAGGTCGTGAGAATTGTATTGTTTTCTTTGTATTATTTTATTATTTCCCTTCTACGTGACTTTACCGAAAGAACCAAGAATTTATGGTAAGTCCTCGCTCACATGTGGTGTTCACGCAACGTGTTTTTCGCTATAACGCGGTTCTTCCATTTAAAAACACTTTTCGCACAACGCGCAATGCGCACCCTGTTATATCGCGGTTTCTGAGCGGTCGAGGACGAACTACTTTCTTGAGCTGCGCCGCTTAGCGGTGCAGTGATACGACACATGGAGTGATACAGTCCCGCTGGGGCGTACCCTCAGCTATTTGTCCCACCATCTCACTGTATGTGCATTCATCGTATCTCGCCAAACTTCATCGTTACATTCTTTATGGGGAAACAGTTTTTGCTGAAAGCGTTTTGAGCCTCACGCGGCACTTTTCAGGAATGCATCTGCTGCCTTAAATGAGGACTTTCTATAATACACCAAAACCGATTGTGGCTGAATGACAGCTGTATTGGCTCCCAAACTGGGGTAAATGTTTGTCAAAGGCATAATTAGCCGATCATCTCCCTGGCATAAATATAAATATTACCAATTTACAGGAAGTTGAGAGGCGCGATAGGAATAGTGAATACCGTGTTCATCGTCAACCCTGTATGATAACAGAAAACACATATAGGAGGCTTACATTTTGGACAAGGGTCTTTCTGCTAAAGATTGCCAATTTTCAAATTGAACCTCAAATTCAAAGTCAAATAGCACTCCCCAAAAAATGCAATCAACAATGTCAATATATATATACACACCCAGGAGTATAAGTGTTATCCTCTCGTGGACATGGATGTTTGCTGGGTATTCAGTCTTACTTCCTTGATGCAAAATGACTCAAAAACGAATCAACCATCCAAAGCAGGAACCGTCGACAAAGTCTTCAAACTCCTGAGTTTAAGGGGCAAATAAAAGACTCGTTATTACCAACAGAATGAGGATGCACCTCACCTTCAACAGAGAGAGAGCTCAGCTGAGACTGCCGTTTGCCCAATGACGGCCGTGTAGGTCCCTTTGTCCTCTTCGCTCACAGCGAGCACCTCCAAGCGGTAGGTCTTGCCCTCGGCACTGAGCCGGTACTTTCGGCCGGATTTGACGGCCTCTCCCTTGTGCAGCCACTTGACGGCGATGCCCTCGTGGGAGAGGAACAATTCCAGGACTCCGACTTCGCCCTCCATCACACAGACGTCCTTCATCTTGCGTACCACTTTCACAGCTGTTAGAAACGGCGGGGATGCATGCAGTTATGCCAGAAGACTTTTCTTTTTTAAAATCCTTTATATTAAGTTCACTTGCTTGCTTGCTTGTGCGCTTACGACCGTGCAAATCTTTCGGTCGTTTTTAACCCACTTCCCGTGATCCAATCGAGCTGACATTTTGCACACAGACTCGTTGTGCGTGACAATTAATGTTCGTGAAATTTTTTTCCAAAATGGTACACTTTTTAGGACAAAAAAATTATATTTAATTACCAATTGCTTAATGCTGGCATGCAATCATCTGACCCATAGGTGGCAGCCATCTCAAGCCAGAGGACGAGAGGACTCTAGCCGCCACGCATATAAAGGATTTATAGTGAAATACTTTGTTTTTACGGGTTAATTTTTGTAATACATCAAACGCATTATTATTATTATCAAACAAAGCAAAACAATAATCGTTTTTTTGTGTTAGATCGTGTAAATATAAATGTGTCGTTAAACCCGCCACCACCCAATACAACTAATGTGTAAGGTTTGGCACGTAAACAAAACATGCCAATTAGTAGTTCAGCACACCGGTGTGTTGGAGAGTAATCTCACAACATTTACTATTAGAGTATGATGTTTCGATAGTGATTACAACTAGCATCATTAGGCAACAGTCAGATTTGTGGAAAAATCCCCCTGTTTGGGTCTTTAAAAAAAGAAAACGACCCTTTTTTGTTAAGTTTGACCATTGCATAATTTTCACGAGTGTGTAAGTGTCTCCCAATATGTTTTGGGGAGTAAATCTATACAATACATTTTTATAACCACATTTCTCAAGGTACTGTTTGTCACGTTATCACCCCATGTGCTCAATGTGTTATCAGATTACAATTACTTAGCATGTAGTTGCTGATTACACTTCACAATTGTTTAAAAAACATATGAAATGGAGAAATGATGATATCAGCAGCTTTGTCTTCTTGGTTCTTTCGGTAAAGTCACGTAGAAGGGAAATAATAAAATAATGAAAATAAACATAATAAAATAAAATTCTCACGACGTTTCGGACACAACGCAAGCAGCCGTCCTCAGGTGAAGAACAGGGCTGTCGGAAAGACAGCGTTGTGGCCGAAACGTCGTGAGAATTCTATTTTATTATGTTTTATTATTATATTATTTCCCTTCTACTGGACTTTACCGAAACAACTAAGAAGATGAATCCCTGCAGTCGCGAAAGCTTTAAATCGAAATTCAGCAGCTTTGGTTAAAGAGACGAATGCAATAGTCGTAGATCACGCTACAAAGCCGACAGTAAGGATTTTTCCACTTGATTTTTTCATTGGTAAAATGGAATATATGTTAGTTGGAAGAGTTCGAATAAGTTGGCCATGTAAATATACTGTACGTATTTGAAAATACTAAACATGGGATTATGTTACATAAACGCTAACCAGATATCTCATTCTGGTTAAAAAAATAAACTTCCCACAGCACAAAGGTGCAGACTCCTACCATCCACGTGCAGCCGTGCATTGGCCGACAGCTTGCCCAGCTTGAAGTTGTACACGGACTCGTCGCCGGGACAGCAGTTGTTGATGCGCATCGTGTGCACGGTGCCCTCCGCCCACATCTCGTGTTTGTCCCCCGGCACGAGCTCCACACCGTTGCGGATCCACACGCCGCCCGACACGTCCTCGTGCGACAGCTCCAGCGTGAAGATGGCTGCACGCGTCTCCAGCACCGACACGGCCTTCAGCGTCTTCTTAATCTTCACAGCTATGGCGGCGGTAAAGAGCAAAGGCAGCAGCAACCCACAAGCAAAACGGTCAGGTGGCAAAGGGAATCTCGTAACGATGGTCAAACGTCGTGTCAAAGAGCAACAGTTTGGAAACGCGAGTCTTATAAGTGAGCACGCTGCTCGGAAATTAATTCCTTTCTCTTGATGTTGAACTTCTTTCTCACCGTATGTAGCCAACCATGCTAATCGGAGGTGCGGGATGTCTAAGTCAGGCTGTAATACGTTGCTGTGGAGGCAGGGTTGGTGGACTCACAACCTACAGTGAGTGGTATGCGATGGCCAGTGCAACGTGTATGCTGGCAACACATCGCAAATTCTCCGGTCTTTCTCCACATTCTAAACACTACTAATATAATATGGTGCCCTGGTGGATACATGTATAATGTATGTTGGCGGACAAAACAATGGTTGCCCTGTGAAGAGACTAGCAACTCCCCCAAAGTGAAATTTCTTTAAGTGGCCCGGGATTGCCAAGATTGTTCACTGAGCATTTCGCTGCACTGATCTGTCTGATCTTCGCAATATATAAACACAGCAGGGGGGTGCCTCACTCTATGAATAGTCTCTTTTAGAAATATCATGTCACGAGGTCACCATGACATAGCTGAAAAAATAAACAAATCTAATGATTAGTTTTACATGGCGTCTTTCATGAAAATTACATCCCTCACTGTCGCTGGAGGATCACCGAGCAGCTATGAGGCTGCCAGGCGGTGAGCCGATGCCAACAGCCGCTCTGCTTAGCTACCGGCCATAGCTGTCAACCCATAGGGTTTACCCGTATTCTTGTACAGGGAAATTGAGTTTTCAGGTTCATACGGGCACATTTTTGTTGTCTATTTGTTTGTGTTTCTCCTTTGTGATGGGACTTTGTAGGATGAACGTTGAGATTTATCAGGGTACGGGGTGACCAATGAGGTCTGAATTGGTCTGTAATAAGGTAGGCACTGATAAGGGGTTGACAGGTATACTACCCGTCTGTGTTAAATATAAAACTACACTTAAATAAAACAAAGGCACATTGTTTTACTTAAAATGGCCTCGCAATTATGCCTGCATTTAACTTTGTAACGTTGTTGAAACATCGCCTGATGATTATCACCCCCAAACATTACCTAGATGTCCTCCCCGGTCAAGCTGCACCTTCCCGGGCTAGGTCACTAGGCCACAGGAGGTAGAGGGAGGCAGGAATGAGCGTGTGGAGAGAGTCAGAGGAACACAGCGATAGAGCAAGGGTTCTGAGCCTCATTTAGAATATCGGGAGTAGAGACAGGTGGCTCGGATGTCAGCTTGTCCCCTGGGCCATTCCCATGGCATGGGCCATGGCCCAACGCAGAGCTAATATTCTAAGGGATCATGGAAATAAGGCCATAGTGGCCAAACCACACACATCATAATTAACACCATTTGTACTTGTACAGCCCCTTAGTCAATCCACTGCAGGATGAGGGCCTCCCCAAGCCGTGCAAGTCATGAGGGTTAATTGACCGTACTGCACCGCTCTGATCAGTGTGGATTGGTGAAAGTGGGGAGTATAGACGTCGGAGCTGCTGCACTGCACTCAGCTGCCCATTATGCAGCCCTGCGGCCAATAACAGCCAGTCAATGCATGGCGGTCACCTATCCAAGCACTATCTAGGCTCAACACTGTTTTGACCTTATGAGATTACCTTATGAGATTATGACCACCTTTTCCTGATGACGATCGCTTGTGTTGCGATCGAAACGTCGTGTTTTTTAAAATTAACTTTATTACTATTATTAACCAAAGAATATTATGACACAGTCAAATCATTGCTTAGAATGTATGTATGTTGAACTTCTTCAACATGTTAATCAGTGGTGCGGGGGAAGGACAACAAACTAAACACAAGAAGCAGTGGTAAATAAATCAGTTTTAAATCTTGATGTAAAAGTGCATAGCTCCAGTGGATTCTTAGTATAGGAAGAGCATTGCAGGATGACCGCAGAAGCACATCTGAAAACCCGCAATGAGGTGACTGTTTGTGTTCAATGGTTAGCCAAAAGCAACTGCAAGGATGACCGGAGTTCGCGTGATGGTTTATGCTCCTTAAGGAGATCAGCAAGGTAGTGTGGTTCATTTCTGGCAAGCACTTTATGTGTAATGAATGCGACCTTACTAAGAAAGGCACAACACAAGGTCATTGACGTAGATACAAATAGGTAGTTGATGTAGACACGTGTTAAAGGTCATTGACGTAGATACGTGTTAAACAGATACAAATAAGTGATACTAATATATATACCATGAATAACACCGTTATTTGTCTGCCATCATTTCCTCCCGTATGCAACGCCTTTACGCAGCGTCCAAACGCGACTTCATGTGAGCACGAGCCGATGACGGGGGGGAACGACGCTCACCGTCCACCGAGAGCCGGGCGGACGCCCGCGACGAAGCCACGTGACACGAGTACTCGGCCACGTCGGCCGGGCCCGCGTTGTCGATGACGAGGCGACGCAGGGCGCCGTCGCTCTCCTCGTGCACGCGCCCTCCCGGCGCCATCTCGCGCCCGTCCTTGAGCCAGCGGCACTCGCTCTGCGCGTTGTGCAGCTCGCACTCGAACACGGCCGCCTGCGACTCCACCACGCACGCGTCCTGTGGCGGCACCGCTATGGCGCTGCCTGCGAACGACGAGCGGCGAGCGACGGGGAGATCACCGCCCCACCGCGTGCCGCGGGGGACGCGTCAGCTCGAGCGGTGGGTGGAAATGTCGGTGGGGGTTTGTGCGATGAGCCTAGTGACCCAACATATCAGAGGCCCTTTCATTTACACAAACAGCATCGGTCATATTTCCTGTAAGTACATAACGCATGCAAGACAGTTGTATCTCAGTGATTTCCTGGAATGTGCTTTTGGCGGTTTGCTGAAAATACGTGTTTTCATGATCTCCTTTAAAATTAACAATGCTTCAAACCAACGTTGGCGAGCCTGGGATACACAACCCAGATAAGTTAACTCTGCAACATTGCAGATGTTCCAGTCATTCGGTTCCACCTGCCACCCGTCGTGCTGTGCTCACCGGTGACCATGAGGTTGGCGGAGCTCTGCTTCTCCCCGGCTGCGAACGTGTAGAGGCCCTCGTCAGACTTGGTCACGCCCAGCAGCGTGAGACGGCACACCTGGCCCTGGATCTCCAGCTTCCAGCGTCCGCCCGGCCGCAGCTCCCGCTCGCCGAATGTCCAGCGCGGCTCAATGCCGGCGTGCGACACCTCTGCCTCCAGCGTCACGTCCTCCGTCTCGCAGCACGTGCGCTCCTCCAGCCCCCGTACAATGGACACGTCTTGCATGGTAGGAGAGGGGGGGGGCGCAATGGAAGTTTGGTTCGTGTCCACTCTGCGTGCTTGCGTGGACTTTGCTTGCTCACCGTTCACTACTGAACATGTGAAAAAGAGCTTTGTAGCTCATTGGATTCCTCCAGTATAAATACATATTCTGATTCTGACTCTATAGACATGCAAACTCAAAATAGAGAGGCGTCAGGGTCGGGATCAAACCCACGACCTCCTGCATACCAGGCGAGGTAATTGACATCTCGCATCAACGCACCTCTGACATCGAGCACGCAGCTCGTGAAGGCGTTGCCCGCCTGCAGCGTGTATTCGCCCGTGTCTGATGCGAAGACGCGAGAGAATACGAGGCGCTGCTTGGTTCCCTTGACGACGGGCTGCACACGCTCCCCGAGGCTTAGGGGCTCCCCGTCGCGCAGCCACACACGGCTCTGCACGTCCGCGATGGACAACTTGGCCTCCAGCACCACCCGTGTGCCTTCCAGCACATCCTGATCTTGCAGCTCCCTTGCCACCTCCACGCCTGTTGTGAACAAGAACACATTTGCACAGTGTCAACTCTGACCAGGGTTGGACTGGGTCATCGGCAAACTGGGAGTTTGCTGAGTTAAAGCAATCCTAGAAGTGGGCCCCGTCACGTTAAATCTCAAACCTTAAATAGGCGGTGGCCAATTTAAGTAACGTTGAGTGTGACGCTGACCACATTTCGGCTTACTGACAAAATGTTTGGTTGCCCATGGGTCCAAAAGTACGTGCCTCTGTGGAACGGACCGGTCCATTTATGTAAGGGTTGTTTGGTTATGGTTGCACCCGTCCACGTTTAATCTCGACAGTCGATGGAATTAACTATCGTTTTGCGATTGCTGCAGTGGTTTTGTGGAGGTTTTTTGCCAGCTCATGCCAACCCCAAAATTGGCCAAACGTCCCAGATTTGAGCTGTGACAACCAGTGAGCAATGACATACACTAGTGAAGTACGTCACACGATCACAATCAGAGTCAAAATGTCTCAAATGCTGTCGTAAGTAGTAAAAGGGTGCTCGTCGCCATTGGTGACCTGAGCCAGAGGTGAAAATGTCACATTCATATGGCAGTGGCCAGTCAATCCATAAGAAAAACAACATTTTCCTACTACAACGTGATGATAATTTCATTCAGTGCAAACGGATGATGGGCTGAGTCACCACC
The DNA here is from genome assembly GCA_014621495.2 of Entosphenus tridentatus. NCBI lineage: Eukaryota > Metazoa > Chordata > Hyperoartia > Petromyzontiformes > Petromyzontidae > Entosphenus > Entosphenus tridentatus. The sequence continues at coordinate 17,147,573 of CM025612.2, forward strand.
TGACGGGAATTTGAACTGGTCACTTTTGAATTGTGAGTCAAGCACACTGTTACAGCACTACCCAGTTTGGTTTAAATACATGTTTCCCTGCTCAAGAGACCACTGAAGTACTCTTCTCTGTTAGCGGCTTGAGCCCGGAACGGAAATCCCACATTCACTTGACAGTGGTCAGTTTCCTATGGGACCATTATACAAGCATAACTTTTGTTGTTGTTAATAGGGAGGACCTTATGCACAATTTTCCCTTAAATGTGTTACGCTAGTGGCAGAATAAGGCCGCGCTGCAGACCGCCTGGCGGCTACCATGGAAACCGAATCCTTACGCTGCACAGAGAGCCGTCCAGCCGTGACGAACTGGAGCTTCGGGACCTCGAAGGAGTATTCCCCGCTGTCAGCCAAGCTCGCATTGTCAATGCACAGCAGGTGGGACTGCTTCCTGGAGCAGAAGGAGATGCGGCCCCCAGGCGTGAGCTCGTGGCCCTCCCGGCACCAGATGCCCTCCACCGCCTCCTGCAGGAAGCGCACCTCCAGCTGGACGGCTTCACCCTCGCACGCCGCCGTGTCTCCAAGGCCTTGCAGCACCGTCACCGGGCGAACTGCACGCAACGCACGCGACGCGGCAACGGGCAAACGGGCACGTCAGGATGCGACGTACATCACATGCACGTGCATATCCCCCGTTTGTCCAGTCCGCTGCTGGATGACAGCCTCAGTTACGTATTATAATGCAGGTTACGGGTGGTGAATTGACCACGCTTTGTGATGTTGGTCAAGGCCGGATTGGTGAAAGTGGAGGGCATAGACTTTGCAGCATGGTACAGTACAACAATTAACTTTGCTGTACTTGCATCGTCTTGACAATGTAGCCCCGCAACAGCCTACAGCACCTGTTTTATTCTTCCAGCATATAACACCACCGTGTTTTGATTGTGAGCTATGGTTCTCCTGCCTGATCTCTCTGCAGGATCACATTAAGGTAGCACCTTATCACTCTATTCCTCCCTCTGATATGAGATCCTTGTACATGAACTTTGACACATCTCGGCTCGAGGATTGTAACTCCCAGGCCTCCCCACTCCATGTTGTCCACAATACTCAATGGGAAATTTCCCCTCCTCAGTTACTGCCTCTATTTTGTTTCGCGGTCTGAAGGAAAGATTCTCTCCCCTTATTCAATTCCAATTTCAAGAGTTTCCCATTTTCATCTGCCTGTTTCTACAAACTGACTTCAGTGGCACTTTACCGTGCCGTCATTTCCTCTTCCCTTCTTACCATGTAGCCCATTACCCATAAAAGCATCAAATTTGAAAGATTAAAAAAACATCCTAAAGAAAAACGATTCGACTTTAAGCTGCCCTGACATCCTATAAGTACGCATTGTGAGTTGTGGTTGCGTTCAGATCGTTTAAAACGAATCTAAAAAGTATGAGTTATTTTTATATTTTGGCAGGTAAGGTCCACTGAGATATATAGTTATTTATCAGAAGTAACCTGGCCACAAATGATAGCTCAACGAAGTGACTTATCATGTAGAATTTTATAGCAGGCCAAGACTCAAAACGCACGTTTCTAACTGTGGAAGGAAAAGACGGAGGACCTGGAGACAAATACATGCGCCCATGGGGAGAACACGCAAACTCCAAATACATAGCAGGCATCTGGGTCGGGATCGGGATCGAACCCACAACCTCCTGCATACCAGGCGAGGGAGTTAACATCTCACCACCAATTTGGGTGGTGGGGGGGAGGGGGTGAGCCTCACGTTGCATGGAGAGTGTCGCGGTGCTCGTCAGGCCGTCCACGTGGAAGCTGTACTCCCCCTCGTCGTCGCGGACGACGTCCCGCACGACCAGGGTGTGTCTGCCACGGCGCGACGACACGTGGTACTTGTCTCCGTGCTGGAGAGGACGGTCCCCGTGAAACCACTCGCCATAGGCGTCCTCGCGTGACACCACGCACTCCAGCTCGCCGCTCAGAGACTCGGGCACCTCCACGTCCTCCAGCTCCTTCAGTATCTCCAACAGCGTCCCTGCCGTGCACGGGCGCCAAAATGAATTCGAAAACTCAAGTCGCGTAAAACTTTCCCTGGGTGGCTAAACGTCAAGTCGAACTGCATTTGGCAATGTGATTTGTAACTTCATCCTTACCTGCGCATCGATAGTTACATTTGAATGCGCACTTTTATTGAGGGATTTTGTGTTGTCTTGGTGTGGTCTGGGATTGTTCTTGCCGTTGTTTTGCTGCCTTGGCCAAGCTTGGAGATTGGTGAACTTATATACTTTATTTATTTTACGTATTTATTTTGAGTGATTCGCTTACCTTTCTTATACTTTTAACTCTTATCATTTTTGTATCGTTTGTTATTGTAACTTTCTGACCTGCTCCTACTGGAAATCTGCATAAAAGAGCTTTATAGCTCAACGTATTAAATAGAGATTCTGATTCAAAGTGTCTCCATACCTGAATGAGCATTGGAGCGGCATGGCTGGCACACCCAAGGCAGTGGTAGAAATACCATTAGTGGCCAGTCTCCCTGACCACTCATGGCTATCTACTATGTGGTACTAATTTTGTAAAATTTTGCATATGGAGAGATGATAGGCTGAGACACTATTGTCTATCCTCTCGTAAATAGACAATGTGTGAGGGCATGTGCATGCGAGTACATGCATTGCCCATATTGGTCATTGCCATATATTTGCAGAATTCTGATCAGTGTCTCCACATATAAATCCATGTATATTTTAGTTCCGTGGCCTATTGGATTTGAAGATCAATATTATAAAGTAGCATGACCCTTGGGCTACACCCATTTCAAACCTTTAAAACAGCCTGCCTCAGCAGCTTTTCCGCTCTTTTTTCTTCTGATGATGATTGCTTGTATTTCGATCGAAACATCGTAGTTTTGTGTTATTTTTGTTATTTTCTTTGAACCTATCTACGTGACTTTACCGAAATACCCAAGAATATATAGTAGCATTCGTTTTGAAAACACGAACTCTGGACTGGTTTTGACGATTCGTGGTCTCATTGACAGAGCAAGGCTTGTTAAATGCTGCTGGGTTATCAGACGTTATTGACAAGAGGAGTCCATCTAAAATATTGGACCTCATTTAACCCAAAAAAGCAATATAACAAACTGGTGGTGTAACGTTAAACGCTCCAAATAAAATAGTTATCCCATGGGGATGAAACTACCGTCTTTATTTCTCAAAGCTGGGCTTCTTGAGTTTATTTTTTTACAATTTTTGCCTACATTTCATAGTAAACTGACATTTATCAAACGAGGGTGGTGAACTGCTCTGCTAGAATTCTGAATGGATTCCTAATCTCACGATATAACTCTGGTAGCACACTTGAGGTAGCATTAGGAAGCGGGTGGGGAGTGGCGAAACGGAACCGTAGCAGAAAAACATGAACGCTCCTTCGTGCAACATGCATTTGAAGTAGCTCAAGAAGTGATACGGGGAAGCTTGGACCGTGTGCATCGTTGGGAGGGCTTTGATCACGGAATGGAAGGGAAAGCCGTCCATTGTGTACAAACATTGCTTAAAATATCCCCGTTGCCCGACCATGTTCTGCGCCGTACGGCACGTGCGTCGTTACCTTCCACGATGAGTGTGGCAGCACAGCTGACGGAACTGTCCTCAGCCAGCTCGCAGGAATAGAGGTCGGCATCGCTTTCCTCGATGGCGAGGACAGAGAGCATGTGGACCCTGCGGTCCGAGTGCATGCGGTACTTGTCTCCCGGTTTCAGCGCCCGACCGTCCCGGAACCACTTCACCTTGAAGAAGGGCTCTGACAGCTCGCACTCGAAGGTAGCCATCGTGTCCTTCTCCTTGGCGAAGACGTCCGACAGGGGCTGAATGAAGGTGATTACCTGCTTTGCTGCAAGAGGTGGGCGGAGGTGAAAAGGGGGCCATTGCAGAGAGGTGTCAAGTACGTGAGATCATCAAGGCCATTTATGCCATTCATTTTAGCATGGTTAGCTTCGTACGATGTGAAATAAGTTCAACATACATACATACGTATATACATCGCCTTCTGTCTTTCGCTAAATACCGTAACTGTCGTTTGACATCCGACCTTCAAGGTCTGCTTTTAATGTATCCCACCCATTTTGGGCTTTAGTCTTTTCCTTGCTTGGTGATTTCTGGGCGGTCACTCCGATGCGTGTTTTTTCGGTAACCTGCTCTCCTGCATCTTGAACACGTGACCCCACCCATCCCAACCTGCTTTTGCTCATTACATCCACAGCATGTTTTTGCTATTATATATAATGAACTTCCCAATTGCTTACCCCATCATTCGATGAAATTCTTAGCAATAGTTTTCTCATTTGATAAAGTACCAATTCATAAGATTAGTTTTAATGGCAGTTGGGAGGAAACTAGAGTAGCCAGAGAAAACCAAGGTAACATAGCCAAAATAGTGGCACTAATCTGGTCCCAAGTCCTTTTATGGATTCTCTGAATGTTGCTGTGGCCCTGCAGTAGTCAGCAGAGGCTTCGACGAAAACCGTTTTTAAGGTGTTAAACTGTAAACCAAGTGTTCAGAAGCCATTACAGAGTATAGATTTAAGTATAACACAGTAAATAGGTGCCCATAACTCAAAGTTATCGTTATATTACTATCAGAGATAAATTACTGACAGTAAAAATGTAGCAAGGTGATAGATATAAAACCAAATGCAATGATTAACAAAAATATATTACAGGACTGGTAGTAAGACGTTAACACAGGAATGGGTTCAACAAATCAGGATACAGTAATATATACTTAAACCAACGAATCAATGTCATGAAATTACATGTAATTTTGACGACACAGGAAAATAATTGTGTATGTGATTTCAAAAATCAGAGTGTAAATTATTCATATCGCATACACACGTCTGGCTGACTTTACAGAAGGTGGCTTTTCAAACACTGCAGCATGCACGTTTAAGAGATAACGGTATTCATTGCTGAGTTACAGTGCAATGTCAATATTTGTCGGAACTATAATGAATTTAATCATCTTTAACCTAAAAAATAATTTCCGGATCTATAAGTATTTTTTTCAATAGGGCCCTGCTACTTTTGCCCGTTTTCTTTATTGGTTGTGTCGTGTGGAAGGAGGGTAGCGTACCAGGGGAGAAACTCGTGCAACACCAGTGCGGGGATAACACGCACGACTCAACATATCCACATTAGAAACACATTTTAATAGCCAAAGTGTCGTAACAATTTTTATACCAGGCCTGGCGATGGAGTGCGTGCCTTGGAGCGGGGAGGTTGCAAATTACTTAAAAGCTCTTGACATAATGAGGATGAAAACGGCAGCATAACCCCTTTCCTGCCCACCTGCTTCAATTGTCGGGGCGCCTTGCACACGCTGTTTCGCAAATATTCTCGATGCGTACTCGCTGTGAGAAAGCGAGCGTCTGCCTGCTGAAACTAACAATGCAGTGGGGTTCATCTCCATGGGGGGTCCTAAATAACAATAATAATGAATAAAATGTATATCGCATCATTCATGCTAATTGCATCCCACAACGCTGTACATTATCTATAAGGGCCAAATTATATATTTGTACCAAGCAAATGAAAGACCCTCAGAAAATATAAACAATTAAAGAAATGGCGCTAAAACAAAAGGCACAGAGAAATTAGTCAATTCAGTCACAGAGCAGACCACAATGTATGTATGCAGGTGGGTGTCTTTGTGGGGAGTGGTAGTGTCACGGTTAGCATGCTATGCTCCGAACTCAGTGACCCGAGTTCGATTCCTGCTCACAGCCAACACCAATAACAATTATCTGAACCGGTCCTGGGCCTCCCCTAGGTCGATTCAGCCTCAAATGAGTAATAGGGAGACAAAGGTGGTCGGGCGTGGTGCACTGGCCCCAACAGTCTGTTAAGGCTTTGTCTTTCTCAGACTACGAAACGTGCGATCCGCCAATTGCATTTCTCAATCGCAACAGAAAGGGCATATCCGACAGCGCACGAATGGGGCCCACGTCAGTGCAAAGGAAGGACAGATGGGGGCGGATTACCTACATTGCACGAGCAGGAACGCGTGGCTCGTGGTCTCCCCGGCTGCGCTCACCGCCTTGGCCATGACACTGCCCGAGTCCTGCGCCGTCACGTCCTGGACGACGAGCTCGCACGTGCTCTCCTCGGGCCAATGCCAGTTCAGCCTCTCCGATCTCTCCAGCAGAACGCCGTTCAGAAACCACTGGCACTCGGGCTGGGGCTTGCCTTTCACCTGGACGCAAAAACGAGCCTCGCCCCCCTCGGGCACCGTCTGGCTCTGGATTCGCTCGGTGAATTTCGGCGGCTCCATGCCGGGCGCCAGCTGCATGCGCTCCACCTTGTAGACCTGCGCTGCGGCCCTGCTCTCTTGCTCCAGCTCCTCCGCGGTGGCTTCTGTGGCCCTGTGGACGAGCTCCTCCCGCTTCCTCTTGAGCATCTCCTGGTAGTCGGCGTCCTTCTTGCGGCTCTTGAGCTCGATGGCCGTAAGGGCCTCAAAGTATCCTTCTTCGGTCCTGCGCTTGAACTTCCCACGGAGCTCATCTGTCTCCTCGGACTGCTTCTCGTGGGTGATCCTCTCGGCCTTCTTGAGTTTCACGACCTCGATGGGCGCGTGCTGAAGGGGTCCCTTCGGCTTGCGCACCTCGAAGAGCGCCTTCCCGGAATCCTTGTGACCGTCAGCTTTGCCCTCCAGCACAGATTTGCGCAGCACAGCCCTGAAGTCCTGCTTTGGCAGAATCTCCAGCACCACTTTGCATTCCACCGAGCCCTCCGAGTTCTCCGCAACAAGCTTCACCTCTCCCGTGTCGTAGGACTTGCAGTCGACGATCTCCAGATAATGGATGCCGTCATAGCGCAGCCGGAACCGCTTGCTGCGGTGGATCCGCTGCCCATTGAGGAACCACAAGACCTTGGGCTGGGGCACTCCGGTGACGCGGCAGTGGTACCGAGCCGTCTCCCCGTCGTACACCCGGCAGGGTTCGGGGTACATCACAAAGTACGGCTTCTCCCTCGCATCCGGGACATCCTCCTTCGACACGACTGTCCCCGCCATGCCCTTCTCGAGCTCCTGCAAGCGGTGGAATCCCCTGCGCCCCTCCGGGAGCTGACTCTCTTCCACCAGGCTCTTCTCGTCCTTGACGATGAGCGAGCCCGACGTCTGGTCACAGCCGAACTTGTTCGTGGCGCGGCAGGTGATGATGCCGCTGTCCCTCGGGTAGGCCACCTCGTAGTCCAGGCTGCAGTAGCCGAACTCGCAGACGATGCGGAAGCGGTTAGCGGCCTGCAGGGGCTGCCCGTCGTGCAGCCACTCCACCACCATGTGGGGGTCCCCGATGGGCGTCATCTGGCACTCGAAGTGCACGGGCCCGAACTGCTTCAGCCGCACGGACGTCAGCTTCTTCTTGAAGAAGGGCCTCTGTTGGGTCTCCTTGTCGTAGAGGTCGCCCTCGTTCCACTGGTCCTGGCCGTGGCGCAGGTGCAGCGGCTCCAGCACGGGCGGAGCGATGTCGCGGTACACGCCCTTGGGGATGATGAGCTTGCGCTCGGGCTCGGGCTGCCGGTCCGATAGCATTGCCTCCACCTGCACCTTGCAGCGCGCCATGGTCCGGCCTGCCCGGTTGAGGGCTATGATGGTGTACCAGGCCATGTCCGAGGGCTTCGCTGAGTAAATTGTCAGTGTGCTTTCCCCCTTCGTGTTTTCCACCCTGTGCGGAGGAACATAAGACACGTAAATAAATACAATTACATTGAGAATCTCTGGTGGCCCATCTGAATATGCAGCTGGGTAAAGGTGTAGCAGAGTACATACAATGCTAAGGTTGTTGTCTAAATTCCAATAGGGGTCAACACAGTCCATCATTTATCTGAGGTTTATAAAATGAGCACCGTCCTGTGACAAGTCAACAGACGTCATTTGTGCATGCCTGAAACTTTCCACAGGAATGTGAAATTTCCACTATTGGTTCAAGACGGCCAACAGAGATTAACGATCACTACTCTTCACATGGACTGCTAATCCTAACGTCACTTCAGTAGGATTCTCTTTCTCGTCACTATAGCTGTAACCCTTCATGACCAGAGAAGAGTGGACATCAAAAGGAAATGTAATAATCTTCATTTGACCTCTTTCTAGCAATCATTTGAAAATAAAGCCAAGTGAATAGATGCACTCCTCTTAAGAACCTGGTTAAGTCATATTGCTGGCTAGATTCAAGGCCAGGACCTGAGTAGTGTCGACCTGTTGCTTTGAGATGGCCATGACGAGCCCTCTTGCACGTCCGAGGCATCTTCACGACACCTCATCGCCAGTGCGCACTGCATTTTGTCGCATGGAAATGCAAGGGGTGGAAGGGCGTGCGTACCAGGCCAGCCGGCGGAGTGCGTGGAGAGGGTGCAAATTGCTCACTCGTAGTGTGGGAATTTGTGCGGGAAGATGATGTCGTTGTTCCTCTGCCAGACGATGTCGGGGGTGGGGTTGCCGATGGCTCGGGCCGTGAGCTGCACGGCGGAGCCCTCCTTCACGCACACGTTGTTCGGCTTCTCCACAAAGCGAGGCTTCTCCAAGCGCTCTTTGGCTGTCGGCAGAATCAAAAGCAGGGAGAGAGAGAGAGGAGATAGAGTGCCGGCAACGACAACAGCCTGACGGTGCACGGCCGCAGTGTCACGCGTCGTCGCGCCAGGGTTTTGTAACGGCACGGTGACGACCAAACGGTGAGCGACGCAAAATGACGACGACCGCTGCCCAATATTGAGTCATCGAAAACCTCAACAATGACGTTGAGCCAAAGCTAAAGAGTTGCCATACGTAAATCAACATTGGCAGCACTTATCTCACTGAATTGGCCTCCAGTGTGTGGTGGATATGCAACATTCCCGATGGTAGTGGCCAGTAAGTCCATTGGATAGCCACTGTAGATTTCCTAGAAAGTATAAGTCAGTGCATTTTACGTGAATTAGATGCAATCATGAAATAACGTGAGTAATCGGATTATATCAAGCTGGAAATAACCACTGTGGCATAGATATAAAAAGAGTGGTCCTGCCCATTCGTCAGAGACATTTCTACCACTGGCTCTAAACAGGTGAACGCGGGGGGGGGCGGCCCCCCCCGGATGCTTGTTTGAGCGTGAAGACACCTTGACCTTACATTGAAAACACATTTCTCTAGAACTGTTTTTTGTGTTTAGTTTGTTGTCCTTACCCCTGCACCTCCGATTAGCATGGTTGGCCACGTACGGTGCGAAGAAACAGTTCAATGACCTGACCTGAATGTAACCTTTTGACTTCTCCTCTTAAAGTGAGCGATGAACAGATCGAGATGGACGGATGGGTGGGGGTTGGCGTTGTGCGGTGTGGCGCGCCAACGCACCCTCCACGACGAGCTCTACGCTCACAGACGTGGAGCCTCCTTTGTTCTGCGCGACCACCGACATTTCTACCACTGGCTCTAAACAGGTGAATGCCCCCCCCCCCCCCCCGGATTCTTGTTTGAGCGTGGAGACACCTTGACCTTACATTAAAAACACATTTCTTTAGAACTGTTTTTTGTGTTTAGTTTGTTGTCCTTGCCCCCGCATCTCTGATTAGCATGGTTGGCCACGTACGGTGCGAAAAAACAGTTCAACGACCTGAATGCAACCTTTTGACTTCTACTCTTAAAGTGAGCGATGCACAGATCGAGATGGACGGATGGGTGGGGGTTGGCGTTGTGCGGTGTGGCGCGCCGACGCACCCTCCACGACGAGCTCTACGCTCACAGACGTGGAGCCTCCTTTGTTCTGCGCGACCACCGTCCACTCGCCAGCGTCCGCTGGGGTCGCCGGCACCACGATGAGCGACTGCGTGCCGTCCTCCTTCACCACCACCTTGTGCGTCTGGTCGTTCAGCACCTGCTTGCCTGCCACGCAAATCCCACCCCCCCCACCCACTGATGAAGGTGCGATCACGCGGACACTGCAAGGGCTTGCAAACGATCAGGTTTAAATTTTTTTTTTAAAGATTGGATTAGGTCACATGATATCGGAACTGGTTCTGGGACCCCCTCTATGCCAATTCAGCATTAAATGAGTACTTGGTGTGTACACTTCAGTACTGAGGAAAACAAAAGTGGTCGGGGCATGGTGTTTGCCACAATACCCCAAACCTAATGAGTGCTCGCTACGGCATTTGCACCAGCAGCAGTCTGTTAGGGCTATACGGGGGATCATTTGTCGTGTATGTATAACTAATAGGCGCAACATGTGGTGTAACCCACACATGAATTGAATCCCTAGTGTCTAAAAGCAACGAGTGTAGAATATCAAGGTATGGGACCATAATTTTAAATATGTAAATTCGTACCATTTTGCCCAACGGTTACAGTGGTTCAACTGTGGATAGGATTGGTTCCTGCCTCAGAACGTACATTCAGGGCCAACAATTTGAGACGACCTTTGATTTTCACTTCAAATCTCGTGCTGAGCCCAACATCCTTCACGTGCGCCTTTCCGTTCGCCCCTCACGCCAAACCCACGTGTCCTGCGCGCACCACTGTGGAACCAGAACGTGTCCGGCATGGGCCGGCCCACGACGCGGAGGTCGAAGCGCGCCGTCTGCCCCTCGGTGACGCTGGCCGACTCGGGCTTCTGAACAAACATGGGCTTGTGCAGCCGCTCCACCAGGATCTCCGCACTCGTGTCCTGCAGCGCCCCCACCGGCTCTGCTCGCTCGGGGGACAGGGGCCTGCGTCCCGTGGCGGGGCAGAAGACGAATCAGGACCCACAATTGGAACCTCATTTGCCAGTAAAAAAAAATATGATAATTGTTTTTTGTTTGCATTATGACTGCAGGTATTGTGGTCTATGCAAACATGACTCCTTGTAAAAAAAGGTGTCAGTTTTGTTGCCAGATATAAGGGTAAAAAAACAATTATCGAATCAGGACCCTTCGAGGCACAGGATGCCCCCTCTCGCACGGTTGGTTACGTACGGTGCGAGAGAAGTTCCGCAAACACGCAAGAGTGGACCTCACCGTTGGGACCTATTGGCAGGAGGAGGAGACTGCGAGGCTGACCCTTGGGTGCCGGGCCAGGCCGGCATGTGGATCTGCTGGCGTGCCGGAGACAAGGGCGAAGGCAGCCCCCCAGCCCCGTTGCCCGCTGGCTCAATGGACAGCTTGGCGGAGCACACGGCATTGCCGGAGGTGTTGCAGGCCAGCACGGTGTAGATGCCCTCATCCTCGGGAAGGATGCTGGGAATGTGCAGCTCCACCTCGCCCTGCCTCGTCGGGCCCACCAGCTGATAGTGAGGACCCGTGAAGATCCGCCGCCCATCCTTGTACCACAGGATCTGGTTCACAGGGAAGGTCAAGCAAGGGGTGCATGAGCTTGTGCAACATATATCAATGTAGCGATTAAGCGTATAAACCGATGTTTTGTTGTTCCAGATAACTTTGGTAAGTTGACACAGTTCACTGGTGCACCTTGCCGAATGGTTTTCTAAAGACACGATTTACTGTACTGCTCACCTAAAGAAATATTGTGATGTCAAGCTTAAGTAAAGATATCCACGGGCTGACATCAGCATTGGCATGGTGTGCTTCTCCCCTGGCAGTCTTCTACTGGTGGTGGGGATTTCACATTTCTATGGCAGGGTTAATTATTTTTCGGAAAACCTCTGATTGTGCTCATTTAATCTCATATCAATTCGAATAAACTAATCGTAAGAGCAATCACTTAGTTTGAATGTCACTCCAACAGAACGCAAATTTCTGACAGATTTTCACCGGCGTTAATTCTAAGAATGGGATTACATATTCACGTATCCAGTTATTTATTTTCTCACCGCATTTACCTAAAGGCTAATCATACTCAATGCCACAGGCATCCATGGCTTAGCAAGAGGACTTGGGTCTCGGGGCGTAGTAAGTCCACCCCTGTCTCAGGGAGGGTGCGAGCACACCTTGGGCAGGGGATGCCCCGAGAGCTGGCAGAAGAAGGCCGCGGGGAAGCCCTCCTGGACGCGTTGGCTCACGAGCCTGCTCTCCACGGCCGGCTCGAAAGAGGGGCCGCTGTCCTCGCTGTGCCGGGGGGGGCCTTCGCCGTCCTCTGCCAGCAGCTCCTCCAGGCTGAGGCCCACGAGGCGGTACTCGATCTCCCGCATCAGGCGCTCCTCGAAGGACGAGAGGCAGGAATCCTGCGGCATGGGGGCACAGGGGTTACCGGGCCTGTCGGGTGACGCTGTGTCACCTTGCCTGTGTGTACATATCTATGTTGAACTTATTTCGCACCGTATGTAGACAACCGTGCTAATCAGAGGTGCGGGGACAAGGACAGAAAACTAAACACAAAAAAGCAGTTTTAAAGAAATGAGTTTTCAATCTTGATTTAAAAGGGCTTCGCTCAGTGGCTTCCGAATATCGGAAGGAAGAGCATTACAGATGGCTGCAGAAGTGCATCCGAAAGCGCACGTGTATATTCTTGAGTACTTTTTCCATACGGAGCCAGTTGGCTGCGTTAAAATGGACATGCAGGTGCATGTAACACTCAACTATCAACTGTGTAAGTATCAAAATTTCCTAAGCTAGGTCTACTTTGCAAACGCTTACCATATGTGACAAATACATCACTCACATAGCCGTGAATGTGGTATTACTGTACGCGACATGCACCTTGAAAAATTCAACCCCTGTGTTCTATGGTATTCCATTATCACGTGGAACTCACCTGTCTGTCCACAGTCGGCCTGGGTACTTTATTCAGCACAGTGTGCGCCCGTGGAAACTCCGGCATGTGTGTGGCTGGGGGTGCTGCATGAGGGGCAATACCGTTCTTCACTGGGTTTGCTTTTCCGGTCTGATGCAGGTGCGCTTGATAGTCATCTATTGAGGAGTACAGGGTACACATTCAACCACATGGTTAAGCAAATGTTATCATGAGCGAGTTTCAACTTTGCGATATTGCTAAGTCTGCCAGTTTGTCGATTATCAAACCATTAGCAAGTTGCCTGGGCTTGCAAAAGGACTTGACAACGAGTAAAAAGCGTATTATGAAATAAGATGCATTACAATTCATTATAGTGGAAACAAACACTAACTGATTACTAACGTAGCATAATTACAATAAAACACATTACAACTGATTACTAATCTACAACTCACATCGTAACAACTGCCTGATTACTAATCTAGTATATAATTACAATAACCCCCCCCCTCCGCCTTAAATCGTTGCACCTGATGAGTTGATGATTTAATGATGACATCACCCTGCTGCTGCTCTATTTAAGACAAGGAGCCAGAACAGAGTCTCACCATTCTGGCGAATTGCCCGATGATGCTGGATGCAATTACCAGCGAAACGTCGTACTCAAAAATTGTAAATGTTGTGGTTTCACACTTCAACACACCGGTGGGCTAAAGCAGTGGACTATTTGTCTTTTGTCAACGTGACACTTTTTTGCTGATTGGCCGTGTCGGGTGGTGGAGGGTTACGACACATTTATAAATAACGCGATCTAACCCAAAAACTTGATTATGAGTAAAAAGGGCCCGATGCTGAAGCAGATAAGACTACATATATTCCCCCCTGAATCATTTGGGATGAAATCGTAGCTCTGGTGCTGACTGTGTAAAGAGGTGCATGGCCTGGCAAGGAAAACAGAATGACGTAGATGCGCACGCACGATGGCATCGATGCCATCGCTGCCGTGGCGACCTCTTGACCTTGACCTCCATGGTTACCGTAACCACCGGGATGTGCGTGCGTTTCTTTTTTGCTTGACCGCCGTGCAGGTGCGTGTACTTGCTGTGGTTCAGCAGCAGTACGGTGGTGCTGGTCTCGCCGTGGGGGTTACGGGCCACGCAGGTGTACTCTCCCGCGTCGTCGGCGAGCATGAAGGAGATCTCCAGGCAGCACTCCCCACTCTGCGCGTCGAACTTCGTCTTGTACCTGCGCAGAGCGGCAAGTTCAAGACGAGCGGAGGCTCTTCCGCGGCGCGGACGCATGAAGCCTCAAGAATTACCTGTGAGACTCGCGTTCCTTTTCTCCTCACAGTGTTGTTGTTTACCTGCTGTAAATATGTCACTCAGACCTATTTACTGCAGTGCACCGGCAGCTGCTGCTGATGGTCCAGGTCTCCGTGTAAGGGGTCAGCTCCGAAAGTTACTTACAGCCGTGCAATGAGAAGCAAGTGGGAAACTGATAACAACCATTCGAGTTCATTATAATTTAATTTACGATGGGGGTGTTCACTAAGTGTTGTACATCTTCTTGGTTCTTTCGGTAAAGTCACGTAGAAAATAATAAAAATAAAACATAATAAAATGCAATTCTCACGACGTTTTGGCCACAATGCAAGCAGCCGTCCTCAGGTGAAAAACAGGTCCAGCTTAAATAGATGCTCCAAGCCCAGGACGTGTCATTCAGACTCTGTCTTATCGACGGACCTGTTCTTCACCTGAGGACGGCTGCTTGCGTTGTAGCCGAAACGTCGTGAGAATTGCATTTTATTATGTTTAATTTTTATTATTTTATTATTTCCATTGTACGTGACTTTACCGAAAGAACCAAGAAGATGAATCCCTGCAGTCACGAAAGCTTCAAATCGAAATTTAAGTGGTGTACATTACACCGCTTCTGATTAGCACGGTTGGCTACGTACGGTGCAAAAGAAGTTGAACATACATACATTAGCCTATTGCTGTTACCCAAACTCATTTAGTGACCTCACCCCCCCCCTCTTTACTCCAAAAATAGACTTCCTGTGTGACAGTTAAATGTTTCTATACCACGTTGTTTGTTTCCCTCTCAGTTTATTGGGTTCTCACAGTTTCTTGGAGTTTTTCCCCCCCAGAGCTTTTCAGTGGGGGTGTCTCACTGATTTGAACCCTTTGGCGTTGACGTACGATGGTTGGGATGGCCAACATCAACATAGATGTTAACCCATACGGTTTACCACCCGTCTGTATTCTTGTACAGGGAAATTGAGTTTTCAGGTCCATACGGCGTACAGCCATTTCAATACGGGCAAAATAATGAAATAAGTTGTCTCTTTGTTTGTGTTTCTCCCTTGTGATGGAATTTTGGAGGATGAACGTTGAGATTTATAAAGGGCACGGGGTGACCAATAAGGTCTGAATTGGTGTGTAATAAGGTAGTGCACTGATAAGGGGTTGATAGGTACGCATCAAAGTAGCACTCGACAGGAGCGATGTAACATTTCACCCGCTCCATGCTGTGACGTATCGTCACAATTTAGGGACACGATTCCGTTTGCAAATCTTAGATCTTCGTATTGCTTCCGCCGTCGTACCTGTCGTACGGCATAGCGGCCGCAAGGTTTGTGCGCGTCGGTTTTGGGGGAGGAAACTGTTCGACGTCAACGGTTCAAAATTCCCAAACGGATTCAGTTTCTCACAGCAATCGTAGCAGTCAGCAGCAGCAGCAGCGCGACCGGATTCCCAACCTGTATCCGGAAGAAAGTGGGATCCCTCCTTTCTTCCAGTAGACGTGGGGCGGTGGCTCCCCGTGCACTTGGCAGACGAACGCCATGCGGTCGCCCTCCACCAGCAGCTGGGGCTCGGCCAGGCGCACAAACACGGGCTCCTCGCCGGGGAAGTCGACCGTGCAGGCCTGGGTGGGCGAAGCCACGCTCGTGCGCTCTCCACTGCGGCGAGGGGGGGTGGGGGGCAGGGGAAACGACGCGCGGGGGCGGGTAGATCGGTTTTCAAGTCACCCAGGCGGCGCGCGCTGTCGATCCGCACGTCACAAAGCAAGCCTCGTCAGAGGTCTCGAAGGCGCGCGCGATGCGGTTGACCGTCTTTGTTCGCTGCGAGGATGACCGGAGTTCGCGTGACGGTTCATGCTCTTCGACGAGGATCAGCAAGGTATTGTGGTTCATTTGCGACAACTCAGCGTGATAATTTTTTCAGGGTTGAAAAAAATGCTTATCGTTTTGTAGGAAACGTTCATACAGTCATGTTTATAATACCGTTTTTTGGGTTAGAAATATAAATGTGTCGTTAAACCCGCCACCGCCCGACACAGCAAATTAGTGAGGTTTGTCACGTAAACAACATGCCACGTTACTAATACAGCACACCTGTGTGTTGGAGAGCCAAGCCACAATATTTGCAACCTGAGTACGACGTTTTGCCAGTAATTACATGTTAAACTCAGTTATGTTCATGTCTGTGTGTGTTATGGCTTTGTTTGCTGTCAAGTGTTTACTCATGTGGGGGAAATGATTGGATTGTTAATTTAAAACTATTTCTTTATCAACTGTCTTTAAATGTCCCACTTTTCTCAGGGCACCACAGTGTAAAGAGTAATCTCCAACGATAAAGTCAGTCAATATTTCTGTCCTCTTGGTCTGAAATAATGGTAATATCTGGAAACAACAGCCTGTTTAATATTTTTATGTATCCACTGCAAGGCAGCATTCATAACAAATGTGATGGAGTTTTTGTATTTCCATCTCTAATTCAGCTCTGGGCAGTTGCCCCAAATGTAATTTCTTTTTTACAAATAGCATCAAAACAATATGTTTACGCAGAATACGGTGTCACGGAAGTGCGCTACACACTGCATGCTGGCCTGGGTGAGCACAGTCTCGGTGAAGTTGTCCACGTGATGCTTTGAGCCCTCGTCATCTTCAGAGACTGTGGGCCAGAGAACAGAAAGCGGCACACAGCAAGGCGAGAGCCTGTCACAGGTCATCGCGGGAGGCCGCTTGGGGCGCGTTTGGGCGGCACATGCCTGTATTCTGGTCTGTTCAAGGCAGGGCTGGTGGGTCATGCAAAAATAATCACGTGTGTACTATTATTGTGATCAATGTAAAATTAGTCTTCCCGGGCAAATTGGCGCCACAGGGAATTTTATATTTTATTTAGATTTAACATTGATTTACGTTTGTGCAATATTTTCCATTTCTCAGGTGATAGTTATTTTAGTTGTTGTGCTCATTTCTATTTATTCATTGGCACGTCTCATAAACTTCGCTGGCCGAGTTGACAGTGTACTAAGCTAACCGCTGCACCACTCCTCCATCCTCTCCCTCTATAGGGCAATCATTATTGACCTCCTACTAAGTGGCAATCGTTTTATGGTTCCCGGAGGGATGCACATTCATGTTGAACCCCGCAACCACAGTTTGAACCTGCAATCTTACAAATGTGAGCCCAGAACCGTAACCATAACACTACCAGTATTCACTGTTTAAATTCCCTACTCATCTTTTTGTATGTACGTTGAACTTCTTTCACAGCGTACATAGCCAACTGTGCTAATCAGAGGTGCGTGTGAATACAACGACGCAATTTCCTCCTGCTCGCCGTCAAAACAAACACCGCTGGAATTGATTTAATTTCTTCCCTTTTCCCCCGACACGAGAGGGCTCGCGACCGCCTCCCGGCGCAGCCGCTCACTGTGCACGGTGAGGAAGCAGGAGGTGGTGTTGACCCCGGCGGGGTTGCAGGCCCGGCAGGTGAAGCGACCGCTGTCCTCGGGGAACGCCTCGCTGATGGCGAGCGTGGCCACGTCGCCCTCGTACGTCGCGCGGAAGTCGGCGGAGCTGTGGATGAGGAACTCTTCGCGGAACCACTGCAGGACGGGCGGCGGAGTCCCCGTCACGTGGCACTGCATGCGCACCGGTTCCCCCTCCATGACCGCCACGTCCTGCAGATCCTGCGCGGCCGCGGAGTTGGAGGGGGAGGAAGAGAGCTCGGGCACGTGCACTGAGCCAGGCGAAATACACGGCCGACTGTGAGACCTTCCCCCCGTAAACTATTGTTGGCTGCAAAGGGGTCGCTTGACCGCGCTTCGCTTCACCATGCCGGTCGGTGCAAGTTGGTGAAGTGAGGGGCGGGGGACAGGAACATTTCAGATATCACTCGCCACTGGTGTTGTTAGCCGTGGCCAGGAGTCGAACTCCGGTTGTTGGACTAGTAGCACATTGCACTGACCACTGTGCTGCCCCTTCACCCCCTCCCCCCCCTCCCCCCCAAGACACAGATATCAATTTTAAATAGACACTGCAAGCACTTTACAAAATTAGTTATAACATTTTCTATTCACCTTCATAATGTGCTACGTGTAATACTACAGGTAAAGTGCATGCAGTGGCAGCTAATCGTGATATAAACGATAAATCTCAATGAAAACAAGAGCAGGACACTTCAGCGCAATGTTTTTCACAACAATTGAAGGATTTCTCTTTACCTACATTACAAACTGTTTTGATTTGATGTCTTCCAACTTTTTTTTTTGGGAGGGTGGGGATAAATGCAATTATAAAGAACTGAAAGAAAAAAAACTCGAGGCGAAATTTCAACCATGAATTACGCGGCGTAAAAATGGTGTTATCGACCGAACTCTTTAAGTTCCAAGTTTAAATCACACAAAACAAGGCGCGCATCCTCCCTTCACCATAACGTACCGCTGTGAAGACCGGGGGCGTCATGGCCATCTCCGTAGGGTAGTCTGCTGTTGGTTCAATAACAGGCATCTACCAGATGAACATAAAATAATAATAAAATAGGTTATTATTTCCGAATACCACTATAAACATACGTTGTATCATTCATATACACGTTTTCTGAAAGTGGCATTCAGACCGTGAGTTTGCAAGATCAGCTGGAAACAAATTAAAAATATATTTCTGTTCACAAATGCATGGGTTAGTGTTTATCGCTGTTTGTGGTCCTGAGCCAGTGGTAGCCATTCAGCATTCCTATGGCAGGGGCCAGTCTCTCCAGAGGACATCTGTTGTTGAGTTTCCAAAAAGTGGTAATTATTATTCCCAACAAAACTGGTTTTGAAGTCACAATTATTATGTTTATTTGTACACCAACGATAGAGCCACCTATTTGGATAGCATCAGTTGTATTTACTCAAAAAGATTTGGCACGTATTGTGTTTATAGAAAATAAACTCATTTTCTGAGCCAACAAAACCAACTATTTGGTCTGCAGCAGTCATGCAGGCCAATGTTAATAATCATAAATTGGAAGGGGCTTCAGAATTTTAACCCATTAAAACCCAACTTCTGGGCATGATTGTCACCGCATTTTATTGTAAAGCACGTTTGGTTTTTAATAGTTAAAACTATTCAATCGAATACAGTAATGCCACATGAGTCTTCTCCAACTAAAGATGCAACTTGTTCACCAAAAATGCTCTTTCTAAAGCAAATAACCCCTCTATACCTATACATTTATTCGCAGTGTTCACCTTTACAAATACTAAAGCACCATACTAACGTCAATGATAGGATTCCACAACAAAAAACAACAACATGAGGCCAAACTACAATGGAACTTAATTCAGGGGATTATGAAATAACCAATTACTAATCTACAACTCTGATATTTAATCGAAGATAAGCAACTAACAATTTCACCACTGAGTTATCGAGGCTGATGTGATCATTATAATTAGGTGAAAATCACAAGAAATAAACTTTAATAAAGTCAAACGATGTCAGTGTTTGGTTGAGTTAGCTCAAATCCACACGCACCATTGCTGACAGGTACATGAATTATGTGGTTGTTCTCCATCCTGTTAGTGTGCTTAAGCTTGACCCTTGCAGCGTTAAGGATTCTGTTTGATCTTTAAGTATCCTTAAGCGGAGTGTTTCTACGTGGCTGACGTGAAGCGTGCTACTTGGCACATTATTTGAAGTGAATTGAAAACAGACATGGTGCTTTGGAGTAAGAGAAAATGGTTGATGTGCTGCAGTGGGAAATGTGTGCTACCAATAGCAGTCTCGTGGCTTGTGATAATTTACAATAATATTTGATTGGATGCTAGCCAATCCACGTTTGTTAAGCCACATGAAAAAAATGTCTGCACTCTTGCATGTATCCCCTCGCATTTTTTCGTCCAACGAAATAAACTTTGGATCTCCAGAATATCACCCGAACAAGTGGGAATATGAGCACATTTATATTTCACTCAGCGGTAGAAAAACAGGAGCCAAATTCTGCGACAAGGCGCCAGCCTAAAAACAAGCAGGAAGTCGTGTTTCTGGTGTCTAAAAAAAACAACAGGCTTCTCAGAATATCTACCACACTCGGCATCCAATTTAAACTCTTGGGATGAAAATATTCTCATCCATGGTGACAAACAACCATGAAGGCCATCGAAGATTCAGACCTCTTCCACTCTCTGGCCTTTCACGTCAGAGCCACGTTCAGCTGTCATCATCATCATCCTATGCTGAGGCTGACGCTGCTGCTGCTGCTGCTGCGGCGGTGGCGCGGAAGCGGGAACGCTGCACGACCTCCGTAGCTCAGGCTGACCGGCGACGTCTACATTTCCCTTGTCATCCTCTCCTTGAGCTTGATCGTACTTTGGCCCGGGGGCCCGCACTGGGCGTGTGATGGGCTCTCCCGAGCACTCTGCGAGATCCTTTTCCAGGGAGGCAATAGCGCCTCCCTCAGTGGAGAATTGAGGGCTCTGGGAGGAAGGCACCGGGGGGTCGGGGGGGGTGGTGAGCAGATCTCTTGCACGAACCGCCACGCGTGCTCCAGCTGAAGCAAGCGTATGGGCAATGGACCGTGGAGCCGGGTCATGGGTGGTGGTCATGATGATGGTGAATGAAATCATGCTAAATATGAGGATTAGATTTTTAAAAAAATTATAGTAAAAAAAAAGTTCACAGAAGCAGCAACTGTATCGTTTAAAAAAGGCAATGGCTTGTTATTCCAGGTGAGTAAACAGTACATTCGATCTTGTGAGGTAAAAGTCAACGCTTTCCCGTGCTCAAATGGTAAATAAGTGCCACTTAGCGAAGTTGGCACTCCTCAGGCAGAGGTGTAAATTTCACGTTTTCCACGGCAGGTGCCAGTCTCTATATCGGGCCATCGTTGATTTCCTATCGAGTGTTGCTCATTATATTTACCCCGGAGGGACGATAGCGTGAGTCAACTCGCGCCTCGGATTTGAATTCGCAGCATTTGAGCCATTACTTTAGTCTCATATTTAGATATTTAGAAAAGCTGTCCGATGCTTTATATGAGTAAGGCAGAGCCAATGCACGGGTTGACATTGAACCATGATTTAAAATGACGATAATCCATGACAGGAGTTAAGGGTTAAATTAAGCTGTGGATTATAGAGATGTCATTTAGATGGAGTCACTGATTACCACATTTTGGCAGAATGACAGCTAAGTTTGCAGAAACTGGTCCGTCGTTTACAGCTCCAACTTTCCACTTATGTATTTTACTGTACGTCGAACTTCTTTCACACCGTGCGTAGCCAACCGTGCTATTCGATGGCGGGCACATGGTGGAATGGCCCAGAATCGGCACGACTACGATACAACGAGAGGGGGCCCACGGAATTGAATGAGCCCCACTCTGCTATGTAATTGAATGAGCCCCACTCT
>CM025612.2:17169122-17248121 GCA_014621495.2 Entosphenus tridentatus
TGCTATGTAATTGAATGAGCCCCACTCTGCTATGTAATTGAACGAGCTCCTACTCTGGTTGGTGTTTGGTCCCCCCCATCCACGGGGCGGTGCAGAGCCACAGTGTGCTCACGGACAGGAGATGGAATTGGTGTTGTGGAACTTTCCACGTAGCCAGAGACTGCTTTATTCATGAACAATCCACCACCTTGTCTGCACAACATGCCTGCCGTGTCCTACGCTGTCATATTAGCGCTTATGCTCCTCTGTCGTGTATTAAACCTCTCGCCGTTTGGCCAAATCACACGGAATATGCCGGATTCCATCAGACATGAGAAGCTGAGCAGGTTTGTGCCTGCATAGCGCTTCGATGGGGTGACCACCAAGTCCAGAACAAATGAAGTGTCGGCGCTGTAAGCAGTAGGGGGCAGTGCAAAAAAAACATTGCTGTTCCGTACTCTGCTATTCCGTAACTCGCATGGACCAGCGTGGTGAAGTATGGTCAAATAGCCCGTGCTACCTGCAAGATATGAGGAGGCCCCCGTGATGCAGTGGGTTGACAAACGGGCTGCGAATGCACAACGGTGAAAGATCCCAATCTTCACACGTCATCTTGCTCCGTGCTCGTGGTTGAAAGTAACATTATCCATTCTGTGGACTATGGTCCTCAAAGAAGACACCACCATCGGCAAACAGTAATATTTGCATGGATGTGTGCTATAGATACATGTGGTTTTTTTTTTACGCTATTGAGTAACAGGGTTTATGAAATTACGTGAGCAAAGAGAACACCATCGTAAAGAGATCATCCAGGACAACCTGCCACAAACTCTCCGGTTAAAGTGCATAGAACTTTCTGGAAGCGACGACCGCGTGATTCGCGCAATTGTTCGATCAAGTTGCCGGTCAATACGCTTTTGTCAGCCGAACTTGTAAAAGGATGTATTGATTTTAGAATCTGTTTAGTCACCCATCCCTGGTGGTGGAGAAGCGTGTTGAGTGAGAGTCGCTGCGTGAAGTTGGATACACGTGGCAATCTCGTGCAAAGCAGAGATGACTTAAACGCAAACATGCACAGGGGCGACGACACTGGCTTAATAAGTAAGCCACTTTAATCACAGGTCAAGTTACATTCTTGCAATAACCGATAATGCTGTTTGTACCATATTTTTCAAAGTACGAGTAATTCCTCGCTTAAAGCTGTTTTGGCTTGACGTGGCCTTTCCAGGAACGCGTCTGTCGCGTTAAACGAGGAATGACTGTGTAGTAGAATGATTGGAATCACTTTTCAGACACCTTAATTAATGTAAAATGTTATCTAACCATATGCATCGCACTTCATCAACACTTATGCTCAATATTCTTAAGATAATCATAAGGCAGGTGAAAGATATGGCAATGTATGGAACGAGGTAACAAACACCTCTGCGTAATGTATTTACGAGTAATTAATGGAATATGTAAAGGTATATAGGAAAACTCCTTGCAACTTATTTCACACATTTATGCATAGGGTTTCACCACTCAAGATTCTGTTCAGAACAAACAAAGCATAACCACGTGAATAACGATTACAAAAACTGAAAAACACAGCACATGTAAGTAATTGGAAAAAAAACTGCAACAAAATAAGTGTGTACACTTAATAGAAATAGGTGTGTACATCAAAAACAATTTTGTATTAAATGGTAAACACTGTATGAGCTCGTGGTATACAGTCCCTTACCAAGGGACACTTTCTCCAGAGGATGACCAATCTGGCCCATAATGATAATCGGCTATGTAAAACCGCAGCATAATAATAGATAGACATTCGCCAATCTCTACATATAAAAAACAGATAACCAAGTCCATTAACATATCGATAATCTGGACAAATGTTTTCCAGCAACATTTGTTTAAGTAGGCAAACCCTGGACCAATATTACAGGCTTGACTCCATCTCATCAACAAGTCTCTTCAATGAATCCTGCCGAGTTGGCAGATGTTATAGGCAACAGTGCACTCTGTCAATTGCTGTGTTACAGGCAACAGTGCACTCTATCAATTGCTGTGTTACAGGCCACAATGCACTCTGTCAATTGCTGTTGGGCCTGCTCAGCGGAGAATATGACATTTGTCCAAAAATATTAAATATCCACTGCCGTGGACAATCATAAGTAAAACAATAAAGTGCATTTCCCCACGTAAAAATACAACAAAATAACATTTATAATACAGGTTTTTTGGGGTTTGATCGCGTAAATATATACATGTGTCGTTAAACCCGCCACCACCCGACACAGCCAATTAGTAAGGCTTATCACGTAAATAGAACATGCCAATTCGTTACGAGTACAGCACCCCGGTGTGTTGGAAAGCAAAGCCACAACATTTACAATCTGACTACAATGTTTCGCCAATAATTACAACTAGTTTCATCAACCTGTCGCCTGTATTATGGATGATCTTGGTCACGAACGCCTACGTGTTAAACCAAAATAACATTTCACTTCACAGCCAAAGAGCTTTCTGGACCAATATCTTCCAGCAGTAATTGTTTAAGAAGTAAAACAATTGACTGTTTTCTCATTATCAGAGTCAGGCCCTTAAATGTTTTTTTGTTAGTTTGCCAGATGGTAGGGATTTATCTTTTTCTAATTCTATTACACTTCCTATACAAAGCCACATCATATTAATGCAATATATTCACATATGCGCATTAAACATTCTGAATAAAGAATGCATTTTCTAAGTATTTTCTGTTGCACATGCTGAATATAGAACACAACAAAAAGGATACGTACGATTGTGCATAATAACGCCCCAAAACAGACACATTTAATTTTCTAATTAAATAAATGTTATCCTAAAAAACAGACTTTGATAAAATTAAAAAAGCTGTCCTCGACAAGAGAAGCTGTCCTCTGCCAACAATTCAAAAATACGATGTTTATCAGATCAACAATAAGAGGAGAGAGAGAGCATAAACCCACATACTTGGCACACCCGGGAGCTTTATCTCTTGACACAATGCAGCCACGGGGCGATCCACCGAGGATCATTTTCCCTACGCCTGCTGTGAAGTAACGTAAGCCAGCTAAACGATTTCCTGTGGACTGCCTCCCGTCCATGCCCACAGCAACCCACCTCACGTGGGTGTATCAGCCAAGGCTCTCCACACCGCACTCAACACTCACATTCCTGCTGTAAGCATGCTTGCCTATTTCTAGAAAATGGCTTACAGGGTTACCCCTTATTTAGCTGACTCTCTTTCTCTCTGGGCGGCCTGTGTCTCTTTAAACGCCCGTGGAGCAGCTGAGCAGAATGAGTGTGCGGAATGCGATATCGTCAATTGGTTTTGCCAAGTGCTGCAGTTCTCTGTGAAGCATCTTACTCCGGGCAGTGTCCTATTTTTCCATCCAATGCATGGAGAAAGTATAACAATGATGGGGTTATTGCTGGGACAATGCTTTCACATATGGCAGACATTTATTCTGTAATCTCGTAAAATGCAGAGCTGTTCTGTTGTTAATATTGTAGACATGGTTTACCAGGCATACTGCACACAAACTTACACTTTGCATTGAAATGTGAACAGGAATGCCTCTTTATACCATGTCCAATACAATTAAAGTTTACAATTAATATAAGCATATATATAAAATATAACGAAAATATATCATCATTACATTATTATGTAACGCTGCACTGAATTTCCACACGCATGCTGGGACATATGGTACACGCCATGGCTGAAGATCCAGGTGACTGTCAGGCAGAAAATAATGTCTTGCTCTAACACACCTTTGCCTGCTCCACGGGAATTTCTAGTATTCAGAATATGTGTCATGTAAGTGTTAACGTAATTGAGCAATGTGGCACCAATCGAATCTATAACGTGAATATATTTACATGCGAAGCATTGCACATGTATTCAGGAGTAGGAAGTCTAAATCGGTGGAGATTTTTTTTGCAAAATGAAAAGTGCCGAGTTAGCAAGGCAGCTCTTAAGAGTAGTCGGTGCCTATATAGTTCAACGACCAAGGAGGAGATCTCAAGCCTGATACTGGGACACTGTAAGAGCAGCCCTTGGAGGTCAGGGGTCGACTGCAACAGCTGAGACACGAACAGCAATGGCCATGACAACTTAATAATCTTAACAATCTTAATACTCTTGACAGTGAATATTTTCGGAGCTTCGGATGCAAGTAACTATGTCACACTCAACTTGTAATTAGTTTAAATTTAATACTTAGAATTACACAAATGTTGTTACATGTCCCGTCCCGTTTTTCAATATTTTTTACAGTTACTGTATACCTTAATATTAAACTATTCCAGTGCAATATATATGTTATTTCAAATCATTTTTTTTCTCGTGATATGATTTCACTTTTGATTTGCCCAATTTGCTCAATAGTGCACCACGTTCATATTTATTTCCATTCTATTTCAGGTGGTAACGTGGGCCTCCAATTGGGGTTTAATACACTTATCTTTATTATTATTTATATAGTTTTTATTTATTTATGGTAGACGGTAGCCCTGTCGTGTTTTCCCATAACCTTAAACACAACTAATACCATTATCTACACGAAAATGAACGTCGTTCATTTTATATTTTTGTTCGTAACAAAACTGCTTAATAAATACAATTCTTAATACCTCCCCTCCAAATTTAGTAACCAAAAAACTTCACACTAAATTGGATTTTTTTCGTGAGTGATGAGTTTTATGCGAGGTACAATTCAAGTGAGAAAAAAAATCAGAAAGTGCCACAAAAAAAGAGATGGCGCTTTTTCCTGATAAATGTTGTTCAAAAATCTTATACACATCCCTCTTGGAGAGCCAACGCTCACACTAATAATAAAACCATAAAATAGCACTCATGCACCAGTGGTAGACTTACTCAACACTAATGTCCTCATTGCCAAACGTTAAGAGAAGCGGTTTTTTATATATCTTGTACTGTAACCATTGTCACGCTAAACCAGGAGTTAAATAATTAATACAATTTTTTTTTAATATACATTATGAAGATGTTTACAATTATTGGTAGCCTTAGACTAAAGATTATATTCCTTTGACAGGAAATTCTCCTGGGTTGGACTGGCCTTAACAACACAAATCCGTAGTTCAAACTCATCAGTTATGCTTGACTTTCAGACTTTCCACAACGATGCATCGTATGATTTTCTTTGCTCAAGAATACATCAGCACACTCTTAAGAGTTTTCTCTAGTGATTATCCTAGCCTCCAACCTACTCTCAAATAACAGCAAGCAGCCCACGACGGTGGTGTGGGAAGCATCTGTGTTGGCCCGTCACTAATTAATGTCAAGTCCAAGGCAGATTGTGAATAACCTCAGCCAAGAATTGACTGGAGAAAACGCAGAGGCCTGAAAAGTGTGCGCTATGCACACTGCCAACTTGGATAATCTCAAAGTCTGATGTGCTGTCGTGTATAAACAACGGGCTTACCTTTCGCACTGCCTGCTTAGGCACAATGATCTTTGGCACTGTGAAAAGGTGGGCGCTTTTGCCTGTAAGTGCCCCATCCATCTGGAAGGGCAGTGCTGTACTCCTGTGAATCTACGATGTATACCGCCCGAGCAAAAAGAGGGTTATTTGTCACGGCGGCAATGAACGAAGGCTGCAATTGAATTGCATAAAAACGTGCAGGTGTACATGCAGTGTGGTGCTGCTACAACAGAGTGGCGATATTTGTAAGTGGTAGCCCCTATGTATGGAAACTTGCACTTGTCCTCGTGCTATGCTGTGGAGACCACTCAAAGTGAGCTGCACAAACAGTGAGCTATACTTATGCCTTTGATTGCTAAGTGGCCCTCACTCACATGGCTTTAGCGTGCCAATGCTACGGGGCCTCTGAATTCCTCATTAGGCGTTTACAGTAGAAAGGTGAATGTGGGAACGGGTCTATTTAAAGTGAGATATACTTGGATAGTAAGGAGCATATAGATGGTAATGGCAACCTTTTGTAAAATATTTACATCAGCCAAATAATAACTGCGGTGAAGTCAAAGTATCTCTGCGCACAAATGAGCACGACCGTGGTGATCTTTGCTCTGGTGGCCCTGGGTCAGTGGTGGGGATCCCAGATCCCGAAGGTGGGGGTCAAGTTATCCATAGAACAACCACTGTTGACTGTAGGCCTCTAGGATTTTATTTTATTTTGCCCACTTATATTCTGAACTATCGTCGCATGAATTAAGTTGATTACTGGACCATGAACTATGACGATAATCCGATGACTAGAGAGCATTAACTAAACTATGGGCCCATAGTCATTTTTACATCCAATGGAACTTACTTGTGTAATACACTGAAAACTAATGTGGCCTTGCGTTTTAATATGATTGTCATCGTTCCAACTGGGCCTCCTTCCTGTCCACTGAAAGCACATCGCGTAAACTCAACATGATTTCCAAAAAGCCCTGCATCACCATTGATCCTGAGCTCTTGTTCACATTGAATTTCTCAAATGAGGGTTACTCTGTGCCCATAACTCCTGCCACCTCACCCGACTCTGATGCATGGCTGCAGAAGAAACATCTGCACGCTGCCAGGATCACATCCCACCCTGTCACACACCAGTGGTACCTCGCTGCTGAAGTGCAATGCCTACTTGCTCTATCTCAGCTGGCTATGGGCCTACAATTATGCAGCTCCATAGACAGTCTTGAGTGGCCTTGCCACCTCATTCTGTTAAACATAGTACTACTATCTCGAGTGACGCTCTTAACATTTTCTCAAAAGAGCTGTCTTAAACATGCCGGTGATTCGTATGTAAGTTTGTCACAATATTTGCACGAGTGTCATGGGTATGGTAAATAAAACAAACATAATGCAAGACACCACCACGTATGGGGGACCTGAGCAGGAGAGCGGGCGTGGGACATGGGGCAGGAAACAGAGCGTATGACGGCTGGCCGTGCCACGAGCAGTGGGCTGGAGGCCGTGGAGGCCAGAGGAGACCTGCCCCAGTTGGGCCCCTGCGTCGTGGCTGTCGAGGGGGACAAGACATGGAGGGGGCCGTGCGGCTGCGCCTGCGGGAGAGGCCGCCCGCAGGGCTGGTCCACCGCTGCCACCACTGTGGCCACGGCACCGGTGCGTCCGCTCCGAGAGGCCTGCAGGTAACAGGGTGGCGTCGGCACAACACGTGGATGGGGCGTTGCCACCACGTGGCCACTCACTGACCAGCCAATACCAAGACTTGTTCACGCAGCGTGGCGATTGATTTTTGAACCAGAAGATTGCAACCTTTTTCGGAATGTACTGACGATCGCTTCAGAGTTAGTTCTATTTCACAAGCGTCCACATGTACAACTTTTGTCAAACGAGATTTGGGCAGTGGTATTAATTCGTATTCTTTTTGACAGGAACTAGGACAACCACAGTAATTGTGACTCATTTATTGACTCAAGGAGGATAGGTGAAGCTGACTCCCTACCAAGCTATGAACTTGTCAGCTTGTAATTGAGCACACAGTGCTACGTCACAGCTCAATTCAGGCAGGTTTACATCACTTTAATATTGACATAAAATGCAGTGCATTCAAAATATAATTGTTAAACGATGATTATATGTAATTTTGTAGAGTGGAGTGCTTGTGATGGAACACATTGTGAACGAGGGGCATTCTTATCCTATTACTTGTAAAATAAAGTAACTTATCCGTATTTTTGCGTGTGAATAAATGTACATATTAATAGAAATGTGCCAATATATAAAATAACTTATTGTTAAATCTTGACTTAAAGCTTTCGTGACTGCAGGAATTCATATTATTTGAGTCTTTCGCTAAAGTCACGTAGATAGGTTAAAAGAATGATTATGATTAAAATACTTTTTTCTTTTCTTTGAACCTATCTACGTGACTTTACTGAAAGACCCAAAGAAGATGCCTTCTTGTTATGAATGCTTGCTAATCCTGTTGCATATTCCCATTTACATATTCATCATAATCGTGTTAATCTCGATCATCTTCAACCACGAGCATTATATTATTGTTAATTATCACTGTTATAATACTGTACCATCTACCACCACCATCACCATCATTATTATTATTCATCGCCATCACCTGTCATTACCATCATCATTTTTATGATGTTTGTCATCCACTGTCATCATCGTGGAGCACGTGAAAGTGCACGCGTGCCTTTGGGGAATGGTGCAAACGTGCGTGTTGACGAGTGTGAGGGCGCATGTGACAGCGCATGGTGAGCGCGTGTTTACGAGTTAGGAGTGAGAATGCACACAAGTGTAAGGAATGTGAGCGCGCATCTGACAAGCGAGAGTTCGAGTGAGCGCGCGTGCATTTGGAGCCTCGAATGAGTGCCTGGTGCGGTGTGTGAAAATCATCACCACCGGAGAGACAAAGGCGGTCGGGCGTGGTGCTTGCCACCCACCCCTTCGTCTACCGTGCCGGCCTTCATAGGTGCTCGCTAACCGCACTTACCCCAACAGTCTGCTAAGGCTACACGGCGGATCTTTGTCTTTGTGATCGAGCGAGTAAGCACGTGGGAGAGCGAGTGTGCACTCACGCGAGGGGGGAAGCAAGCAGGAGTGAGCAAACAATCTATTCAGAGTTGCCTTACCGATTCAATCTAAAAATTTTAATAAAAACTGACTTGTTTACTTTTCATTAATTTGTATTCACCTGAGGGCGGCTGCTTGCGTTGTGGCCGAAACGTCGTGAGAATAATTTAATTATGTTTTATTTTTATTATTTTATTATTTCCCTTCTTCGTGACTTTACCGAAAGAACCAAGAAGTTGTATTCACCACTTTCCTTTCTTATGCCATCCGTTGCTCCCGGTTGCACTTTATTTTGCGCCCCCAATTTTACTTTGCTCAGCCGATGTTAGCCACCGAGGGCATGACGGGTCTCTCTTTATTTGTCATCTCTGTTGTTGGCTATTATGTCCCCAGTACCGTTCTTCTTTCAGTAAAGCCACATAGATAGAAAACAAAAATCAAAATTTAAACCTGATCACCTGATGAAGACCGCTTGTGTTGCGATCGAAACGTCGTGGGTTTTTTGCTTTTCATTTAGATTTTTTGTTCTATATCTACGTGACTTTACCGAAAGAACCAAGAATATGACACTATCTTGTTTAGTAAATGTGTCATTGTGTATAGAATATCTTGTCCTTATAGCTAGAACAGGTTACCGAGGCAAGTGCTATTCGCAAGGTAACTACTAAGGCCAGCTACAGCACCATGAAACGGTGAAGATCCAAGACCACCCCAGTCAAACATTATCTTCACCGAGTGCAAATGTTTACAAACAACTACAGGACTCATTTAAAGCTGAATGAACCTGAACGAGAACCGGGCCAGATTTAAATGCCAATTTTTTGTTTATTGCTATGCAAAGTCGGAAATTCGATTTGGATAAATGTTTGGAATGGTATCACAACATATATTATATGGCATGCCAGACAACACCTAAAATAAGTGCTGATGCAATTGCATTATAAAATCATTATAGTACTTTCAATAACTATCCTTCTATTGTGTCTACATGTATTGTATGTATGGTTACAATAGTCTAAAGAGCGTAAATGTTATATATTTATAAAACAGCGCAAACATTCTATTTCATTTTATACTTATATCTAAGAATGCTACTTTCCCTATGAAGGTTATTGAACTCTCAAGATCCGCAATGAAGACCAAACTCCCATAAAATTAAGCCATCCTGCATCTGTGACACCAATAATGCACTTTTCTGTGACTACGATCGATTACTCGAACCCGTTCTTCCTTCCCTTCAGGATCAAGCCCTTATCATGGTTATCATGGTCACAGCCGTAGGTGCCTCGCCAAAGTTTGATGAGTTTTGCCAGATCCTCCCTTTCCTATTTCTGAATTAGACCACTCAGATCGAACCGGTTGGAGCTACAGATCGCCTTGTTTATGAGAACTGAGACATTATACAGTGAGGGAAACTACCTCCTGATGTTGGGATTAAGCCTTCAAAATGGAATCTAAAATGACCAGAGATGAAAGTTCATTTTTATCGTGAGGTTGGGCACAATCTCCTGAAGTGTATTCTCATCATGTAACTCGTGCCATATTACTTTACACTGTGCCAGTTATTATGTGCGACACAATATAGCTACAGCATATACTTTTTGTGATCTCAGCGAGAACATCACTTGGTTAATAAAGCATATGTAATTAGATGAATGGGTATCCCAGGGGGCTAAGACCATGTCATTGCACCGAGTTAGTACTGATACAATCCGGCATTCAGACAAGATACTCAGAGCTAAATTGGATTTTCATTTGCAGTGAGATCATGGTTTTAGTCACCAATGAATGCAAAAAAACACCACATTACGGAACATTTGATTTCCCACTTAATTCAGCTACCGACAGCTTTGGAAACAAAACACTGATCCAATGTGCAATGACACTTTTTGCAGGGCATACATATATATAATGTCCCGAGTGAGGATAAGAAGGCCGATTTAAGGGACTACGAATACAGTTTTGTGACATCATCTTCCGGGCCTGGTGTCGGACACAATGTGGTTCACTGCTCACTGTGTGGGGTGTTCAGAATGAGGGTGTATACTGTATGTATTTTTTGACATGATAGACAGATCGATAGCTTTAATTTATTTCATCAGGAAATCCCGAATGAGCAGCATGGCTCTGTTTCAGGGGAGTCCTGCGATAGTACAGATGTTATAAAGTATGGTACAATTCTAACATATAATTGGGAAGCAACGCTTACCTTCCCTCTTCTAAAGTTAGAAGGCAATCATATACAGTATTATTGATAAGTATGTTAACAGACATTGCATATAGTAGTAGTCATATATAATGTAGCATATGTTAAAATTAATAAGTTATGTGCATGGAGAATGGGATGGACTCAGTTATCCCATGCAGTTTAATGTAAATGTAAAATGCTTGGAATGGTAAATAATATTAGTTGATGTATAAAAAATATACACAGCGCCAGCGAGTTGAAACATTCAAAACGTGCCCTTTAAATGCAATAAATGGATACATCACCACGAATGGCTTGCATTCCTTAAAGTGCACACGGTGCGAATTCATTCGCAGGGGACGACTGTGGAGCTCTGGTGACAAAGATCCACGTGACTTGGCATTGACAGCGTTGGGGGTCACGATGGCAATGCTTGATGAACATTCGGCACCAGTAACTAGATGCCATTTTTTGTTTCCTCCTCTGAATGGCGCAGCGATTGTCAATAACTGAATTTAAAAATAATAAAAATCAAACATAATAAAATAATACAATTCTCACGACGTTTCGGCCACAACGCAAGCAGGCGTCCTCAGGTGAAGAACAGGTCTGTCGGAAAGACAGCGTCTGAATGAACACCACCAATCTTGGCAGCGTATATTTAAGCTGTAATATTACAATGTATAGTATAGTAATGCAGTATATAATTTAATGTTGGATTTGTCTATGGCAGTATATAGTACGGGGTAGATCCGTGTGATGTAAGGAAAAAGTTTAGCTGGAGGCATATTATATTTTTAACGACATAGAATTGTAATGTATGGCTTACTGTTAGTAGCTCAGCTTATTGGAGAGTATGTTTAGTATATTGATGATATTGATGTAGTTTATATTTTAGCTTTTTTACGTGGTGGTTTGGCTGCTACAGCTCCCTACTATTATTACTACTACTATTAAAATTCCTTCCCTCTATTATTGCTAACCCTACTCCCTTCCTTTGTTGCTGCTGATCCTACATAATGCACGGGCATAATATGACTTTGAGACCCCCTCCCCTCCTACAAGTAGTGACTAATCCCATATCTGCATTTGCCATAAATATGTTAAATTCATCTGTTGATATGCAAATTCCTTTGTCAAGGCGCTCTTCATCCCCTAACCCAGCTTAAATATACACTGCCAAGCTTGGTGGTGTTCATTCAGACGCTGTCTTTCCGACAGCCCTGTTCTTCACCTGAGGACGGCTGCTTGTGTTGTGGCCGAAACTTCGTGAGAATAATTTAATTATGTTGTATTTTTATTATTTTATTATTTCCCTTCTACGTGACTTTACCGAAAGAAGCAAGAAGATGAATCCCTGCCGTCACGAAAGCTTTAAATCGAAAAATTTAATTTAAAAAAATCAACAAATAAATATTCCTTGGTTCTTTCGGTAAAGTCACGTAGATATCTACAAAGAATGTGAATTCCTGCAGTCACGAAAGTTTTAAGTCAAAATCAATAAATAAAGTTGAATAATTCACAGTTGGTACAATCCCTTGAAGTGTCTGTGTTCTTCCCAAGTGAAGCAATGGTCCCTGGCGTGAGTCCCTGTTTAAAAATACCTCTTTGTGTGTGTGTGTGTGGGCACACTCGCGTTATTCTGTGCATTACCATACCGGAGACTATTAGGTGTGTTTACAACGACACGAGGCTTCCGTTATTGCTGTGCACAGGTGGAGATCGTGGAAAAATACCTCAGCGAGAGATTTAGTCGACGGCGCACAAAGAGCATTCATTAGACGCGATTCCACGATGTCATGGTTTGTTCAGCCATCGTCACACTCCTCACTTCTACGATGTGCCTCACGCACCGTTCCCATTAGAGCATTACGATAGCCACAAACGGACGCCACACAAAGGTTTTCCAACTCACGTTAACAGGATATTCACACGAACACGTATAACAAGATGTTACATACCTCCATCAAATCCTCTTTATTGACGAGCACGTTTTAACTCCAGTTTTATTTTTTGCTGCTTCCTACAACCCCTCCCAAATCGCTTAAGCTACCGTCATTATGAGATCCACAGAGTCGGGCATGATCCGATCTACTACAGCTTACAGTAAAGAGCTAGCGACGTCCTGTTATGGTCGTTTATAGCGTGGCCCAGCCTTCTTTGCGCTTGCCCCACAGGAGTTCCCATCAACCGCCGCTCTAAATTCTGGCCCTCGCAAAACCCCTTCCTTGCCCATAGTGAGCCACCTTGTGCCGCTATAAAAAGGCAAGTCAGAAGGCAAGCGGCACTGGGGACTAGGGATCTGCCCATTCGGTGCTCAAACATGGAGATGAGCCGAGGGTGTGATGCCGCCACTTAATGCGGGCTCGAGCACACGGCTAAGCTGTAAACAGTCCAGTGTGCAAAGGCAGTAGCGTGACATTATCACTTGTGGCTCACAAACTTTATCGCAGTCACCGGAGTGCTTTTTATTTCAGCAGGAGGTACCATAAACACTTGCTTTCTCCAATGTGTCAAAGCCAACTGGCGTGCACAGGTGCGTTCAAATGTATCGCCACGTATTTTTTGGGGGGATTTATGACTGCCTATCCATTGACTGATGGTTCCATTAACTGTTTGTGTCCAGCCAACACATTTGGACGACGTGAAAGTACAATACACAGTGCGCAGTTCAAATATCAAAGCGTCTCCGTTGCCTCAAAGAGAGGGGGGCAGTTCTTGTCAATATTGGTATCCCTGGTACAGCAGTGAAAATTCCACATTCATATGGCAGGAGCCAGTCTGTATGAATCATATTAAGTGATAAATGGCTGAAAAGACAGGTTCCCATAAAGAGGTCTGTTGTAATCGGTTTGTACTATTATAAAATTAAGTCAGAGTTTAAAGAATTTAACATTCGGGTAGTGTACTTTTTTTGAAGCGTGTGACACTAAAGCCGATCAAAAGTAGCCGAAGCCCACAATCGATTGGTTACTAGTGATACAAAACGTTAGACTATAGTTGAAACTATTGAAAAGAAAAGAAGAGGAGATGCCTGATATATTTGTTCTACATTGCACACATGAGAAATGTAGAACAATTCAACAGTTTGTTTTCAGATCTGGGTGAAATAGAAATGGTGATATAACCACAAACATTTCTGCCAGACCAAGTGCACTTTGAGGCCACGTGTATTGGTGAAGCCTCCCTGCCAGGTTATGGGACAGACTCAGATAAGAACAGATTGGGGTGACTGCCACATGCATCACGCGCGCTCCCCACTGAGCCAATTTGTTGTTTTAGCTCCCATTGCTCTGCTCATTTGTGACGCTCTGCCTCCTGTCACCGCTGAGGGATTGCAGATGCCCAGGTACTGTCTTCAAATAATATTCACACGACTGGTACCAGCCATCCAAGTCAGCTTCAGGGCCCCCTTAACCACAACAGCCCATTTGCTGCCATGCTAGCATGTGTTGTGTCCGTTCAGTCCGGTCTGTTGGTGAAACGAGATCTCCCTGGGTGTACAGTAACTGGACATGTGGCTCACGTGACCCAACCAACAGCGTTGCTTCTTATTTCACGTGCCCGTGAAATGCTCGCACGATTCAACTTGGTGGATCACAGGCTGGGCAGCATGAATGTTTCACAAAAGCACAAATGTTGCCGTAAGGTGGTCCACTTTGAACAGGCCTACGGACGAGGGGTTACGATTATGGCTGAGAAGACCCGGCGCTTTGTGTGGAAACAGAGCAGATTGATGAGCGACGTCACACTGTGATGCAGATTATGTAGCGAGACCTCTCTACCAAAGCTGGCCATGAGCACATTGTAACGTATGAATGTTGAACTTCTTTCGCACCATACGTAGCCGACCGTGCTAATCAGAGGTGCGGGGGAAGGACAACAAACTAAACACATGCATAAAAGATCAAGGGACTGGTCCACCCTCTTCATACTCACCCCGTAACACATTGAGATGGGGGAGAGTGTGGTGGTTTATGGAATGCAGTGACAAAACATAGGAAGGCAACCGTGAGGACGTGACAGCATCACACCTTTTCAGACGCCGCTAAATTTCTGTGAATGAACGGTGGCTTCAGACAATGCGGCAGCCATTGGCATAGTGACCTCTAAATATGACATCATCATAAGCGAGTGGTTTTGACAGAAGGACTTTTGTTTTCGACAATAACCAGGTGTGTGTCACCCTATGAGTGGTAGTGTAGCCGTCAGCGCCCTGCGCTACGAAACCGGCGACGCGAGTTCGATTCCCGCTCACAGCCAACATCAGTGACGATTATCTGAACCCGTCCTGGACCTCCTCTAGGTCAACTCAGCCTCAAATGAGTACCTGCTACGGTGTGTAAACATCGTTACTGGGGAGACAAAGGCGGCCCGGTGTGGTGCTGGCCACCCACCCCCCCGTGTGCCGTGCCGGCCTTCATAGGTGCTCGCGAACAGCACTTGCCCCTGCAGTCTGTTAAGGCTATACGGGAGACCTTTTTCTTGTCACCCTATGTCATAACCACCATTGCTAGTTACAGATATCAATTGGCTACCAAGTTAATATCTTGCCCCCTGGCATTTAATCACACAACAATTAATTCAAAGAAGCCTCATTGTGTCGTTAAAACCCACCACCACCCGACACAGCCAACTAGTAAGGGTTGTCACGTAAACAGAACGTGGCAAATTCGTCACTAGTACAGCACTAACCGGTGTGTTGGAGAGCCAAGCCACAACATTTACAATCTGAGTACGACGTTTCGCCAGTAATTACAACTAGCTTCATCAGGCGACAGCCATATTTGTGGAGAAGTCTTAACTGTTTCGTTCCTTATATAGAGGCGTAGATGTGGTGTCCACACTTATGCGCTCTTGCGTGGGCCGTGCGGGCACGGTGCTCACACCGGCCTGTGCCCAAGAGCCCGCGTCCCCACGACAAGCCACTCACGCCCCGCAATTTCCATGCAAGAGGCGCCTTCTCGAACACAATCACGCAGAGCCGAGGCGACTCAGCAAATGGCGGTGACGTAATGCACACCATGGGCATCGCTCTCTTCCACAGCCGCGGCCGTCACGTTTTAAAATACACACACTGGAAATTAGCAACAATAACATCACTTACAACATACGCCATTCGTATGTTGAACGTTGTGACAGACTAACTTTTGGTATGATCGCTTCCAGACCTCTGACCCCTATCTGACACCCTACGCCAGGCATGTATACTTGCTTGAAGTTGCACGTGACTAAACATTACACAAAAACTCAACTATTGTTAATTTTGCCAGGTAAGGCTCACTGAGCTATATAGCTCCTTTTCAGAAGTGACCTGGCCGCAAATGATTGCTCAACGAATTGGTTTATCATGTGGAAATGTATACCAGCCAAATACTCGAAACGCATGTTTCTAAATGTGGAGGGAAAAAACGGACGACCCATAAAAGAATTCACGAAAAGTCCACGAAAAAAAATCCACACAAAAAAACCACGCAACCACTGGGAGAACATACAAACTCCAAATATACAGGCGTCAGGGTCGTGGTTGAACCCACAAACCTCCCGTATACCAGGCGAGGGAGTTAACATCTCGCCACGGGCTGGTGGTAACGTGGTAGGAAGGGAAATGTGGTTACCCGGAAGGGGACGGTTGGCTTGGGGGGGACTTGGGGCGGCACTTTCCGAGGAAGCTGCCGATACGGTACGGCCGCCTCTCTCGTCATTCCAGTGGAAGCCTCCTGCCCCAGCTCCAGGTCGTCGCTGTAGCTGTCCTCGTACTGCCGGGTGCGAGATGTAGTGTTTTTAAGCATACATGTGGTTTAATTCGTAAATTAAAAGGCAGCGCAAGTCAAGGTTTCATCTCCACACCCAAAACAAATGGGTAATGATTATTTTCATTGATAGCCCTGATCCACCTCTCCAGGCCATTAATTGAGCTGATCATCACTCATCTCTGCAATGGATGGCCAGTCCTGATTTGATACAAATTGGTAGTTGTTTTATTGATTCTGGAGGGATGATGGGCTTAGTTAACTCACTACTGGGATTTTAACTTGTAACCTTCCTATTGTTTTAACATTTTATTGTGATTCAAGCACCACCCCAGCCAGACATAAATACGTTACACATAATATTAACTTTTAACTAAAAGTCATTATTTAATTACATTACGTTGGTATTATAAGGGTTCTGTAATTGATGGTATACAATTATTATTTGAACGGTGTTGCCATCATACAACACTGTACTGGCCATCTCATATCACTCGCTATAGGTTAGGAGTCTCACGCAGAATCTGCATGGTCCACTAACCCTGCCTCCAACAATGTTTTACAATCGCAATGCTTGGTTACAGAGGTGTTATACAGTACAGAGATCGTATAGAGAAGTTGCCACTGCATGGAGTTTAATATTGTACCCAGGACTTTTTTGTAATAAATTCGCTTCTTTTGTAATGTTATACATTTCCTGGAATCCTCCAAGTGTACCTGTACCAATATTGGTGAATTAACCACATTCCGTATTTGAATGATATGTTTCCAAAAAGTTTACGATTCCACAAAGTGATGGGATGACAGCTAAATAGTGAAGCCTCGTGTGTTGTATGTAGCAAGTGTCGTCAAATCCAAAAAGGCGCCCTCTGTACCCAATCATTCCCGTATAATGAGTCGAGAATGATGCCAGAATATGTATGATGGGGCCAAAATATATTTCTTCTTCTTCAAATTTTGGGATAACAAGACACCCTTCCTGGCCAGACCGCAATGCTTGGGTAGCCTTAAGTTACAAATACAGTAGGACTGGATTTTTACTACAGATTGTTATTATTCCACAACACCGATTTGCACGGTTGGCTATGTACGGTGCGAAAGAAGTTCAACATACATACATAACTTTAACACTCGACGATTCCCAGCAATACATTGCTATTTTCTCATAAAGTTAATAACTATGTAATAGTACCTTCCTTTCACTAGCGTTAACGTACTTTTAGTTCCTTGCATGCTGTAAACATATAATTTATAGTACGTGGATATGACATCTGTTTCACATTCAGTTTTTTATATTGAAAATCATTTCATTGTAACATCATCCTGTTTCAGCGTGGGATCTAATGGGTGAAGTGGCGGTGTAAGTTGGCTCACTAGGCCCATTACATTGTGCATCTAGAGGTTTAACAAGCGTGCTCAATCCAATTATAAAATGTGATATTTCATACCTCAATTTCAAGGTATATTTCTCAAGACTGCGACTCAAAAGCCAACAAAAACGTACGAAGCCCACTAAGCATCGCCGGTGATACCGAGGGTAATATACCCTGAAATTGTTGTAAAGAAATTACGGCATCTGAGAAAATGCATTGTGGTTAATCTGCAACACGGATACCAATCCACACAAGGGCAATCGAGAGCTGACCTGGCCTCTCAAAACAGGCGAGAGGCGTCAATGCCTGTGAAGCGACGGTCAGCGTTTGTGGAAGCAAGATAGGGGAAGGGTTCTGGACTGGGAGCACCAGCATCGACAAAACGCTGCTGGAATTGCTCACCGACCTCGTCGTAGTAATCCTGATGTCCACGACCAAATCTGTCGTAGTCCTCCAGCTCATCAGCTGCAACAAACGATTGACAGGAACAGAGAGTGAGGCAAGGAACAGGTAAATGTATAAACCATTAGAACAATTGGAAATGTGATGGTAGCCAAATGCTCTATGATATGCATTATGTTGATTCTAAATATTGAGGGGAAAAACGGAGGAACTGGAGAAAAATACACGCGACCACGGGGAGAGAGACACCACAAACTCCAAATACATTCTCTTTGGTTCTTTAGGTAAAGTCACGTAGGTATAAAATAAAAATAAAATTGATCAGGACGTTTCGAGCTCAACACAAGCGTCCGTCATCACGTGACTTTACCGAAAGAACCAGAGAATATGGATTCCTGCAGTCACGAAAGCTTCGGTATTGAGGTTTACATCACGCACGGCGGTAATGCACCTTCATGTGCGGTTGGTTAATTGTGCAAACATCATGATGTGTATTAGACAGCTCATACGAAGAGGCCATAATATGGTATGTTGACGGCAATGCAGAGATAAGTTTGCCGATCAGTGTCTATTATACATCTGTGAAATAGAGCTTTATGTCTCATCGGATTATTCCTCAGGTATAAATAACTAAAAATGAATAACATTCGCTTAAATAAGAAATACAGATCATTCACGCACATGACTTCTATAACACTTACCAACACGTGATTGTCCTCAGAAGTATTTTCCCTTCGCAATGATAAGAACAACGTGTTCCAAGGCGAACAAGGAGATGACATCACGGGCAATGGAGTCACGTGTAGGGTTGGTACGTGTGCTTTAGCCGGCAAGGCCAACACATTCAGCACTGGTTTTTGTTACTGTGTTTTGGACTATCCCTTGGTCAAATTGGCCGATCGTCTATCGGGCAAGGTCCTCGTCGCAACGAGATTTGTCACTGATTGTTTCATACGTATCGGATCACGTTTATGAGAGCTATCATACCCTCCTGTTCCAGACAGACAGCTGATGCATTAACGCATTGTGAGGCAGAATTACATCTATTCAACATAACAGAGTGGTTATACACAACGATGTTCGTTTCGATAACCCGCCACTTAAAAGTAGCATTTTCTTACATTTGGATGAGGTCACGAAATTTAAATGGTTGTTGATTGGAAGTTAACCAACATAAGCGGTGATTGTGTGGTCTGACTTGCTACCGATATGACTCTTGTGCTGAAGTATAAAATAGACAGCATATGATCATCTGTAAACTTACTGCTGCATGGAGAATCCATGATGCTCAGCTTCTGATGGATCCTTGCGAGGACGTCAAATGCCCGCAGTTATGGACAAAAAACTGAAAGACAATCGGGAAAAGAAACAAAGAGTAGATACAGCATTACACAACAATATTTCTACGTGGACAAAAACGGATTCTAAGCAAAAGGAATTCATTTGAAAGACTAAAACAAATTAATCTTAGAGTCGCCTACAGAACGTTCTGTTAATAACAATCTGTAGTTAAGAATCCCGTCCTACTGTATTTGTAACTCCCAGTATCAGAAAGGCTGTCTTGTTTTCCCGAAATTTGAAGAAGAAAAAATATATTTTGGCCCCATCATACATTTTCTAGCATCATTCTCGACTCATTATACGGGAATGATTGGGTACAGAGGGTGCCTTTTTGTATTTGACCACATTATTGCTACATACAACACACGAGGCTTCACTATTTAGCTGTCATCCCATCACTTTGTGGAATCGGAAACTTTTTGGAAACATATAATTCAAATACGGAATGTGGTTAATTCACCAATATTGGTACAGGTACACTGGGAAGATTCCAGGAAATGTATAACATTACAAAAAAATGCTAATTGATTACATAAAAGTCCTGGGTACAATATTAAACTCCATGCAGTGGCAACTTCTCTATACGATCTCTGTACTGTATAACACCTCTGTAACATCTATACAGTATTTCACTAATATCTCTCTCAACGGCAACATCCTGGTATTAGAGTTGTATAAATCTCTGTGAAACCTTGCTAACAGCTTACTCTATAAAGATTACATTTGGCACAAATACCAATGACAATTATTGCTTTTACTATAACTAAAACACAGTAGAAAACATCTGAAAACGAGAATTTTACATTTTGGGCTTCCATATTTTGGGGCAAAAACATTGCACTGTTACATTTCAACCTCGGTCTTAACGGATGATATGGCACTCCCTACAGACGCAGCTTCACTCGTTAGGCTGGTGAGAATATGAGCCCCCCCCCCCTCCGATTGGCTAATTATAGCTCCATGCCATGTGGGAGGACAGAGGCGATTAGAGAGGGGCAGGGGTCAATAGGTGAGTGGGGCTGGGGCACAGAGCAAGGCCTGAAGGTTGGGTGGGGGCCCAATGGGGAGGATTCGTCGCTTCCATGGGATATTGCGGCTCGCCTATTTCTACCCAAAATTCGCTACACGGGTGGTTCGAATTCACTCAGATGCGGCTACGCGGTCGAACGTGGGAAAAAATGGTGTGTGTGTGTGTGAACTGTATGC
Organism: Entosphenus tridentatus; assembly: GCA_014621495.2. NCBI lineage: Eukaryota > Metazoa > Chordata > Hyperoartia > Petromyzontiformes > Petromyzontidae > Entosphenus > Entosphenus tridentatus. The sequence continues at coordinate 17,189,908 of CM025612.2, forward strand.
TCCCCGGTGGGGAGCGGTGGCGCAGCGGTTAGCGCGCTGTACAACGAATCCGGCGACCCGAGTTCGATTCCCGCTCACAGCCACCACTAGTTACGATTATCTGCATCGGTCCTGGGCCTCCCCTAGGTCGACTCAGCCTCGAATGAGTACCTGGTGCGATGTGTAAAAAGATCGCCACTGGGGGGACAAAGACGATTGGGCATGGTGCTGCCCACCCACCCCGTCGTGTACCATGCCGGCTTTCATAGGTGCTCGCTAACAGCATTTGCCCCAACAGTCTGTTCAGGCTACACGGGGGATCTTTGTCTTTGTGTGCCCTCCTCGGCGGACAGCTGTCTCGTGCGATCCACTGTGGGTCGGGTGACTGCGGTCCACGCTCCGCGATTTCGCTTTGTGCGCCCTCTATTTTTGGACAGCATCTACCGCACGAAGACGGGGAAACGTGCATCTTCACTTAATAATATTAGGCATTCCCGTTTGATTTCGACGATACGATTTGCATTTATAAACGCTGTTGTCATGGCTAATTGTGAGGACGTGGGGAAGATGGGAGCCTTAAGGAGCAGACATTTGGCACAAGATGCGATAGTAAAAATATGAATTCTGTAAATAATAAAGCGTGAATTAATGGTATTTGTTAGTAGTAAGCACAATGTAAAGGATGATAGGTTTTCAAACAGGATTTCCTGCTTCCACTCATATAGAAGTCATGATGAATAAAATGTACCTATTCTTGAATAGCAAAAACAAACAGATCTAAAATAATCCACCTATACAGTGGCTCTTGACTAATGAAGCATGACAAAAATAATGACATGCTAAAATATTGCCTTTTCTGCATAATGATCTCCTTGATCATGTTCACAGGCTTTGTGAAATGTTTAATCCAACCAAGTGGTGCAGGGCAAAGCACCCAATACAACATCAGAAATGTTAAGAATTCAAGTTGATAATCAGTTAAGTCCATCACCGCCACCCCAGTCGAAAACACGAGTACCACATTTTGGCAACTTAACAGAGATTTCCCCCCTACCATAGGATATGGGGAAACTGACGTAAAAAAACATTTTGGGATTCTTTCAAGAAAACGATAAAAGAAAGATAAACAAAATGGGATGCAGGCAGGAGACCTGGTGACTCAGTTGTCAAGCAGGTCGCTCGCAATTGGAAGGTTTCGCGTTCAAATCCTGGCAAAGGGTTGATTCAGCCCATAATCCCTGCAGTGCCAATAAAATTACCACCACAATGTGGCAAAGCCAACAGTGATTGTCCAGTGGATCAGTGGAAAGACTCGCCCCTGACATAGGAATGTGGATTTTCCACCACTGGTTCAGGGCTGTAAATGGGAAATGATGACTATGTCAATGCTCTCGCTGTGCCTTTGGTGCTGTACATGCTCTGCCTTTGCACCATACAGCGCCACGGCCACGTGTGTATGTATGTTGAACTTCTTTTGCACCGTACGTAGCCAACCGTGCTAATCCGAGGTGGGGGGGGGGGGAGGACAACAAACTAAACGCAGAAAGCAGTTCTAAGGAAATTAGTTTTTAATTCGGGTTTAAAAGTGCCTAGCTCCAGTGGCTTCCTAATATCGGAAGGAAGAACGTTCCAGACGACCGCAGAATTGCATCTGAAAGCGCGCGATGCGGTGACCGTCTTTGTTCGATGGCCAGCCAAAAGCCATTTGCGAGGATTAGCGGAGTTCGCATGGTGGCTTATGCTTCTTGACGAGATCGCCAAAGCATTGCGGTTCATTTGTGGCAAGCACTTTTTGTTTAACGAGTGCGACCTAATTACAACGCGTTCGCTCGGCGAACGGAAGCCAATGCAGCTCGGCGAGCACCGGACGGACGCGGTCGGGATCTTGCAGAAAAATTATGGGACCTTGCGGCACAGGCACGCTTGGTAGATTCCAAGTGTGGATTCCGCTCGGTGGATTCCAAGCGAAACCCCATCTTGGTAAACGCCAGGTGTGTTGCACGTGTCGCGCTGGCTCTGAGCAACGCGCCCAGGGCTCACGCGCCACTGCCATGGCGCGCTTGCAGAGTGAGTGCTCAGGTGCTCAGCGTCAACTGTCGAGGTGGCACACCCAGGGCAGGATTAAGGCACGGGGGCTTTCAGGGCCGCATCCCAGGGGGCCTCCGCCAGCTGGAGGGGCCTCCAGAGATGAAGTGAAAAGTGATTTCAATTGTGAACGCTGAATTGTATTTGTTGTTAACCTTGTAAAAATACATTGAATTTTTCTTAAACTTTGTTTTGCTTTTGAAAATATTACTTGGGGGGGGGGGGGGGGGCACACAGGACCTGTTGCCCAGGGGGCCTACAAAATCTTAATCCGGCCCTGGGCACAGCGGCGTGAGCGCTGTGCATGCCGCGCTCACGTGTCACCTCGCGTCGATGCGTGGGAAAGTTGCGGGTTGCCAATTTTTTGTTTGCGGTTGCTTGCTTTGTCTTTCTGGCGGGAGGAGCATCGGAGAGGCGTGCGAGCATCAACGTCTCCGTTTTCACCTGTCTGCCACGGATTATAGGAGTTGAAGCTAAGAGGGTCACGGATAAATGGCGGTTTGGCTGTAGTTAACTTCTTGTTGTGATGTAAACGAGACATTCTAACGTGTCGCGTGGAAACTATAATTGTGGTCATTACTCTCTCACATCGCGGTTCCACAAAAAGACTATGACGAACGGTCACGCGGCAATGCAGGCATACGTATGACATTTGGAGCTCGTTTACTGTGGTAATGGATTGTGACCACGAATGTCACAACAGGTGACTAACAGTGACTAATAGTGATATATCAGATCCAAACTCCAGCCAGTGAGTAAATACACTAAAGGGTCGTTTAAACGTGAACTTATACGGGACATTATTTTACGATTGACCACCGATTGGAGGGCATACATAAACACATTTGTTGTGATGTATTCATTTCATTTGTGAGATAATGTATGTGTAGACCCTACTTATCTCATGATAAAATGCGCCTTTACGGTATGTACAATAATTGCTAACAATTAAAAGTGCTGTATTCACAGGGTAGGTTGGTAGGTTTCACACTTAGAACCAGTCGGTTGCTCTCAAATAATACTTTCATAGCTGGGGGCTTGAAATTAATATTTCTATCCTTTTTTATATGGTTTTCTGCATTAAGGTTTTTAAACCTCTTTTCGATACCGTTCTCAATGGTCGTCTCACCCGTGTATAAATTCATGGTTTTCCAACTGTTGTTCATCTACTGTTGTTTCCCAAACACCTTCACTATTCAATACATTTCCACTAGATTTGAAGCTTTCGTGACTGCAAGGATTCATACTCTTTGTTTTTTTCGGTAAAGTCACGTAGGTAAAAAATAAAATAAAATAAATGAAAACAACTAAATGAAATCACGACGTTTCGGGCGCAACACAAGCGTCCATCATCAGTTGGGAAAGCATGGCCCACTGCTGATGCAGACTGTTTTACAACGTCGTGATTTAATTTAGTTGTTTTCATTTATTTCATTTTTTACCTACGTGACTTTACCGAAAAAACCAAAGAGTACATTTCCACTGTCACCTTTCCACCATTGGCGCTGTGTTTTATTTTCATAGCTATTTGTGCTTTGCAGAATTATTTTTGGTTTGTTGTTATTGTCTTTTTTTAGTTTTTGGCTAAATATATATTTTTTCATTTCATAGTTCATGCTGCTGCTGGTTGGTAAACAAAAATAATAAAATAGATTTTTATATTTTTACGTTTCTTGTTTTGTCGAGGCAATGAGCGGGTTCACAGCTATAGAGGTATCCAAAATTCAGAGAAGAGGGCAACAAGCAGCAATCCTCGGTTAATTTATAGTTTTATTATTGGATCATGCGTAGCCAAAATCAATCATGTAAAGGAAAGGATAACGCATAACGAGGCTTGAGGCTTGTGCAAGGTTTTGCCCAGATCTTTTCTACAGTAGAGTTATTCATCTTTCACTTAATTATAATTTCTACACTCTTTTCCACTTGAATGGGCTTTTAACTGTGCGAGTATGAATACATAGGGCACATACGAGATTAACTATGCGCTGCTGCTGGATGAAGACCCACCGTTCCTCGCTGTGTGGTGATGCAACGACCCATCTGGCTCCCCTACATGAACTTATTTAATCTCCACTATCTCCACGGCAGATGTCTTCTCAGGAGCGTTCCCTCTTTCGGCTACCACCCTGTTGTCAGTCTTGAACACCGGCCATCATCCCTTTGATAGCGATGTGTTGTGCACAACCCCACTTGTTTTTCTTAGCAGTCAACAAGAAGATGTCTTGAACTCGTGTACATTATCTAATCCACGGTGGCGAAATGTTGGGGTGCCACGGTGGCGAAATGTTAACTACCTCTCCTGGTATACAAGAGGTCGTGGGTTCGATCCGAACCATGACGCCTGTATATTTGGAGTTTGCGTGTCTCTCCCTGTGGTCGCGTGGATTTTCTACAGGTCCTCCGGTTTTTCCCTCCACATTTAGAATATTGGGCTGGTACACATTTCCACGTGATGAGCCACTTCGTTGAGCTATCATTTGTGGCCAGGTTGCTTCTGAAAAAGAGCTATATTGCTCAGTGGGCCTTACCTGGTAAAATAAAAATAGTAAAACATAAGCCATGTTTTCCTCTGTTAGCGTGCAGCTCTCCATTTTCGGACACGTGACGAGGAAGCATGCTAGCCGGCTGTGAAGGATAGTGATAGAGGGAACACTCGAGGGAGACCACTCACTTACTGACTGGACGTCAAACATTAGGACAGGATGTCATTTGTCTCCACTGTAACACGCTGCAGCGGACAGAGAGAAGTGGAAAGACCGCTGCAAGTGAAGTAAATGGCCATGCCCCAACAGGCCACAAGTCTACGGGATGGAAGAAGACCTCTCCATGCTTCTTTGTGCACTATTCAACTTTGTCGCAATATTCCTTACCCACTGCCATATTTGCCATCCATATAGCGGTATGAAATATAAGAATAGGTTTTACCCTTTCTGGCAATACAACAGGCGTTAAGATGTTCAAACACCAAATATAAACCTTTTACAAGAAATCAAGTCTGCATTAACCACACGTACTTGTGGCGAACATGCAAACAAATATGCTCTGAAAATAAATGCTTTGATTTGAACATCTTAACACCTGTTGTACTACCAGTAAGGGTAAAACCTGTTCTTGTTTTTAATACTGGCAAAAATGTCCCATGATAATATACACTCATTTATTACTTTTCTCCATTAGGTTCATTGGTGTGTTGCCTTTTCAAGTTTCGTTTATTAGGTATAATCTTGTGAGCCATGCGGCTCTTGAGTCGGGCGCAATCGCAACAAACAAAATATGGACAGAGAACATCTTAAAGCGACGACGCGCAACAGAAACATCCTGGATAAACCAGCAAATCTTCTACCAAGTTCAGTCGATCAACATCACTCCAATCTCGTCCTCCTAATTTATTTCAATATTTTAATTCCCGTACAACTTCAACAGCTGCCCTATTCGATTCACAAACCGAGGCCTAAATCACTCAACATGTTGGAGCAATCATTGAAGACCGTTACAGATAATGGCACTGAGGTTGCTTGAAGGAAGCACCAACACACGCGGTTGGAAGGGACTTCCGGCAAAGGGGGACGCACCCTTGCCACAGTAATTCACAGCAAACTTTAAAACAAGCTTGCCGATGGACTCCTGACACTGAAACGTCGTCGCGAGCACCTCACGACCGTCGCTCCTTGGGGGAAAAAAAAGGAGGACAAACCCGGACGTCGCGCTTGCATCCGTGTGTCTCCCGTTTTGATTGACCTTTACATGAATCCCCTTCCTCATTAATCTGCTGCTCCCAATCATTTACCCAACTGTGGTAGAGCAGTGAACCCAAGGTCCTCTAGACGCCCCCCCCCCCCCATTTGAGGGGGTTATTGTTCCGGATTCGACCACATGGTCGAAAGAAGTTTAATATACGTACATACATGTCTGAGTTGTGGGTTCTTGAATAAAAATAAATATTTAGTACGGTTTCTGAACATTGCGTTGGAGAAACAAACTGCATAATGTGAATGGAGAAGGTAATTATCGGCTCAGATTTGCTCATGACAGTCATGATAAAAAAAAACATGCAGGAAATTATAAACCTTAACAAACAGCCTGCATAGTGGCACTCAAGATGCATGCCAGAGGAACACAAGAGGAAAAAAACAAGTACTGTTGTGTTATTTACCAATTTACCAAGCACAGAAAGCTTCCACCAAATTAATTTCTAATTTCTTAATGGTAGCCGCACAATTTGTTTCACCACATTGCTGGATTATCCATTCACATATCATATACATTTTGCCTCCTATATCGTGGAATGTTGATAAGATGATTCCTGGCATATGCTAGTAACTTTTCAAATGCCCCTGTACACGACACAAGCGTGAACCCCTCAGTAAAAGTGACCGTGTCTATAACTTCATTGGACCTTTCTCTGCAGACATTGAGGAACGGTCCTTGAACAGTTTTGACAGAGGTGCAAATCCCTGCATATGCTCGCACTGTCTTCATACGATTCGAAAAGTGACCTAAATATTCGTCTGTGACTTAACATTATCCAAAGGAAAAACAAATAACCCGTGCCATGTTTCTGGATGTATGCATTGTGAACTTCTTTCGCACCATACGTAGCTAACCGTGCTAATCGGAGATGAATGATTTCTAACAGCTGCTGTTTAAATAATGCAGGTCAAGTTTGGAAAGGTACAAAACAAATAAACCGTGCCGTGTTACTGGATGTATGTACTATATGTTGAATTTCTTTCGCACCGTACGTAGCCAACCGTGCTCATTTGAGGTGAATGATTTCTAACAGCTGCTGTTTAAATCATGCTGGTCAAGTTTGGAAAGGTACTCGCACAATTTGACAGCCACGCTTTGTCATTTCACATTGTGCATTAAAAAAAATTCCATCCGCAAAATTGGATTCGCTAAATTTGGATGTACTGGTTAGAACCAGTTACTTTATTGTTACGAGGCTGCCGCAGTGATCAGCAGAAAAGAAACTAGCAGTTTTAGCGGATGTGTGGCAAAGCCACGTGATTTTAATTCAATCAAGACGAATACCAACAGCGGATTTAGATAAGGCTCCAACTTGGCTCACGTGGATAGATCACTCAACATGCGAGATACACGTTGCCTCTCATTGACATTCATCACACCGCACCTACGGGAGAGCGAATTACTTGGTGATGCTGCGTTGGTTGGCAGTGGTTGCACAATCGCAGCTAGCAAAAGAAAACCCCTCCAAATATTCGTCAATAAGACTGCGTTGAGAAAATATATAATAGACGTTTCGGGCAATGGCCCTTCATCATAGCGCATGTGCTGTGTGAGGGCAGGCCAGCAGCAGTATATATGAATGGCACGGTATGCATATATTGTATAATCAAATAAAGAAAAAAAATTTACTTAATAAAAAAACCAATTATGAGATCAATTACAAATCACGTATTTTGTTTCGAGCATATAAGCAAGTTGTCAGCTGCGAATGTATAAGCTAAACAGCATAGTAACAACACTAATTTCAATGCCTGCAAAGCAACACACAATCTGTTTATATATAGACGGTCTACGGGACCTATTAATACACGTATCGTTTGAAATTCCAGTGATTGACAGGCCACACATGCCACTTTGGCGAGTGGAGGGGCGTGGGCAAGCCAGTGGCTGGCGGCCAATGCCCATAAAAAGCGGTGTGGGCCTCAATGTCAACACGCCAATGTCACCACATCTTTTCTTAGCTCGTAGAGGAGCCGCCCTCTGTCATCCTCTTACCAAACTATGGCCTTTTCGATTTAAAGCTTTCGTGACTGCAGGGATTCATCTTCTTGGTTCTTTCGGTAAAGTCACGTAGAAGGGAAATAATACAATAATAATAATAAAACATAATAAAATAATTCTCACGACGTTTCGGCCACAACGCAAGCAGCCGTCCTCAGGTGAAGAACAGGTCTGTCGGAAAGACTGCGTCTGATGCTGTCTTTCCGACAGACCTGTTGCGTTGTGGCCGAAACGTCGTGAGAATGATTTAATTGTTTTATTTTTATTATTTTATTATTTCCCTTCTACGTGACTTTACCGAAAGAACCAAGAAGATAACTATGGCCTTGTTGCCTTAAAAGTGTTAATAACGAGAAAACTGCTCCGCCACACCGAAAGGGGTGTTCCAACACCCCAGCGTAAAAAACGGTGTGCACAGTATAAGTACTTTTAGAGTATCAGTACTTGTTATTGCATTTGATGGTTGATATCTTTTTTCTGGAGCCCATACATTTAGGATTTTTCTTTGGCTTGTTCAGATATATGACTACTGACAGTACGGTAGGTCAATCAACGGAAACATAATTACAGTCCAACGGATGCGATGCCAAAGTTTATCTTAAAATAGTGCCACTGCTCTGGTCCAGTTGGAATATATAAAAAATACCAACAGTGTTCGTAAAGTGCATGTAAATGTAGGGCTGTACAGTATATGTAAAACTGTGCAAATAAGAGAAATGCATTGATAATTCATTTTCTGTGGTTTTTTTTGTTCCCCTTGTAAACGTGGTGTGTGAGAGTGTTAATTCCGTCTGTGTTAATCACCAGGACTATGAAATGTGGTCAAACATTAACTACATATGGGTATTTAGTTTGTATAGTCATACACGTGTCCATTATGTTTGTATGTGCTTAATGAACGGGTATCATCAGGGTGTGTTCCTTGAAAGACCTCACTTAAAATTGTAAGTCTACAATTCCAACAATAGCGTACGATAAACTACAACACAAGCAAAAATAAAACCGGTTGTTTTCGCCCAACATAACTACTGAAAAACAAAGCGCCGCTCATTTCTCTTGAGATAAAATCCACAGTGAATGAAAACAAGTGCACTCAGCAATTAGGGCTGTCGGTGTATTCCGTTTCAGAAAACAAACACAGAAAAACACATTCCAGTGTACTAACCTTCCGCACACACAGAGCGAGAAGATCTTACAGAGCCGCAGAACAAAAAGCCCGGCGAAACACCAGACCAGACATGCACAGTCCACGTCCAGGCGGTCTACACCTCGGGACGGTCACGACATCCCCCAGAGACCCGGGCGATCTGAGGCTTGCTCCCGTTCGCATTTAATCGTGTGACTAACACAGACATGCTGGAATGTATACTCACACGCTGACAGGGGGTGAGTTGACTATTGCGGCTCGTCAACACCTCCCAGTGGCGCGCGAGTTGACTCCAGACGGGTGTTAGAGGGCTTCTTCTTGGCGGTTCTGGAAATCACAAGTTCTGCACTGCCAAGCGCTGGGATAGCCACCCTGAAGGTCTCATGTTACCAATTAATTATAGAACCGTGGCAAAAATATTGCTGGTTTATAACAAACATTACGTGTATTTGCGGATTCTATTTTATTATGTTTTATTATTATTATTTTATTATTTCCCTTCTACGTGACTTTAGCGAAATAACCAAGAATATAGTACGTGTATTCGTTGATAAAAAAAATCACAGAATGTATCTCCGCTCAAATGTGGTGTGCGCGACTAATCGGTCTTGCTAATCCCGAGTATATTGGTAGTAGCAGTCTCCATATAGAAGTGTTGAACTCCCGCAAAAATGTTACTTATCTAAAAACCACAGAGGAGTTGTGTGCTGAGTCAACTCTCAACTAGGGTTGAGCGTGCCACACACAGTTAGATATAGCGGTTGTATGATCGCAGTGATCATATATAGAAGCGGTGACTGGTGGGACAAATAATAACCCTTCTCACAATGATAGTAAATGACACAAGCCACAGCATCTTAACGCCCATAACAGGTAATGCATGCAGTTATTAAAAGTATCAATTAATGAAGGCACGAAATGTACCATCGATTATCACATCAAAGCTTGCTCAGTTGACTCGATAAATGCATTGTCTTATGAGACAATTGTCATAAATGCTTTGTACTGTCACGTGTTTGAGGGCAGCTCTTCTTACGTTGGTCTTCACGGCAGTGGCTTTTGGCTGGCCGTCGAACAAAGACGGTCACCGCATAGCTCGCTCTCAGATGCGCTTCTGCGGCCGTCTGGAACGCTCTTCCTTCCGATATTAAGAAGCCACTGGAGCTATGCACTTTTAAATGAGCTAGATTGAAAACTAATTTCTTTAGAACGTATTTTTGTGTTTATTTTGTTGTCCTTCCCCCTGGCACCTCCGATTAACACGGTTGGCTACGTACTGTGTGAAAGAAGTTCCACATACATATATACTTACAAGTGAACGTATTGTTTTTCTATAATTTGCCAGTGGTAAAGTATTCCTCTAAATTATTGTAGTTTTTACGACAACACAAATTTCAGAAGAGTAATTATCAAATAAACAATTAGTTCTAAAAATCTTGCAATCAAGATACAGGGTATACAATAGACACTTGATATGCAAATTCTTTTGTCAAGGCGCTCTTTCCCCTCCTACTCAGCTTAAATATACGCTCCAAGCCTGGGGTATTTCATTCAGACTCTGTCTTCCCGACAGACCTGTTCTTCACCTGAGGACGGCTGCTTGCGTTGTGGCCGAAACGTCGTGAGAATTACTTTATTATGTTTTATTTTATTTTATTATTTCCATTCTACGTGACATTACCGAAAGAACCAAGAAGATAAAAAAATGACTTTATGTCTGTGTCTACATTGGTCTGTTAGTGACAGCATTTATTTTAATATTTTTTTCACGTACAGAGCCCGCTTAGGCCTCAAGCGTGACCAACATAATCCAGCAACTGCGTAATCGCGTTGAATTTGACTTAATGCAGGATTTTGAAGTACTGAATGAAGACCATAAAGCCTTGACCATAGCAATGATTAGTGCGACGCTTGCTGGACTAAGAGTGCTATTGCACTTTGTGTGCGATTCCGCCTACACGGTAAACCCGAATAACACTTAATTTACACCATTGGAACCTCATTTGCCAGTAAAACATATGATAATTGGTTTGTTACCCTTCTATCTGGCAACAAAACTGACCCTTTTTTTTACAAGGAGTCATGTTTGCATAGACCACAATACCTGCAGTCATAATGCAAACAAAAAACATAACTCTGGTAATGTGCACTGTCCTTGAAGTTGATTGGTCCACACCCGAGACAGCTTTCCTTAGAGCCTAGTCTCACATGGTGTTGGACCAGATGACGCCAAAAGGCGCACAACTCAAAAACAATGCACTATCAGAGTATGAGAGCTCGGGGTAAGCATTTACACCATTGGAACCTCATTTGCCAGTAAAAAATATAATTGTTTTTTTACCCTTCTATCTGGCAACAAAACTGACACCTTTTTTTACAAGGAGTCATGTTTGCATTATGACTGCAGGTATTGTGGTCTATGCAAACATGAGTCCTTGTAAAAAAGGTGTCAGTTTTGTTACCAGATAGAAGGGTAAAAAACCAATTATCATATTTTTTACTGGCAAATGAGGTTCCAATGGAAGACTTCATTTGTCAACACAGGTGAGTGGTGAGTGGAGTCTGGTGAGTATCTCGTGACATCTACTATGTCCTGTGCGTGGTGTGTGCATGTATGGTGCGTGGTGAGTGAATTTGCTGGAGAGTGCTGATTAGTGAGAGTGAGTGACTGGGGAGCGGTGCTACCACTCCCCTACTTTACAAAAGACACACAGAGGCAATCATACAGGCCTGCTGGACTTTTTTTATTTTTTATTCTTCGACATCTCAATCATCACCATCACTGCTGGCTGAAGGCCTACCCAAGAGACCTGTCTCCAGCACAGATCTGCAGGTGATGATGTCGATGGTTCCTTTAAAGAACTGTCCAGGTTTTCTTGGGTCTTTCGGTGAAGTCACGTAGATAGGTTGAAAGAAAATAACAAAAAATAACAAAAGACTCCGACGTTACGATCACAACACAAGCGATCGCCATCAGGAGGAGAAAAGAGAGGAAAGCTGCTGAGGTGTAGCCCAAGGGTCATTATGATATACCCATTTTAATACTTTAAAACAGTGCCTCAACCTTCCTTTTTTTGATCTCATATTCTGTCTTGATCAATGAGATGAGCTTATAACTCAAGTTTTACTTGCTCACTATGCACCATAGGGATTTGTGCCACATTTGATCAAATACATTTTTGAAGTCCGCAGTTGTATGGTGGATTTTTTTGTATGATTTGTTTTAAATGTATTATAAATCCGTGGTATTTTTACGTTTAAACTGTGTTCTATAGTGTTTAATTTGTATCTGAAACACACTTTCTCTTTTGCTAGTATGTCTTCCAATGGAATATTGGTTTCAATCTGTAAAAAAAGATAGTTTAAAGGCTAAGATGTATTTCTGTAGTTTGAATTACGATCTTCAATTATATTTACTTAGTGATGAAATTATTTTAGATTCGGTACATTTTTCTGGCTAATTTCATGTTTTCGTAGGGTGTTGAGATTTTCCAGAGCAATATTGTAATTGTTTCATCTTTGTTCATAAGCTTGGCTGGCATGCTATTTATTCCTGCTGCTTTGTTAGTCTTTAAATATCTTAGTTTTTATTCCTCCTGTTTTTGGAATGGGGCGTCATCACTGGTGTATTGTCTGCTCCGTGTTTGTTCGGCACCACGGTGGGGAGATGTTAACTACCTTGCCTCGTATACAGGAGGTCGTGGCTTCGATCCAGACCCTGACGCCTGTGTGGTATATTTAGAGTTTGGATGTTCTCCAAGTGGTCGCGTGGATTTTACTCCCTCCACATTTATAATCATGCGTTCAAAGTATTGGGCTGCTATAAATGCAGCTCGGACAGTACATTTAATTAAAACGGGTTTTAAAGAAAAGTATTTTAAAATATTTTATTCCTTCTCACATTGCGAATGTTTGAATGCAAAATAAACTACTTGGCTGATATAGCAATGCTTACGCAATTCTCTCTTAACTGCCCTCTTGTAACACTGTGTAAAAGTAGCTCCTACATAGTGGGCATTTATTACGGCAATATAAATGGTTGTGCTTCAGAATCTGGATGTTCTGTCGTGACTGTTGGCATATGTATTCACGTTGTAAATGTCAAAATCTGCTCCCGGGTGGGTCAGATGAAGAACATCTTCTTGACAATAGTTGCTTTAAGGCTGACACAGCTTCCTTTCCTCGTCCCCGGCTATTAATATTCTCCTGATGTATTAGTGTCACGTGGGAGCAAGGTCCACATGGCCTCTCGCCACTTGTAGCGACAGAAAGACGTGAACGAGACATGACAGGGCCTTACAAGTGACCTTAGAAATGTTTATTTGTTGGCCTGAATCAATTGCTCATGTTGGGTTTTTTTGTCAAAACATGTGCAAAGGTTGGGAGTTTATCCCAGTCCAGATGTTTTGCAGATGTACTAATGTCTAACACACACACAATTGATGTTTGCCACTAAGTGGTGGTGCTATCATAATTGCATTTCGTCGGGCTTGGTGCACTCTGAGGCATTGTCAAGTGTAGGCTTGCTGGCGCGTCACAAGAAAGACCCAAATTCAGTCTTTATTGGAAGTGTAAACATTTTTCAAGTTGTAGGAGGTGTGTTCGAAGATTGGCAAGGGGGCCGGTGGATGGACGTCAAGGGAGTGTAGCTGAAGTGTTGACAGATCTTGTGAAGGAAAAACATTAACCGCATCTACCACGGAAGCTGCTGTAGATGAGGACAAGTATGCATTTAGATTATTTGACTGCTATACATTTCCACGTGATAAGCCACTTTGATAAGCTATCATGTGTGGTCAGGTCGCTTCTGAAAATGAAGTAATAGCTCAGTGGGCTTTACCTGGTAAATTAAATATAGTTTAGTAAAAGTTATTTATTTTAGTGATGTGCTTACCTTTCCTATACTTTCCACTCTACTATCGTTTTTTTTGCTGTGGTAACTTTCTGACCCGCCCCTACTGGACATCTGAGCAAAAGAGTTTCACAGCTCATCGCATGTCTCCAGGAAAGATATTCTGATAAGGCGGCTGAGTGTAACCCATGATCGACATGGGTTTAAACATTTGGAACAAAAGCTGAAAAGTGTCGAAAGAGGTTAAAACGGATGCATACATTACACTGAGAGACCACGGCAGACGTGGGTCGATGAGATCCCTCCATGTGCAGGACTGAGCATTATGACGTTCCAGGACCATGAGGAATGGCAACGGTGAGGGGCGGCCTCGATCCAGCAGTGGACAAACAGTGACATGACGATGAATTGTATTCAAGATGTTTTACAAATTGCTTTGTACACATTGCATGCTTCTGCTTCCACGCCATCGTGTAGAAAGCACACCAAATTATGCAAAGAACACAAAGGCATAAAAAGAATCCTTGAACTTTAACATACACCATGAAGACAACTAATATCTGTCATTCCTTTATCAGGGCCTACCTTATTCAGACCAATTCAGACCTTATTGGTCACCCCGTATAAATCTCAACGTTCATCCTACAAAGTCCCATCACAAGGGAGAAACATAAACAAATATTTGTTTTACCCTTCTTGAAACGGCTGTATGCCGTATGGACCTGAAAGCTCAATTTACATGTTCAAGAATACGGGTACATCGTATGGGTTGACACGTATGACAACTCTTGAAATTGTTCTAAAGCTCCATGAATAGTTTAGCTTAACGTTTATGGGAATTTGAATTTTAAGTTTCGAGAGATGTCATGACAATTTAATCTGAGTAATAGTTTCCTGTCCTCCAACACAATTTTGTCACACGATAAATTAGAGCGAGGAGATTTGCCCATTGTGCTTTTAAGCAAATTAAAGTAAGCTATGTTCGGAGCAGTTGGGAAAACAGCCAGCAAGTTTAGTGTTTACAAATGAACTGACCCACACGTGACCTGTAATTAAAAGCCAATGACAGAGCAATGCCCAATGGACATTGTCGACTGCAAAGGCCAATCGCTCATCGGGATGTCATATAAGTGCGTGGAAAAACTACAACCCTGCCGTGTCCCCGCTGCGATATTTTAGTTTTGTAAGGCAAATATGGGAAAGAAAACATGTAGCCTAAGTTATTATCTGCCCAAGTGGTGCTGCGGCAGAGCACGTGGCTCGGAATTAGAAGGTTGCAAATACAAATTTGAGGGGTGGGAAATCGACAGTGGCTGTCCTAGAAAGAGACTGGCCCCTACCATGAATGTGGAATATTCTAACCGATGGCTTTGGGCTGCCACGAGTGATGAGTCCGGCTCGGTGCTCATTTTAGCATGAATAGAAAGTGGATACATTTAAAATGAAGTAAATTTGTAAAAGTGACGTTTTCGTTAACGCTGGCAGTGTTTGATTATTTTTGTGCTATAAATGTCCAAATGATGGGCAACTTTATTGAGCTATCATTTGTGTCCAGGTCGCTTCTGAAAAAGAAGTGAATACCTCAGTGGGCTTTGCCTGGTAGGATGGGGATGGTTTAGATTTATTTGTACTAGAATTTTGTTGGCCCACAGCCGCCTTATTCTAGCTCCTGCCTACAAAAGAAACGTGGATTCTATTGTATGTAGGGTGTGTAGGCATAAATGCCTAGAAAATTACATTTTTTGTGGCGGGGGGGGGGGGGTTGACAATTGTAAAACTTTTGGATCAACTTTTAACCGCCATATCTGGGGGTCCATTTTCTATACATTTAATTCAGGCTTTCTGAAAGGCTCTTATAATTTAGTTGACGGACAAACGGAACGCCGGGATTTTACAATAGATGTGATTTGAAGCTTTCGTGACTGCAGGAATCCATACTCTTTGGTTCTTTCGGTAAAGTTACGTAGTTAGAAATAAAATATAACATAAACAATTGCTGAAGTGAGCAGCTCTCTCTTCTCACTTCAGCAAAAACATTTCTTGCTGTGGTTGTCCCACCTGATGAAAATTGCTCGTGTTGCAATCGAAACGTCGTGATTTGTTTTATTTTATTTCTAACTACGTGACTTTACAGAAAGAACCAAAGAGTATGAATAGATGTGATATTTACCTTGTAATTTGCACTATCATGTTTTAGTATTGTTTGTTGTCGTAACATTCTCACCCGTCCCTACTGACATCTGTGAGAAACAGCTTCATAGCTCCACCATTATAAATACAGATTCTGGATCCGAGTGTTTCTTCTCCTCGTGTAAATTTGTCAAAGAGCAATGCATTTATCATGAGGGTATGGGTTGTGAGACATCTCCTTCCCCTTCCCCAGTGTTGCCTCGGGGTTTGCAATGGGATAAGCATGGATTGCGCGTGTTATGCAATTATGTATGTTGAGCTTCTTTCGCACCGTACGTAGCCAACCGTGCTAATTGGAGGTTGGCTTTGAAGTCAACAATTTTTTGGGAGGGTATTTTGGCGAGGCTGACATTGAAGGCGATGCAGTGGAGGGCTCTTTTACACGCTTTCTATTAACTCACTGTCTGTTGTCGTATCCTCAAATCTCGTAACTCAATTTTAACCCACTTTCCAATGTGGTATCGACTGCAAACTTGGTATACTTATGTCATACTGATGACAATACTATATTATATCATTAAAAATTTAAAATAAATATTTTTAAACATTCATTTTTATATGTTATGTTTCGGCTTGGGTCTAATTATCCATGCTCAAATGACGTTGGCTGTAAATCACCACGGTCCCCTTACGTTGTGGCAAGCTTTGTGCCACTACCTGGAGTCGTGGAGTTTTGCCATTACGAGTACGGTACATTCCATTAAAGCGTGTTTAAAAAAAAAAGTTTTTTTAAATATTACTTATTCCCACTTCTGTCTGTTAGAGACCGAGTATGAATCATCAGTAACCTCTTGGCCCTCCGTGTTATGCCATCTGCGTGCTTGTTTCCACCCGCCATCCTCGTTGCTGTCCGCTGTGCAGACTCCCCATAAGTTAAAGTTGTCACGTTGTTCGTTCGCTGGCAACATTTTTTCTCAAACTGCTCTCTTGAATGGGATGGGGGGGGGGAACCGCTCTGCAGCGTGATCAACAAAACAATGGAAATCACTCCCTTCACGAACCTGGCCAATAGCATTCACCGCACAAACAATTAACCAATATGCTCAATGGAAAAATAAAGCCAAACAAGGTACCCACAATAATTTACACTGTACAATAAATATATATTTAAATTTTATTTTAAATACATTTTCTAGTCATATATACGTGTACACCGTCGAGAGAATACATGGATATTCGGGATGACTTTCAGATTCAACAATTTTGGGATTTCAGATATATTTAACGACAATTAAGCTCTTTTTATCTCTCTCACATCTTTACATAATTATTTTACTCGTTTTCGTGCTGACAAAAGCGATGCCATGTGCGATACCACGTGACACCACTTTTGGTGCAGAAAGCGTGAAGGTCATCACTTGCCATCAAATTTTCTATGCGAGGGGGGGGGGTGAGAATCGGATCCAGGCCCATTTTTTGTTATGCACCAATATCGGTAAAAATAACATTTGCATAAAAAAGCATGTCTTTAAGAACCAAAACGTGTTCGGGAGCGTAATTGTAAATTACAATAGTTACATAACACATCGTTTAATTCTACTCGTCATTAAGCACACATTTAAACATAATTTACACCGATATAATTACATTTCGCTCGTGTGTGACGAACACTACACGAGTGATTTTTTTTTTGGAACAGATGCTAGTCTTAATAAAAGTCCCACACTCATAAAAAAAAATGTGAGCCTGGCAGGACTGCCATGGGGTGAGCCACAGTGTTATATTGCACTGTACGTGCAAGACACTGCTTCCTCTCTGTTGACACCAGACCAGGGTTTTTTTTCAGTTGAAACACATTCCTCCTCGGAGGGAGCTGGTAGGAACGTTGGGTTGCTCGGTCAATGGCCAAGGTCAACGGCGGCGTGGTGTATTCCGCAAATATGCCCGACTGTGAGGGCGGGCACAAGCCGGCGTGAGTAGGTTAAACGTTGAGTTTTATAAGGGTACCACGGGGTGACCAGCCCCTCCCCACCCAGCCCCACCCCTCCCACCCTCATCACCCAGCCCCTCCCCACCCTCCCCACCCAGCCCCTCCCTGCACGACGGACGGACGGACACAATAATCCCCTGTGGCCTGGTGTAACCAGGAGGTTCCTACCAGTAAAATCTACATTTAGAAACTGCTTCATCAGTGATGGAAAAAAACAATCGCCTGGAAATCATTTGTGGTGTTTGCCCTAACAATTGATGTCGTAGGAACATGGCACCGAATCGGCATACATTTTAATCTGACACGATTGTGGGTAAGATAAATGAATCCAAATGACATACATTTGATCGAATAACGTCTTAGCGTATGTTTGAATTGGCTATAAATTAGCTTCATACAGAAGTGTTGGATTATAAACATTTAGACTGAAATTATGGTAGCTGACAATGTGACGGGAGTTTGCAAGTTGCAACACACCGTCAGAAGGTTGTGTTTTAACAAGTCATTCAGGGATCGACTCTGTTTGATAATATTACGGGGTCAATGGCATAAGTGCCATGCTGTTGATTGTCAAGAGACTGGCTGTCTTTTGAAAAGAAGTAGTCTTTTGCAATAGAAATTTGGAATTTCCACCATCAACTCTGTTGGACAGGGGTCAGTAACGTCCACCCCAAGAGCCGCATGTGCCTCTTTAAGGACTGCTGCTTCGTGGCGTCATTTATTAAGGACCCACCATCTCGAATTCACCACACCAAGGCCGTAATTATAATATATATTGGGGGACACCCCCCCCCTCCCCCCCAATATTCAAAGATGCTCAAAATGTCCCCCCCAATATATTGCTATAAAATAGATTTCTGTTTATATTATGGTTGTACTTTATTAATCCCTAATCTCTGCCATTACACACAATGAAACAAGAAAAGGTAAAAAATAAAAAAAACAGCAATGTAATACAATACACTATTAGACACTGTAAAACAAAAAATAAAAGTCCATCCCACGTGTTAGTGATTTTTTTATATTTTAGGCAGGAAATGGCAGGAAATTCGTTTTCAAATCTAGATTTTTTTTTTCTGGGGGGGGGGGGGGGGCCCAGACCCCCTGGAAGATTTGGTCCCCCCCAATGTTGACTCCATGGCTACGGCCTTGCACCACGCTGTGCATCGCGACTCTTGAAATATTGAAGGGTTTCCCTCCGCCCCCACCAAATTCTAAATAAATTGCTCTTTCTGTTATTTTTAGTTGCCGACCGCTGGTGTTGGAGAATGAAGACGAGCCGTGCCCAACGTTCATTTAGCATGACGACTTCTTTGTTCCGAATGCACAGCTTGTGTTTCACATAGTAACTCCCATCAATTCGCCAGACAATCTCCGCACCTCCGATTCGCACGGTTGGATATGTACGGTGCGACAGAAGTTCAACATACATACGTCCATACAGACGAAATGGGTGAAGCACCATTACAGTCACAAGGTAGTTAAGGAGCAAGGTTGTTCTACCCCTGGCACTCTGCACGCAGACAGAGCTGACCAATCAGGCTGTGTGGGGAGAGCGGTAGTGTAGCAGTTTGCGAGCTGCTGCGCTACGAACCCGGCGACCCAAGTGACGATTATCTGAACCGGGCCTGGGCTTCACCTAGGTCGACTAAGCCTCAATTGAGTACCTGGTGCGGTGTGTAAATTCATCGTCACTGGGGAGAAAAAGCGGTCAGGCATGGTGCTGGCCACCCACCCCCTTGTGTACCGTGCCGGCCTTCATAGGTGCTCGCTAACAGCACTTGCCCCTACAGTCTGTTAAGCCTATACGGGGGATATTTTTAAAAGATGTGGAATTATATTTGAAAACAAAGGAGCAAGTAAGACAAATAGAACACACGTTAAAACATATATAACGATGATGACAGTGAAGATAAATATACAATAAAAAAGATGGAATAACATTATAAATAATATATTAAAGATTAAAAAACGGTTACTATTAATTCTTAGGTTGTATTTCTTCTCTTATTTTGTGTGTTTTTGCTTTATTATTTTGATGTCTGCTGTAATGTAAATTTTGAATGACATTATGGTAGCCTACATATGTCTATGAAATATCTTGTTTGCTTGTATTATCTCCATTTACGTTTATGGCCACCTTGACCAGGTCGAACGAATTAAGAAGCCCATGTAGGCTCAAGTAGAAAACAATATATCACCGACTTGACCCTGATGTCACTTCTCAGAGTGATTACATGGCAGGGGTATAAGGGCATCTGAGCAGGAACGTCACATCATAGTTGTCTCCAATTGGTCCATCGACGAGGCCACAACAAGCCATCACTACAGCGCATTGTCATCACCATTGCCACTATACGGGGGGTGGGGGGTCAAAACCTCAAAGCAATGATAGGCAATTACGATTGCCTGTAATCACTGTTGCTCTGTAAAAACCACAACACGTGTACTGTGCTTTACAACACCGATGTGGTTGCTTCACGGGCATAGTTTAAATAAAGTTTCCACCTGTCCTGGTTGTCCCAGGATCACCCTCTCTGTCGAGGTAACTGTCTTGGGAAATACGCAAGTCTTGCCCAGCGCATTAAAAGTCCAGCTTTTTGCCAGTTGCATAATAGTAATAATACACCACTCAAGACAAAGCATTGACATGTAGTTCTCCCGTCCTCTAGTATTTTAATATATTCTTCTTTCCATTGACATGTCCTGGATTTTTTTTGTTACATAGTTGTGTACTTCTGGAGGTTGGCCACCCAAAGGTTTAAAACTAATTTTGACCGTTCGCAGCCTGCTTCCAGAAGGCGGCGGCGGGGGGGGTCAGTAGGGTGTGAACAGCATGGACCGGTGAGAGCTGCGGATTGGCCCTGGGGCGGCACGCAACAGCGGCGGAGGAGCCGCTGCCGCCACGTGGAACGTCAGGGTCGAGGCTGGCAGAGCCGCGGCGCCCAGAGCCCCGTGCAGGCCAAGTGGGTCCCTCACGCCTGCGAGGGACGTCGGCAGAAATCCTGGAGGCAGTTTTCCCTGCAGGGAAATGGGGCGGGGGGTGCAATGAAGTGCCGAATATAATTATCAATGTATGTGTATATATATATAAACTCGAGGGCCTCTACTAGACGGAGCTCAAAAGAGGCCTCCTCTTCCATCCTAGCCAGACATCTTGGAAGAGGTGCAAGTACCCACACTTTTTAAACTAAACTATAAAACATGTTTTTACTTTAGCAGGTAAAGCCCACGGAGCTATATAGCACTTTTTTTAGATGCAACCTGGCCACAAATGATAGCTCAACGAAGTGGCTTATCACGTGGAAATGTACAGCAGTCAAATACAGTATTGCCAATTGCATGTTTTTTTATCTAAAGGGAAAACCCGGATGACCCGGAGAAAAATCCAAGCGACCACAGGGAGAACGTGCAGACTCCAAATGTACAGCAGGCGTCAGGGTCGGGATCTTTCCTCCAAAACTTGTGACCTGTCGATCGACTCGTGTACTCATTTATACTTCTGGGTTTACCAAGGCGATGGGAGTTGAATGCATGGCGTCAGTTTTATAATTGGGTAGAGGATTGTTTCTGCCGTTTCGCAGCTCAATAAAGAGACTTTAGCCTCTTGAGGGCTCTTGTCAGGAAAGTTGAACGGCACGAGAACATTTTAATTGGTCAACCAGCCGATGAATGGCCAATCATTTTAAAACGCAATTATATACTGAAGTTAAAATGATCAAAATGCAATCATGGCCGAAGCTGTTGATGTGGTTAACATTGTAATCATTAAATGCAACAGATTAATCATTGGGGGTTGTTATTTTTTTTTCTTACAAATTTCAAATGACACGTTAAATTACACACGTACAATTTTGCGCACTACAAGACATTGAATTTGGCAAGAGCCACATACTTTCCTCTCATTGTTCATCATTAATGCTAATATATATTAGGAAGTGTATAATGATGAACAAGCCGTACTGTGATTTTGTTCTGTTCTATGTATAGAAAATGTTGGTGGACTTACCCCCACTGAGCTGGAATGTCCTTGAATCTTGTTGTAAGGAGAGAATTTTGGCTTAATGGGCTTGCCTGCTATTCGGTCTTTGTGTCTTCGGCTTGTAATATGCTTTGCACAGACACATTAAACGTATTTCATTTGAGCGTTTACATCAAAAGGCTCATATTTATTCGACTAAAAACATGTACAATGTTTTGATCGTAAAGATAATATTTTTTAAACATCTTAACTCCACAACACGTAGTTCAGTCATTTACACGCTTTATTTGGGAGTGATAGGGAAATGTCCCGTGATAACCTTATTGTTTCCAGTTCTCTGTGGAACATGGATTATGATGAGAAACACAGGAATACACTATAGATTAAAAACTACACAATAGACAATTATTTCCTTAAAACGGTGTTTAACTGTAGAATCTCGGTATGTGCTGAGATGTAACATCCTAATCTCAAGTTACAAGATTACCTGGAGCAAAGCCTATTCGAGCTGCGTCAACGCACTCTTATCTATTAGGCCTTGTGGCATTACCGCCTAACCCACTATCACAAAGCTAAACCAACACCTCTTCAGTTAAAGAGTCTGCACTGCGTATCTGCCAGGTTTGACACCCAACCTTATGAAGTGCAAATGTAGTTCTAGAAAAAAAGGAAATGTGAACGTTATGGCGGTACCCCAGGGTACTAGAACCCCGGCTCTCACAATGTCCGTGATGCAGTCATTTTTAGTCTGTTGATTGTCGGTGATGCGGCAATCGACTCATCTCAACGAGCTGTACACGATGCACTATGGTGCATACGAGCGTTCAGGGTTTCAGCGCAATCGTCCTCGCTGTGTTTCGACATTGCAGAGCAGCACATATTCGGTTTGATTGGTGCCCCAGTCGCGGAGTTAAGTACACCCCTGGAAAAAATAGTGTCCCAGAAGTAAAATATTTCATTGCCTCGGCCAGTTTGTATTATTTGGTACCCCGGGGTTCCGCCATAAGCATCATGTGATGTTTCCTATTTGATTCATTTAATTCATTATTAAACAAAGGACGGTCTATGTACCAATGCTCAAATGAGCCATTGGTGGTTTCTCATATAACAATCACGATCTGGATTCAATCGTGGAAAATCCAGTCCTATTGCAGGGAACAGTCGCCTCTCCATTGGATAATAGGTCCGACAAAGTGGTAGAGAATTAACTTTATTGACCACACCTGAAGGATGCTGAGCTTAGTCGACCCTTGACCAGAATGTGAACTTGCAACCTTAGAATGGGTGCCCTAGCACAGAGTCAACCTACTAACTTTTTTGAATGGTGTCCTACGATCAATAAGTCTGCCTTAATAGGAGAAACATACATAATTATCAACATTTCGGGCCCATGGCTCTTCTTCGTACAACAATACAACGTTTGAGTTTGACAGCTAACGAGGTTCACGTCAGTGAGTTAAGTCACACAAAAAGAAACCACTTTTGAAAAACAATCATTGGATGTGGGCTAATGAAGGAAACGAAGAGCACACAAAGCAGTCCGAGCACTCGCCCATCTAGACGAGTGAACGTTGAGCGACTGACCTGTTTGAGCTGCGTCTCCGAATTGACGTGGACATCGCAGATCTCGCAGTAGAAGGTTTTATCCTGGAGGCCTGAGCCCTTCGGAGTTTTGTCCTGTGCGGAGGAGGTGGGCCGAGAGCCCATCCTGGGGAAAGCCTTGATGGCACCCCCGCCATTACGAGCCTCCATCATCATCTTGTGCTTAGAACCTAATGTGAACAATAAGGACATGATTGTTTTTGGCTAATGTATTGCAGTTCATCTAAAATATTCAATCGAAAATAATGACCTGCTCATGATTATTAATGAGGGGGTGGGGATGGGGTCCACATGAGTGACGTCATCAGCTCATGATTATTGATTAGTGGGGGCTCCATGTGGAGTGACATCATCTGCTAATGATTATTCATGATGGGGTTACCCAATGTGGAGTGACGTCACCTACTAATGATAATTAAATAGGGGGGTGCATGTGTAGTGACGTCACACACGGGACACACATTCTTGGCTGTGGGCTCACATTAAATAGATTTTTCCAAGACGAAGGTACTATGCAAACCCACTGGCTATTATCAAAGATTTGTCCATGAAGCCATCCAGATATATAAACACAGACACAACTTCAACCGAGAAGATGGGTACAAATTGAGCAATCATTGGAAGGACGTGATTAACCAGGTAAAGTCTTAACCTGCCGTGATGTTTCCATCCTTCCTGCCGATGTTAGCTGACTCTGAGTTGCATCACTAGGTTGGAAGTCTTTGTATTGACAGGCTGGATGTCCGACTCGATCTGCCACCGATGCATCATTGACATGCTAATCTCTCAATACAATGGCCACTTCCAGAACCTCAGGGAGATCATCTCTAGCCCCGCCCTCTTACCCTGAGGGGACTCCCATCTCAGGCCAATATAAGACCTTATTTCAGTAGCTTTCTCTCTCTCTCACGTGAAGACGATTGCCTGTGTTGCGATCGAATGTCGTGATCTATTATTTTTCTATCAGAGATAACTTTACCGAAAAAACCTAAGAATATGAATACTTGCAGTCACGAAAGCTTCAAATCTAGAATTAAGACCCAAAGAATATTATATTAGTAATAATAAAAATACAAAATTGGCATGAACTGCCTGTTTTTTTTTTCAAGGCTGATACGCACGTTTTGAATTTAGAGCAGTTTTGCCAAAGTGTCTCTAACCAAATAGGCACCCGTGGGCTGAAAAGGCACATCGTGTCATTATAGCAGCCTGTGTGGCATCGCCAAGAGCCCACTGGGTGGGCTACGGTGCAGTGGGCAGTGTAGTTGAGGGTAAACGTGGGTACACATACTTTTGCACCCACTTCTCACTTAGGTCGAGGACAAGAGCATAGAACTCACCCGCTACAACGACATCGTTTCTTACGATGGATTTAACACACCTCAAGCACATTCGCCGCACGTGAGGCTGGACCACTTAACACCCTATGGACGTGAATGATGGCATGGGCCCGGCTCCTTGAGACATACAATTATTTCTGTTGTTGCTCCTATTATTCTTGCTTCTGTTGTTTTACTCTTCACGTCTCTCCTCGGCTGAGCTTTCTTGATGGTTTCTGTATCCATCTGTCGGTGGACCTCTGCTTGTGTCTGTCCCACCTCTGCTCTGTTATCTCTGTGCATTCTCTATCCCTGTACTGGACTGCTATCAGAGATAGTAGAGAGAATAAAACAGCAGTCTAGCTCCACCACTCTAATAAAGAATATCGAGATCATCATCAGCAGTCATGATCTATCCACTGCTGAATGATGGCCTCCACAAGCTGTGGCCATCGCATGGTCTTACGATGTAACAATCTATCTCGTTCCTGCACACGAGTCGATTTCATTGTTTCATCTCCTCTCAGGCACATCCCCACATCACTGGTTTTAGCCAACAGCCATCTAATCACGCTTGTTTCTTATCGATGTGTTTTATCCTCGTGTCTTTCAGTGCAATTCCAAACATGCACCCGTCCATGTTACTTTGCACACCAATTCAGCTTTTGTTCCATGTTCATGATTTGTAAAATAATAATATCCCCTGAGCTTTCCTTTTGTTACTGCATCTCCCACCTGGTGTCTAGTGGCCGGTGCTGTTTGACTCGTGTGACGTTGCCATTCTCTCTGGGTGATGTCCAGAGAGAGTGGCAGTGACTGGTGATAACGAAGGTAATGAATGATGACCATTATACCCTTCACCAATTATCACAGAGAGTCTTGGCGTTAGCGGTGATAGCAATGGATGATGACAAAGAACAATGTAATGGAGCAGGGATGATCACAAATTTTTGTCGTCATCTTCATCTGTCAGCCATCATTATTTATATTATCTGTGGATGGTCGGATTAATCTAGCACCTCATTGTATGTGCTCTTCCTATCCTTTAGTAATCCGGGAACAATCCCAGATTGCCCAGGCCTTTTGGACATTTGGAGCTACAGATCAGGCCACTTCTATCGTACGGATTTGCCGAGCCATCATAAACCAATGTCAATAAGTTTTAAATCCAGTTGACGGCTTCATGTACGAGCAAACGTACTTGCAAAGGCGACTGATAACAATCGTTGAGCTGCACCTAACACAAACATCGAAACACCCGGCGTCCTCAAGCACCCGCTCGCTAAAGGCATAATTTCGGCATGGGTGCGCGTGTCCTTCCCGAGCGTCTCCACCTTTGTTGTGGGCATCGAGCTGCGACTGGGAGTTGACAGCCACCTTGCACAGCGAGCAGTAGAGGAGCCGCTTGGCACGCTCTTCCTCCGACTCCCCGTCGTGGCCCTGGCCGTTGACTGCGCCGGTGGCCGCTCTCTCTCTCCGCTGAGCCGCTCTGGGTGGAAACTCGCCTGGACCGGTGTCCTTGTCCACGGTGCCGTCGCTGGAGCTAAGACGTGAAGGTCAAAACAAAATGTGTTTCTCAGTGTCAGTCAATTAAAAAATTTATCCGTGCTCATATGTTGTTCATCTCGATCGGTGTCCATGCGGTATCTGTGGACTTTCAATATTCTGATGGAAGAGGCCAACCTATCGGACAACCTCTGTTAGCAATTAATGGGCAAATGCTGTGGATTAATTAATGTCCACGGGAGTTTCAATGTTTCTCGACTAATTTAATATTCTGGTGTGGCTGTGAATGCGTTTCCCTAACGTTTTGTTTGTTGGTTTGTTCCAAGGAACATTTCTTAACTAATGGTGTGTTAATTTAAACAAGAAATAGAAAAAATAGACCTTGCTATATATTGGTACATTATTAGTATAAAGGGGAGGGCTCACCATAGCGTGCCCATGTACAACACAACAAAATGCAATTATGATTAATAAAACATCTCAATATATGTATATCTAAAACAACTATAACACGAACAGAAAACACGTAAGTATATAAATAATATGTTGCCAGCAATTGAACAGTTGAAACTTCTATCCTGTTACAATTGTTTAATAATGGGTAATGAATTTATATTTGAAGGTAGTGGTTGGAATAAATGGGCTGGTAGCCAGCGTTTGTCAAGAACGATTACCGTAATGTTTTTGAATAAATGTTTTACATTTACCGCTGTGGTTGTGTAATGCGAGTATAAAACAGAGTTCTGCACACCTTAGTCCAGCTGCTTGAGAAGCGCTGCTGTTCGAGGCATCGGCGAGATGCGACAGCTGCTCGGGGAAAGGGCAGCCGCTGCCGATTCCATTCGCATTGGCCAGTGGCACAGGGCTACTGCCATCAGCGATGTCATCTTCTGCAGAAATCGTAGACCGCGTGCCTTCTATACGCACTGCGAAAACAGGGGGAGGATTCATTTGAGCACGTGCAAAAACACATTCTTGCGGAGGGAGCTGGTAGGAACGTTAGGTCGCTCGCTCAATGGCCAGGGTCAACAGCGGCGTGGTGTATTCCACAAATATGGCCGACTGAGGGCGGGCACAAGCCGGCGTGAGTAAGTTCAACGTTGAGTTTTATAAGGGCACCACGGAGTGACCAGCCCATCCCCACCCAGCCCCACCCATCCCACCCCCCACCCAGACCCACCCCTCCCACCACCCACCCAGCCCCACCCTCCCCACCCTCCCCACCCAGCCCACCCAGCCCCTCCCCACCCTCCCCTCCCCACTAAGCCCGACCCCTCCCATTTTTGGATGCACGACAGACGGATGGACAATAATCCCCTGTGGGTTGGTGGAACCAGGTGGTTCCTACCAGTAACAGTCCCAACTATAGATCATACCGCGTAGCCATCTCAGTGCAAGTCTAAATGAATATTCATTTAGGTGGTATAAAATGCCATATTCTTATCGTGGGAGCATCCATATGACAAGCATTGTAGATTTGTATTTGATTAACCGCATCATTAACCCTGACTGAGATATTGATCTCACTACCTGGTTATGAGACAAGCACTCTGCCACCAGTGCTACCCAAGCCAAGTATGTATAAGAATCTGAAACATTACATTCTGTGCATGATATGTAATTATTTTTTAAAGTATAATAATTCACTTTCCAAATATTAAGCAAAATTCAATCCATTCTTCTCGAATTTTAACTAATGACGTTAAAAGGTTAAGGATTATACTCATCCTCTGAAAAGTGGAAGTAGATCGTGATGTTATTTTTTCTCTTAATTAGTGAAGGTGAACCACATGATTCAGAAACTTTGTGTTAATCATGGCAAGCTGCGAGGCAGCTTTGCTCACATTGTGAGAGTACTGCTGCATTTCTCACAGCTTATTTAATTTAGCATCTCACTCTAACACACTTTAAAAGACTGGAAAACGGCCAAAGCTATATAAACGCTTGTGAAGGTGAATAATTGGGTCGAGCAAATTTTTAAATCACACTTTTGGCTTTCGATGTCTTGAGGCATTGCCATGCATCGCAAAAAATGAGGTCTTTGTGAACACGAAGTATATTTCAAAATGCTGTAAATTTTACTTTCGGAGCAATCAATATATTCCAAAGCGATATTTTACTCTGTGTAGCTCTGATAATTTGGTTGTCTCATGTAGGTTTCACCACTCTGTGATCCACCCACAATGCTCTAGTAACTGACATTAAGCATTGTTCAAATCGACCTCTGTTG
This sequence comes from Entosphenus tridentatus, assembly GCA_014621495.2. NCBI lineage: Eukaryota > Metazoa > Chordata > Hyperoartia > Petromyzontiformes > Petromyzontidae > Entosphenus > Entosphenus tridentatus. The sequence goes on from CM025612.2 coordinate 17,218,481, forward strand.
TAGCATGGATCACAAAAGGGGTATATTTGAGTACTGTAATTATGTGGGTTAATTCGCACATAGCCTAAAATACACAACGCACTCGATATTATAAAACCATCAAATTAAATACTGTGATGAAATGTTCTGATAATAAAAAATGTCGGTAAACACGTTAATGCATGCAATCAGGAGTTATGTTTCAACGTCTTGTGGTTTGCATCACATACGTTGTTCACGATTACATAATTTCTATAAAGCCTGTGTGTGGATTAAGAAAAGTTTTTTGTCATTGAAATATAGTTTTGGTTTATTATTGAAAAGACCGAATGTAAGCTTTAAAACCCTGATGTTTTCAAAGCCTTTCTGATCCGTATGTTAATTTTATATCAGAATTGTTTCGCGCCAAATATAAAAGTCTTTAAATAATGTGCGTGTTTGTCTACAGTAGCATTCTACTTTATAACAATTTAAGTTCAAAGTAATTTTAGTACATTAGATGTCAACTTGAAAGTGCATCATTTTTACATGCTGTAAAGCACGCATTTTGCATCTGTGGAGACAATCACAATACAATTTTGAGCTGTGCTGCAGAGAATCTACAGACTACGTATGCAACAAAAGCACACCGACATCCTAGATATCTTTCCTGTGCAGGTACACTGCACTCAATTTATGTCACTTACAATATATTTGACTAGGTACAGTACTGCTAACAAAGTCAAGGAAGGGCCTCAAATTACTACCTGCAAATAGCACACAAAGATTGCTTCCAGATAGGTCACATGTACTCACCTCCATATATAAATGAATTACGTTTTTTTTAAATCAAATACATTGTGTGTTTTGTACGGTCACTTTGTTTAACCCTACACATTGCCATACACTTTATGTTTGCCTCACAGGTAACAGGCCTCATCTATAAAGAATATATTGGTCGCAATGCTCACTTGTTTTGGTAGACATGAAACCGTGTTCTTACCTACAGCAGAGCCAATTCTTAACAACACAACACAATTAAAGGATTAACTTGCTTAAATAGCAATTATGATTAAAGGCCTAAACATTAGGGACAAATGTAGGTCCCATGTGTATGGCTTACTGGAGTAAGCTATTTATAAGCTCATGTATCTAACACCTTGATTCAAATAATTGTTAAATACCAAGTGCCCGTTAAGGTTTCTTGCAATAGTAAGATGCAAGTCCATATGTAGAGGAGGAGTGTGAGCAACCATGAGAGGGCATACAGAGGGAGGTGCGAGCGCGTTGACAGCGGAGGATGGCGTCATGCCACGCGTGCTATAAGGGGGTACCTTCGGGAACAAAGGCGGGTCCGAGTTAGGGGGAGGAGCCACCCAAGGGGTACTTAATGGGGGCCCCGTGACGAGGGCGTGGCCGCTGTGGGAGCCCGGAGTAAGGATTGGCTGCAGGAGGTCTCTACCGCTCGTCGCCGGACGGTGTTGGCTGAACCCCCATTCGGGGCAGACGAGTGGGAGAGCCAAGGGGATAGCCGAGAGTAGGGCTCCAACTATTCAGTGAGGATCGGCTGAGAGAGACTGGGTTCTTCTCTCCTCGTTGCCCGGCGGTGTTGGACGAGCCCCGGCCCGAGTGAGAGAGCCCAAGGGATAGCCAAATGTTGGACGACAAAGTGTTCAGGGGTCCATGGTAAGGACCAAGAATAGAGAGCACCTACTCCTGGTGTGAGCTTGAGTGCTGAATGTAAGTGGTTAATAAACGGCAACAGCCCTTATAGTAAATTCCATCTCCGCATGGTTCTCCTATACAACACATATGTAAATTTTGATTTAAAGCTTTTATGACTGCAGGGATTCATATTCTTGGTTCTTTCGGTAAAGTCACGTAGAAGGGAAATAATACGTGACTTTACCAAAAGAACCAAGAATATGAACACATATGTAGTGTACCAATTCACAGACACTAGTAGGAGGTACTCTTTTATTCCGGCCTTTACAGCCTTAGGGGATAACTACATGACAGCCAAAATGCTGCCAGACCCACAGCATGAAGAGGGCAAAGATAACGATAACGACAACGACGGAACACCGGATTCCCCTTCAGATCGCAGCAGCCCCGACTGTGAGTGGGAGCTCGCCTTTTATCCTAACCAGCGTGGCCAGGCTCCACCCTCGGCCCCCACACCCCTCTGGATCCTCCAGAGGGATCCGTGCCTTGCCCACAGGTCCGACTGGTAGAACTGGCTGCTACCGCCAATCCCATTGTCTACCAATCTCCCAGCAGCACGCGCGACAGTAACTCATTCAATGTTACTACACATACAAAGCACCATGGCACAGCTTAATACACTCTGCTACGAATGTGTGCGTATCACCAGTGACTTAACAAATAGAGTGTATCATGCTGGTGATGCTTAAATAGCTACGCTAAATGTAATGCCTCCTTTTGTGATGTGATGTCCCGCAAGAACTATGATGCGAACACGCAATACCACCAATATCAATGCAGGACTTGTAATGCACCAAAACATACATCTTCAAAGCAACGCATCTGGACGGCGCATTCAAGAACCTCTTCAATGAAGACAATACAGACTCTAACAATAGGGCAATTATCTGATGTTTGATTAAACGTGATGAGTAGTACAGTACTGCTGCAAGGGCAGACAAACGGTAAATGCTGTGCCAACACAACACGAGCAGCCGCAACTGCTTCCTCGTGTGAGTGTAACTTAATAGCTCGAAATAATGAGGATCAAAACAGCAGCATAACCCCTTTCCTGCCCACCTATTTCAATTATCGGGGCGCCTTGCACACGCTGTTTCGCAAATATTCTCGATGCGTACTCGCTGTCAGAGAGCGAGCGTCTGCCTGCTGAAACTAACAGTGGAGTGGGGTTCATCTCCATTGGGGGTCTTTAATAATGATACAATTTTATATCGCATAACTCATGCTAATTGCATCCCACAACGCTGTACATTAATTATTTAAGGGCCAAAACCCTATAGATATAGCTACTACCAAGCAAATTAAAAGCCTCAGAAAAATATGAATAAACAATTTAAGAAATTTCACCAAAAACAAAAGGCACTACAGAACATAAAAGCTATCACAACAGAGAAATGAATCCAATCACATCCCTGACCATGTATGTATGTTGAAATACTTTTGCACCGTACATAGCCAATCGTGCTGATCGAAGGTGGGGACCAGTCCTCCGTTATAATCACCCATTCCCATGACAGATCTCGTACACCTACCTGCCCTTCACTCTCTGTAGCCCTGCATATGACTACCACTGCTAAACACCCATGAAGTAGGTTTTCACATTTTTTCTGGAAACAAAACAGGTGTTGAGATGTTAAAACACCAAACCTGAAACCTTTTACAAGGAATCAGTTTGGTTTTTTAACATCTCAACAGCTGTTTTGTGTCCAGAAAAAGGGTAAAACCTATTCTCATATTTTGGTACTGGCAAAGGAGGTCCCATGATGACCCATGAAGTAGGACTGCACAGTAATACTTTTGTTTACCCTGGAGGAATGGTGGGCTGAGTAAGACCCATAACTAGCATTTGATCTTTTCAATACTCCGATTGTGAGTGTCACACTCTAGCCAACGTGTCACGTTCGTTCGATCCATGGGATGCAGTGACTTTCACATAAATAATTAAAAAGCTCAATATGATTCGCCAATTATTCGGAATATAAAAAATATATATATAAAAACGGGTGAAATCTATGCGATGGTCCATGAAATGCACATTTAGAAATGTTAAAAGTATAAATTGTTTGAAGCCTTTCTCAGAGCTAAGTCTGTGGTTTGCACGCGCAAAGGTCCAAAGTAAGATGTGGAGATGGCGTGTTTTTCTTTATAAATACATCCTGCCAAACTGGTGGTGCAAATCTGAAAACGTTGGACTCCATTGTAACAAAGACTGGAGGGCAATATCTAGCCCATGACTTCTTAACAAATTAATCATGACAGCAGCCTATGCTTATGGAAAAATTCATGCTTTCGAGTGTAATTGTATCATCACTTTAAAACAAAACTACAGTATATTGCATTTGATGGGATGCCTTCACATATGGATGACACGTTTGAATATACGGCAACAAAGGACTTTCATTGTATGCTCTTTACTTTTAAATTTGCTGTCCATATTTTGTTTAATGTAGGTGACCAGCATGGCATGAAATCCAATTCTAAGGATCCCCCTTTGAATTACAGTGATTGCCCAAGGCTTAGGCAAAACTACAATAAAATATATTGGAGCGCTGAATGCGTACTATGAAAATATTATCCATATATCTACTCTCAAGCTGTAATATGCTGGCGATACGATACCATTACCAGATCACATGGTACATTCTACAATAGGGCAGCAAAAAAAACATTCATAGAATGTGACATTTAAAAAATAAAACTTAAACTGAACACTCTTTGTTACGAAATTATTCAACAGATAATTTTAAATGGTGGACGTCTGGCAGCTTCTGCTGTTTGCATTCCCCTAGCACCACTAACTGCCCTTAGCAACTTTTTATTTAACAGAGCGCCTGTTATCTAAGAACTTGTCCACTGTTTATAATGAATATTGAACTATTTACAAAGAGCATGTTTGTCGAAATGTAATCAGAAACTTTTAAATTCTATCACTTCAATTTTCCTATTTTGTCATCCTTGCTATGCTGCTTCATTACCATGAAGTATAACAATGCATGATAATATTTGTACACATTTGCTCTAATTAGAAGAAAACGCATTGCTACTACAAGGTTAATAAGGGTCTTCAAATTGTTGATTTAATACGTATTTAAATATCTTGTACAATAATATAATCCGTATCGAATTTTTAATCGGATTTTAATGTAAGAAAAAATCTAACACATATGGTAATCACGCATGCTAAGAACACGTAGCATGCAATGGAACAATGACATCGAGTTACGTGTAATTGAAAGGAATATCAGCTATTTCAATCGTAATGAACAAGAGACGCTTCCAAAGTGATCACGCATGTGTTAAAAACACGTGAGTCTACAACGGAGGCTCAATCACTGCTGACCTTTCAGTTCTATCACAGTCAACCATCTCGTTATTTCTTTACTCCAACGGGGGAAGTGATCATTAAGCTACACTGACGACCTATTTGGCATTTCCTTAGCTCCAAGGCTCAGTAGCCACCAGTGCTGCATTTTAAATACCTCTACCATCCTCATCGGGAATGAAAGTTTGCATAAAAATATAATTCTGAGTACGCGAGTGAACAAGTGAATGACGTGAATTGTAATAGTGTTATAGAAGGGTAAGAAAACTGACATTTGGCACAATCCAAAAAAATAAATATTTGCTTTTGGGTCACCCAAAATGGGGGTGAGGCAACATTTGGGACTTGTTTTGAGCCTAGGCTTACAAATGTTTGTATGCAGAGGTACTGAAGAGTGCTACATTAAAATATGATACTAGGTTTTTAAATATTGTAGGTTAAACAAGACAAGCGCTGGATCAGCTTCAACTCACTAACAGATCATGTTTAGTTTGTTGTCCTTCCCCCGCACCTCCGATTAGCCCGATCGGTGATGTACGGTGCAAAAGAAGTTCAACATGCATTAAACTTTGTTGGCAAACTGTGTCATTATGCGTGTAATATACACATAACAGTAATGTATATAACCGGTTTTTTCGAGTTCGTTGTATGTTTTCGTGCATTTAGTTTACATTAATTTTGTTTATTTCACCGGTATATTATATACCGTATGGTTTATTCTTGCCGGTATGCATACCTTGCGTAGACCACCCCATCATAAGCACTGGCACTAGTGTGTCATCTTAAACCAATTCTAACGAGCGGCCTGATGATATGAGCAATAGCCATCCGTGCACACTGAAAGACATTAAAAAATATATTACCGTGTATGTTCCAAATATTTTAATCAAGAAGCGTGGTTGAGGGATATCACGCCATTTACACAGCGGTCCTAATGGTTTACATGGGTGCAGGTCATGCATATTTTCAGAATTGGCTAGTAGCTCCCAATGGAAACATATAGAATGTACTATAACGGGATTTAGCTTCATCGAATGCAATTCTGAAAGGAAGGCTGACGTTTTTAATAGGTCACTCAAGGCATGTACCATATTTTTTATCAGGTCATGAGTCTGAATTTCACAACATATACAATAAATACCGAAATTTATAAAAAAAAAAATAACCTTTTCATGTCAAAGAGTGGTAACCAATATTTGTTGTGTGGATAACATCATGCTACTGTGAGATTATTTTTCTTTCGATTTAAAGCTTTCGTGACTGCAGGGATTCATCTTATTGGTTCTTTCGGTAAAGTCACAACGCAAGCAGGCTGCTTGCGTTGTGGCCGAAACGTCGTGAGAATTATTTTGTTATGTTTTATTTTATTATTTTATTATTTCCATTCTACGTGACTTTACCGAAAGAACCAAGAAGATTATTTTTCTTGTTTTATTTCTCATGGATTTGCCTTGAAAACACTTATACACATTTTTTTATATCACTGTTCAATCATATTTACGGGTGTATTGCACCACACACAATTTAGAATATTTTTTTACACCATATAGAAACCCCATTTGATATTTTTTTATATGACAAATGGTTACTCGTTTTGATAAAAACCAGAACGGGCAAATTTCTGTCAACCCAAGTGCGTGACTTCACGCCCTCAATAATTAAAGTGGCCCAGAAAGTGCAGCTGGTTACGTAACGAAGCCATCTGCTTTCACCGGTACCCATTCCCCGTGACTTGTGAGGAATCACCCTGAGCAGAAGGGAATATTTGGGCCCAATGCAGGTCTCCACCGATTCCCTTTGCATGTTGTCTTTTAGGAAGCTTCAAGAGTGCGACACCATTGCCCCGTTTCTCCGTCTACCGCCCACTTGCATGCCAATAAATCTCGCGGTAGCATGCTTTTTTCTCTACAGCGAATCCAAAAAGTCGACGGGAAGCCGAAGAAGCCCCACTGTAATTGAAGTTTTGGAATGTAGCGGTGATAAAATGTAGGCCGTGAAGCTTATTAAAAACGAATATTGTCATTTTCTACTCTCAGCATGGCCAGATGTCAGCTCGGTCAGCCTCTGAAGTAATGTACACCTAGGGCTCTTTAATGAAAAAAGTGTCTGAAGAGACGACAAATGATGGTATTACACTTGCAATCACAGTCAGCATTATAGCCAAACAGATTATCTCAAGCTTTCAGCATATGCTGTTTAGGCCATTTAATTTTCACTGTCGTGTCAGCGACTAGCTTAATTACCGAGCCATTGTTTAAACTAGCAGCCTAGATGGTGCATAGAAAAGACATTTTCATATTTCAAGTAACTGAAATGAAATCACATTAATTTAACAAAGAGAACATTCATTTTAAAATATTGTAGATAATACTTAATTGAATAACCAATTAGACAAGTGCACTCACACAATAGGCATTATACATTAACTATTTATGGTTGCTGCAAATGTACTGTTCATTATTGTACAATTTGGTGATCTAACTGAGAAATAAAGCAATGTATTGTAAAATGCCGCCACAGTGAAATTAACATCAAACAGGGACAATGAACGAACCATCGAAAAAACAATATAAAACGTTGCACAGCACTATTTTAAAGTTGTGGATTCAAATCCCAGTCAGGGATTCACTCAGGTCGTAATTCACCCAAGGCTAAATAAACACCTTATGGAAAAATCACCTGCTTTGGTTGTCCTATAGAGAGACCAGCATACAGTATAGAGTAAACAACTTTAAAGCTCAGGATAGAACACGGCAAGCATTGCGTAAGTATTAAAGAAGAGGAGGATGTGATGAGTGCTTTATATTTAGGATTGTGGAGGTCAGGTTCCCGAGATGGTCACTGAGTGGGGACATGGAATTAATTGACCAAATGAAAGACATAAAGCCAGATGGTGGGATACAGAAACAACAGATCTTTGATGATGAGCATCGAATTTGGAATGGCTTTGGGATATATATTTAAAGGAAGTGAAGGTGATGTAGATGTAAAAAAAATATAAAAAATCACGACGATTCGATCGCAACACAAGCAATCGTCTTCAGGTGTGGCAGTGGCTCTCGTTTTTTCACAATACAATGACCACCCCCACAGCCTCAGGGCGCCCTCCCATCTTACATATACATGCAAATGCCATCTCTAACCTCGCCCACTTACCCTTGGGCTGCACCCATCTCAGGCCTATATAATATTCTGCTTCAGCAGCTTTTCTCACTGTATTTTTTCACCTGAAGACGACTGCTTGTGTTGCGATCGAAACATCGTGATTTTTTTCTATCTACGTGACTTTACCGAAAGACCCAAAGAGTATGATAAAGGGCTGTTCATTTTTTGTGTAACAAATCACTGGCTTAGGATCTCTAACATATGAACACTATCCAATGATCACGCAAGTAGAGGGGTAGTTTGATTAGAACCTTGAATTAACCTTGATGTTAACTGAACGGTGGGGCATTCCTTCACAAGTGGGCATGGGTATGATTATATTATCACTACCGGGGTTATCTCTTACCAGCAGGACGAGGTGGGCTGCTGAGTTGGCGGCCATTTTTGTTGTCCTCGGCGGAGCTGCCGGTTGCCTCTTTGCCACCCTCCAGGGCCTGGAGCCTCCTCGAGTGCTTGGTGCCTTTGTAGTGAGCCACTGACTGGCTCTGCAAACACACAACAAGTGATGGGGCATATTCTTGGTTCTTTCGGTAAAGTCACGGAGAAGGGAAATAACAAAATAAAAAAAATTTAACAATACAAATTCTCACGACGTTTCGGCCACAACGCAAGCAGGCATCCTCAGGTGAAGAATAAAGCTGTCAGAAAGACAGCGTCCTAATAAACACTGATAAGCTTGGCAGCGTAATTTAAGCTGGGTGGGAGGAGGAGAGCGCCTTGACAAAGGAGTTTACATATGAACAGAGAAATTTAGCATGTTGATGACAAATGCAGATATGTGGTTAGTCACTCCTTGTGGAATGTGTAGGTGGTGGGGGGGTCTCAAAGTCATTATGCTAGTGTATTATGTAGGATTAGCAGTAATAAAGGAAGGGAAATTTTAATAATAAAGAACTGCAGCAGCAAAACCACCGTGTATCAAGCTAGTGCATTACATTTTTATTATGTTCTATTTGTATGACTTTATTATTTCCCTTCTACGTGACTTTACCGAAAGAACCAAGAATATTAATCCCTGCAGTCATGAAAGCTTTAAATCGAAGTGATGGGGCACCTTGTAAATGTAGCACACCATGAGAATAGGTTTTTCCCTTTTATCTGGCAACAAAACAGGTGTTAAGTTGTTAAAACACCAAACTGAAAACTTTTACAAGGAATCATGTCTGCATTAACCACAATACTTTTGGTCAAAATACAAACAGACAACATACTCTGATAATATATGCATTGTCTTTGAAACTGATTGGTCCACACCAGAGAGAGCTTTCTTTTGATCCTCGTTTCAAACGGTGTTAGACCAGAGGACGCCAAAAGGCGTCCTCTATTATCAGAGTAAGTTTTCTGTTTGCATTTCGACCAAAAGTATTGTGGTTAATGCAGACATGATTCCTTGTAAAAGGTTTCAGTTTGGTGTTTTAGCAACTTAACACCTGTTTTGTTGCCAGAAAAGAGGGGAGAAACCTATTCTCATGTTTTGGTACTGGCAAAGGAGGTCCCATGAGTAGCACACCAGTGATGGTGCACCTTGTAAAAGGTCATATCTGTGTTCTCCCCAAACGTGTTCTGCAAGTTATAGGGCCCAATTCATTTATAATTTATAATTGTGCATTTGCTCAATTTAGCATGCTCGTCCCACTGTCTGGCCGAACTGACCAATCAGATTCTGCTCCTTTCGCACACACGTACACTTGATGATATTCGTGTATCTGCGTGTTCTTCCACTGTCTCACGAGGTGCGGAATTGTCATGCTAAGCTGTCTTTTTATAGCGCTTAAGCTGTCTTTGATAAATTAAACATGATGATGATGATGACAACAAATCTTATTATGACAGCGATTCTTATTTTTCTATACTTTGATACTGGCACCTATATCAATGACCTGATAGTGGCATTGTCTTTGTACTTGTCACCGTTTGGCGTTCTCTGGTCTGACACTGGTGAGACTAGGCCCTCAAGAAGGCTGTCTCTGGTGTAGACCAATCCGTTTAAAAGACAATCCATATATAGTTATCAAAGCATGGTTTGTTTACATGTTCACTACAAGTACATGTGGTTAATGCAGACATGATTCCTTGCAAAAGCTTTAAATTTGATGTTTGAATACCTTAACACTTATTTTATTACCAGAAAGGCTAAAACCTTATTTTGTCAATGATGATGATAATGATGTTGGTAATGATGGCAATGATGATTATCATGTCAATGGAGCCAACAATATTGATGTAGCCAATCAAAATCCACCAACAGCCATATCTTCATGATCCACCAAATCCATCAACCCCTGTTTCTTGACAAGCCACTAACGTCCACTTCCAAAGCCCTGGATTACAGGTGTGCAGTATTGCTAATGTGTACACTGTACCACGAACCATTTTAATGCTGAATTGACCTGAGAAGTCTTGGAATAGGTGCCACTGATATTTGCTGTGGCTGAGAATTTAATTTAGGTCACCGAGTTGATAGCATAGTGCGGTTCCCTGTGAATTATGTCAATAGCATCGCAGGCTATATAGGTGATTGGTGTCATCACGTTGGTGTCTTTGTATTTTTTGTGTGTATGTGTGTATCCTCTAAATATGCGATCAAATGAAACAAAAAGGCCAACCAACAATGTTTGGAAGGTGAATTTGGAAGCGTGTTTTCGATATTGAACACGTAAATACAACCAATATATTTTAGGAAAGACAAATTATATTAAATACCACTGTGCATGGCTTTTGTAAATATTTGCATCAGTTAAAATTGATGTGCCTGTGTGCATGCATATGTCTACACGTTTGTTTGTGTAGATGTACCACTCTACGTTGGTCTTTGTGTGTGAGTCTGTGTGTATCTGAAGGTGTGCATCTGTCAATCTTTCCTAAGTGTCTAAGGGCCTAATTCACTTCGCTATTTTTGGCCATCTTTCTGCTAAAAAGTAGTGAAATGGTACAGTAAGTGTTTTCACATGAATGGAATTCATGCAGCACTTCCAAATCCACGTGTGAAAAATTCCACTCAAAAAAATGCAAGCATTCCCCTACTACCCTTGCAAAAAAAAACTATATTATCAGTGACAAGGTGGTTGGATTAGGACGTTGTTTCGGTGGAGCCAATGGTGGACAAACGTTTTCACAAATTTGCAGTACGACCAGAATTTTTTGTCAGAAAATCGGCCACATTTCCACAATTTTCAATTCAACATGGGCATATGTTGTGCCAAAAAGACCTCATTCGACTGCTCTGCATTGTGAAATTGAGGAATGCCCAGAACGGGTGGGCATTAAGGCAGAGTGGTAGACATTCTGCAAATTTGTGAAAACGCTTGCCCAATAATTGTCTCCACCCCAACAACGCCCTAAGGCAGTGTTCTTCACTAACTTTCAGAGGGGGGCCACTTTCGTCAATAAGACATCGGTGTGAGGGCCGCCACACATTTGAAACCATTGGGTTTGACAGCATGATGGGGTGTTTTCACATTTGTGTTTTGTCTGGGACCGCACGTCAGGGGCCGCACAAAAAAAACACCAGAGGCTGCCAGTGGCCCACGGGCCTTGAAATGAAGAACAACGCCACACTCTATTAGCATAGATAGTAGGGATATGGTTGCATTTTTGCGTGCTATTGGCCTTCACATGGATTTGGGAAAGCTTTTGGCCATCATGTAAAATCTCGTCTATTATGCTTTGGGGCACGGTTTTGTGAGAAAAGTACTTGAGTCCATAGCGACCCATTATTCCACAAATTCACTAAGCAGTTATCTGCTTCCATTCCACAATGAGTCGCATAAAAAAAGAATTTCACCGTATCTTTTAAAATGAATATTAGGCCGGAAGCTGTGAAGAAAAACATTTGACATTGCCATTTTTAAAGGTCCTAATGGGAACCTGAATACACGGTAATGCCTTTGTCGGGGTTACTATAGGTCTTTTAGGACAAATTACATTAGTGTGTTAACATAAAATAGCATTGAAATTAAATATACTTCATTACTTTACACCGGTGTGCACTTTGCGCTAATATGTTCCAGGTCTGCAGGTCCATTAAGGTTGGCAGATTCTGGAAAAATATACTCGAGCAACTGCTCTTATTGACTCGAGTTTTGGCAGCCTGGGGAGCCGTTCCTGTGATTATTTTTACATTGTGGCAATAACAACTCACACTTGGGGGAATATTGTGGTGAAAGAAGTAATGACTAAAATGTTATTATAATATAGCTAATGACCATTTTGCACATTCATAAGAGTCAATAAGCTGACTGCTTCACATGCCTATTAATGGATTTATTTACAACTTTGAACATTTTAAATGCCTTTTTTACCATTGGGATGATGTATGAACGATTTCTCATGCTACATATAAACGTAGCTCACTACCTTAACTATATGACAAGATTCTTACATTTAACTTAGTTAAAGAATGGAGCATGTGTATAATTCCCAACCCATTGGAAGAGTATTTTGGCATAGAATTGTTACTTCGGGTAAATCCCAGTACGATCGATATACTTACGCATTCATGAAATGCAGTTGACACAATTGATCTCTGTTTTAGGAGATACGGTATAATACACGTGACAGTATTAAACGTGCAGTATCGTGAACATTCCAATTAGATGATGGGCTGAGCCACTTCTCGACTGCAATTCGAAATTGCTACCTTCTTATTTTCTGTTCACATGCTCTAACGATTGCGCAAGCTGACAAATTAATAATTCAGTAAATCGCCTTTTAATTAGCCAAGTTGTTCTGCCTCACGGCAGGTACGGGGATGTGCGTACACAGGAATTTCCTGATATGGTGTTGAATTTGGTCACGTGACCAGGAAGTTACGATTTAAGATTCTCTAAGCCATGAGGCAGGGTGTCAGCCATTACATAGAGTACAAAATGGAGGCACCAATAGCGTCTCAGTGAAGACAGGTGCATCTGTTCATTGTGGGACTTTAAGAAGAATTGTCTGTAAGTTCGTTTATGTTCTTATAATACTGGGAATGCTGTTATAATGTTAGGATTGCCATTATAATGCAGTAAATGCCTTTATAATGCTGTTATATTGTTATGATAAATATGAGGCCTAGTTAACAACGAAGCCTGCCACTTGCATTATTGGGAATGTTACTTTTAATTGGATAAGTAGAGTAAGACTTGTACCCATGTAACTTTAATGCGATCTTGAGAGCAAGGATGAAGAAGTATCTCATCCACTGTTCAGTGTTATGTGCAGCGCTGTACATTTAGGCTGCAGTATGGTGATTACACGATGTGACCTTATTAAACACAGTAGCTTATTCTCTTGTATAGCTATTCAGTGCTAATGTAGGTGCCTGGTCCATCCAGGACCTATTGTTGAGTTGCATGTTATCTAAGACAATGTTATGATGCTCCTTCTATTAACAGATGCTGTATTTTGTGCTGTGTTTATCCATCAGTTTTACCTCGTTCTATTCATTAAATACGTTTGGAGTCGGGTGTTTACCCTGGCTCTGAAGGTTTATTGAATGCGAGGTTAACGACTCGGATAGAGGTGCAACGCAGCACACAGCGAGGCCGAGACACAAGTAAATCCCCACACTGAGTCTCTCCTGGCCACGCCTCCCGCCGGCTGATCATGCTGCTTATTTCTAGATTTGAAGCTTTCGTGACTGCAAGGATTCATATTCTTAGGTTTTTTCGGTAAAGTCACGTAGGTAAAAAAATTAAATGAATAAAAGTAAAATAAAAATAAAATAAAAATCACGACGTTTCGGAGGTAACACAAGCTTCCGTCTTCAGGTGGAACCGTCACAGCACGATAGCTGTATCACTTGATACAGCTTGTGTTGGCTCCGAAACGTCGTGATTTTTATTTAATTAAATTTTTATTTTACTTTTATTAATTTAAATGTTTTACCTACGTGACTTTACCGAAAAAACCTAAGAACATGCTGCTTATGTTCGCTCATCCCATTGTCCCCGTTCTTAAAAATGGAGTGCGGTATTTGTTCGTTATTCACGAACTTGCTATCCGCGAATTTGGCTATTCGCGAATCGCATTTAGAACTATACACGACTTCATCGAGAGAGAGAGAGGAGAAAAAGAGAGAGAGAGAGAAAGCAAGTGATGAGATAAAGTGACGAGAGTGAATGTGATGTGAGAAAGTGATGAGATAAAGTGATGAGAATGTGATGAGAGATGAAGCGATGAGATACTTTAATATATTTAAGAGTATGAAAAGTTTATTTCATTTACCATTTGTTTGTATGATAATTTTCATATTTTGATAGCTTATTTATGTATTTATTTATTTAAGGCGATTAATTTCGGAGGCCAATATCATTATCTGCAAAATGTGTCATTTGCAAACGTGTTTGGAAATGTACACCTCGCGAATAACGAGGAAATCCTGTACATTGCAAAAATAATCCTCTCTACTTTGTCATACCCCACCCTCCTCCCATCATACCCTCGTGAGTCACGCATTTGCTCTCCTTGTACAGCATATTGATGTAGGCGTATTTAGAGGCTTTAGATATCCAAGCCAGGAAAACTTACCATGTTCATCTCGAGCACTTTCTCATCACACAATGCACTCTCTGAGGAAAGGTCAACTGGCCTAAATGTTAACCTGAATCACAGTGTGCTCTGTAGTTAAGCTTAACCTTAATTAGCTGGTCAAAATTTTTATAACATTACATTTTGTCTCGGTACTCTTTCGAAAAGTTATTGAGTGGAGTGTTAGGCAGATTTATTATTCTAAAACAAGCTGGACCTATCGACACCAACTTCCATTTGAACTGTGAGTATACATTTTAGGTAAAGCCCCATATGCCCAACAGTTTCACACGTGGCACTCAGAAGGGTGAGAGGTGGACCTCAGAGTTGAAACGGATCTGGCAGATGTTGCAGCACAGCACGTGTCTTCTCCTGGGTGCAGACGCAGTGGCAGGACTTGGGACTCCAAAGGAATGGGGGGTGAGGACAGCCTTCTGCATGGGGTCCATCTTCAACAAGTAAAGCAGAGGGCACAGTCATCAGCAAAAACATTTATTTTTCACTCTGCTCTCTCTGAAGCCACATTTGTAAGACTGTTAGGTTAGGACTGGGTGGCAACTGAGAGAGTCCTGAACTTGGACTCGGAGGATATAGCCCAGCGCTGTGGAGGCAAGGGTTGGTGAATCACACAATGTCGTGAAACTCCCTTCTCACTCATGGACTTTGAGGTTTCCATACTCTGGCTTTCCAGGAGATGGCAGTACAGCAAGTGTTTAATCTGTATGGGATACTTACAGCATTGTCCCGCGCATGAGTAGGTTTTTTTTCCCAGGTACTCTGACTTTCTCCCACGTATAAACACTAATCGATTGGCCGATAGCACCTTGATACGTGGAGGACTGCAGAGCTTGGGAGTGGAATTTTGCACTGGCTCACCGCCTCCAAGTTGTCCTCTCTCTTCGAGAGCGAGCGAATACCGTGCGGAGTGTTACAAGTTGATATTTTTATTCTTATTACTGACCACAGACAAATGGTGGGCTGAGTTGGCCTCAGACGAAATTCCAATTGTGAATCATGCACTCTTACCGCACGGCCACATGCTCGGATTCTGATAGACAGAGAATAAGTATTCCGTTCTGGTTACCATACGTTGGTCATCGCTGATTGTACGCTGAACGTGGTTGTTTTGTTTGAGAATTGCTTAATGTATGCAGAGTTTACATATACAAGAAAATCGAAAATTTTAGAATGGATGCTTTTAGAATGGACGTTTGTGACTGAAAGTTGACTTTAGAGGCTGCTGATATTGAGCTAAAGGCAACAGTTAGGTTATCGTGTGTGGAATTAATCATTTGGAACGTGGTTTGGTTTTTTAGAATGTGAGGCCAAGCATTGCATCCGTTAAAATGATGGTAAAGGTCACAGCTGAAAATATTCACACTGGTGCCACTGATAAAGTGTAGTCTTTATCCACTTCCAATTATCTTTTAAATAACAACAGTGATTACCTGTACATGTTTCATCCTTTTCTAAGTGACACATTGGTTACACAAGTGACACTATTTCACGGCACAAATAATTGGAACAAAAAAGTAAACATCCCACAAGAACACAATGACAGTGATACATAAACACCATGGAAATAATTCTGTCCGATGCCTTTTAACACAATGTCGGTGTAAAATTTAATGTATGGTCATATTTGCTAGAATTGAAATACAATATCAGATTAGACAAAAGCATCATCTGACTGGATGGTGCTGTGTAGAGCCCTCAACTCACAATTTTAAAGTTGCACGTTCCAATCCCCGTTTGGGGGGTAATTTAAATGTATTATTAGTCTTCTGGAGTTCGTAAATATGAGTAACACTTTGTGAAAACTTAACAGTGGTGAACCTATGGGCAGACTGGCCCCTACCATAGGCATGTGGAATTTCCATTCCTCAGGGCTGCCAAAATATATTAGCACTGTGACATAGCCAGGAGCAAGTAGACGATGCAAATGTTTGCTTTCGCATATTCTGCAATAAACTGTATAATGGAATACTTTATACCAACAAATGTAATATGTGGAATTTGCATATCATTACAATGTGGCTAAGCCAACAACATTCAATTAGTGTGCTTTAGAAACTAAAGTAGAATTTCCAGTCAACGGATGGCATCATATAACTTAATGCAACATATTCACTATCTGGGAGGAGCAGTGCCATCAATTCGGAGTACACTGCACTATGTACCTTGTGACCCGAGTTTTATTACCAACCATAGTTAACATCAATGCAGGGTAATATTTAAACTAGTCCTGAAACCAAAGAAGTATGGTTAAACACCCCCGCAAATTGCCAACACTGTGCTGCGCATTTTCATATAGCAGTTGATTGAGAAAGGACTGCAAATAATTGCTACTGTACTCTTATAATTATTTATCATCATTGTAATGGTGACCTAAACTCTCCATTTTCACTGTTGTAGCCTTGTGCACGATGTGATTACTACATGCATCTGCAGCACCTGCATGCTTACGCACTGACAATGCAATCGGTTTGTGACCGGAATCAATGGCTGTGGACCTCTTTTCTCGACTCCAATTGATATCCCCACCATGTTGCTGCCTAAAAACACATTTGCATGCAGGATCCGTTGAATTTCCAAGTTGAAATTGGAATAGACTGCACTTGTAAACAGGACGTTGGAGCCAATGTGGCCATTTGGAGTGTGGTTTATTACCAGCATGAAAGTGATATACATCTGTTTTTTAGACATTGCTATGAGTTTTTATTATATTATGCTACGTGGTAATTTTAAGTTTGTAAGACAAAATAACCATTACTTTTACACATAAAACACTAACATTTTTATTTCCATCGGACAATAACAGCCCTTAAAAATTTAATTACACACCTCTGAGAGCACGATACCTGTGAAAGCATTTATGTAACAACATTAGCAGCTACATTTTCATTTTATCATACATATTCCACCATACAATGCTGTTGTAGCAATTACTTGAGCAGTGGACTCAGTGTGGCTTTATTGTGAAATAACTAATTATTAATACAAATTTTATTGGGAAATAACTAATTATTAAGAATTTTTTATTTTATTTACTATTTTTATTTAGCTAGGTAAGGCCCACATACAGTAGTTCGTTTTCAGAAGCGACCTGGCTACAATTGATAGCTCAACGAAGTGGCTTATCATGTGGAAATGTATCGCAGCCAAATACTCTAAAACGCATGATTCTAAATGTGGAGGGAAAAACGGGAGGACCCGGAGAAAAATCCACATGACCACAGGGTGAACATGTAAACTCCAAATATACAGGCATCAGGGTTGGGATTGAACCCACCACCTCTTTTATACCAGCCAAGGTAGTTAACATCTGGCCACCGTGGCACCTACATATTTTGATCAGGGCCAGTTCTATGAATGTTTTTATTTCTTGAAATTGAAATTGTTTACCTTAATTTTTCACTCCATGCCTGGTGTGGAAATTATATGATTTGGGGTTAACGTGGCATTTCTGGAACATTAAACACGGCTCTTCCCCTACTTATTCTGGCATGCCTTCACAGGAAGAAACAACCAAAACCCCATTTTGGTGCTGTTGCGTCACTTTAAAACAATATTGATCCAGAGTACCATGACAGTTGCATTTTAAAAAGGCTGCCCACACTCGCACGCCTCTCTCTCTCTCGTCCAAACTGCAGAATAGCGTGCCATCATTCAATGCACCTTGAACTGAACATTAAGCGACTCCAACAACGTATATAGCACTTGGTGACATTGCCAGGATGACAGGACTCCCACATTATGATTTGATGAGACACGACTCCATGATAGCTGTGACATCACCGCAGTACACTACACAATCCCATGGCAGATGCGGATACCTGATGCACAAGTGGAAAATTAAAAACTCTGCAGTGTGCGAATGTGGTCATTCAGAACAAACCGTACAACGTTTAACGACGCAATGGCCGATCCACACATACGGAGGAGACATCACAGAGACCCGACTGAAGGATCGTAACCTTATCGTGGTGGTGGGAATTGTGTGTTTCGATGACCTCCAGAGCTATGTCGCCTGGAGTCTTGTACTCCTGGTAGGGTCTCCCTTGGGGGGAATTTCCAGACAAATAACGGTCCAAACAAAAGCCCCTTATGAATGGTTCTGAAATATATTAATCAGAGAACCTCACCCGGACAAGGTATACCGGGACACCCCCGTGGAGCCAGGTCTGGGGGTGGTGTTCACTGGCAAGCGCCTGGTGGCTGGGTGTTCCCCACGTAACCCGGTCAGGCCCAGCCTGAAATGGCTACGTGGCGCCATCCTGTGGGCCCACCATCCACAGGACGAAGGATGAGGGGCGGGTGCGATGCCACTATGGCAGGGAGAGGACCTTGGAAATGGACACTCGCTATTGGGATGTGGAATGTCACGTCGCTCGGGGGGAAGGAGCCGGTGGAGGTGGAATGGTATTGACTCAACATCACCTCCACACACAGAAATGGCACTGGAACGAAACTTATCGATCGGAGGTGGTCCCTCCTATTCCGGAGTCACCCCTGGTGAGAGGCCCCGGGCGGATGTGGGGATACTCACAAGCCCCCCAGCTGGGGCTGTTCAGTTGGAGTTTGTCCCAGTAGATGAGAGGATCGCCTCAATGAGACTTCGGGCCTCAGAAAGGAAAACTCTGACTGTTGTCTGTGCTTATGCACCAAACAGCAGTTCAGAGTATTCGGCCTTCTTGGAGATGGTGGGTGCAGTGCTCGACAGAGTGCCGCCTACTGACTCCATAGTCTTACTGGGCGACTTCAATGCTCACTTAGGAAAAGATGGAGATACCTGGAGAGGCATCATTGGGAGGAATGGCCCTCCTAATCTGAACCCGAATGGTGAGATGTTATTGGAATTATGCGCTAGTCACGGAACGTCAATAACAAACACCATATTCGAACACAAGGATGCTCATATGTGTATTTGGTAACCAGAGCACCTTGACTTTAAAGTTGTATACTTAATCGGACCTAAGGTCTTATGTTCTGGATATTCGGGTGAAGAGAAGGACAGAGCTGTCAACTGATCACCAACTGGTGGTAAGTTGTATCTGACGCCTGGGGCACCAACCGGATAGCAATGGAAGGCCCAAACGAATAGTGTGGGTTTTCTGGAAACGTCTGGCAGAAGACCCAGTGCAGAAAGATTTCAACTGCCACCTCAGGGCAAACTTCTCCTACACTCCAGGGGATGTCACGGACATTGAGTCCAGGTGGACGATGTTCAGGATCTCGATTGTCGATGCAGCTGCGAAAAGCTGTGGCCTGAAGGCAGTTGGTGCCTGTCATGGCGGCAACCCTATGACCTGAGCTATGCTCGGCGCGGCGTCCGCAGTGATGCGGGTGCTGTACCGTCCCATGGTAGTGAAACGGGAGCTGAGTTCTCGAACAAAGCTCTCAGTTTACCAGTCGATCTACGTTCCCACCCTCACCTGTGGTCATAAGCTTTGGGTAATGACCAAAAGGATGAGATCGTGGGTACAAGGGGCTGAAATGAGGTTTCTCCGCAAGGTTTGCCTCAGAGTCGAGCTGCTGATCCTCCAGATCGAGAGGAGTCAGTTGAGGTGCGGATGCCCCCCGGTAGACTCCCCTTGGAACTCTACCAGGCACATCCCACTGGGCAAAGACCTCGGGGCCGACCCAGGGCACGCTGGCAAGACCATGTCACTCGGCTGGCCTGGGAATGCCTGGAAATTACTCAAGAAGAGCTGGAGTCGGTCGCCAGGGAAAGGGAGGTCTGGACCGCCCTACCAAAATATGCTGCCGCCTTGACCCTCGCCAGGACAAGCGGATTGAGGAACGAACATCGCAGCGAGGATGACACACTTCGCTGCTCCTGACGCAGTTGCCTGGCTTGACCACCTGAATGTGAAATTGTAGTTGTTGCTCTGCATCTACATCATCAGCCATACGAATGGAGATGTACTCTATTGCACACATTAAATTCTTTGTTCTCATTATTGACACTTTAATCCCATGTCAGTTGAGATACACAGCGTAACTTTTTTTCATTTATATAATGTAAACACATTTATCTTTCCCACTTGATATATAAGCAGCCATGAGCCACTTTAATTACCATACGATGACTCGCCATAGAAGTGAAATACTAAGCAGGCGAATGTGAGAAATATTATCTTACGTCGAGAAATTCTAACAGTAGTTTCACAGCAGCATTATCTCGTTGCAGAAATAAAGCACGTTGTAACGTAGTTAAACATGAACCACGAATTAGTGTGACGTGAGAAAACTCCGAGAGGCGATGCTCTCTAATATGCTAAAGCAAATCTATGGAAACTGGTCTCGAAGGGATGGGTTCAGGCTCTATATAACTCGGCATGGAATAATCAGTGACACGAGAACCACCATTTATAAATCAATCATCGACATGCTTGTATGGGCAAAATGAGGATGGTATTGTGCCGGGGCATGAAAGCTCTTGTATATGTCAGTGTCGTGATGTATTCACGCTTGGGTGATTTTTCTGGTTTAGGAATAAAACATGGATTATAAATGAATTATTTATAATCAAGATGCGTCATAGAAGTGGGACATGAACATTCTGTGGAAAAATCCATTTATTTTATTTCAAAATAAAGTTTTTTTTTGTTAGATCGCATAAATATAAATGTTGTTAAACCCACCACCACCCCACACAGCCAATGAGTAAGGTTAGTCACGTCAACAATAAATGCCATTTGGTTACTACTACTTCAGCACACCGGTGTGTTGGAGAGTAACCCCACAACATTTATAACTCCAGTACAACGTTTCTTTGTTAATTACAATTTGCATCATCAGGCGACAACCATAATTGTGAAGAAGTCTTCCGGTTTCGGTCTTAAATAGTTAAGGTGATTTCAAGTTCAAGTTCATTTATTAGGTATAGCCCTGTGAGCCATTCGGCTCTTGAATCGGGTGCAACCACAACAAACAAAAAACAAAAACGTGAACAAAAAACATCTTAAAGTGAATATGTGACTGAGTGCAAACAGAAAATCCAAGAAAAGACAGCAGTGATGTCATCACTGTGAGCCTATCAGGTGCGTAGACCAGAGGGGGGTCAATGTAGTCATATTCATTACAATGGATCATGTTCATCTGAGAATATGAAGTTAACTATAATTGGCTGGGTTATTCACAGATCGTCAAATACATAATGCATTTATTTATTCCACTAAAAGAGAAGAGAGGAAGGCCTTGAACATAGCCTTCAACTGGGGCAGTCAGCACCGACAGTGGGGAGAAAGAGTTCCTGGAATTGGGGGCAGCAGAGGAAGATGAGCGATCTCTCAATGAGACTAAATATTGTACAGAACAGAATACAGATTACCATGGTGTAATCATGTCTGCTCACTGGTGAAAATTGCAAACGTGTAATTCTTTAATCAGTGAAGTATATATTTGGTAAGTTCCTGGGCAGTAAACGAGTTTGCACTTATGTGCAGACCTTTTTTAAAAGTGCTGGAGAATATATTAGTTATCTAAATTGAGCAGAGCGGTTCATTTGGAAATGGCATAGCGTATGGTGACCTACTCTTGTGAGCAAGGTCACAAACCGTGAATGCTCGCAGTACACAAGAAATGCATTGAAATTGCAGGTGGTAAGATTTTCATCTTTATGATCATCACTGTCTCCCGTAATGTTGCTTCATGCTCTTCGTGCCCTTTTATTATGGCGTCATTGTGTGCATTGCCTTCTAAGAAATTGTTGCATTATGCGTGTGAATAAAACCTGTGGGTAAAAAAATTGATACGCAGCTGGATTAAGTCACGAATAGGACCGTGCATGTGCATGAACACAGATAGATATGACTTTTATGATGTATAAATCCGACAAGGCAAAGCCATTTAACCAGCTTAAATGTGCCACGATACTCAAATTTACAACCCACGAATGAGATAATATGCCGCAATGCATGGTGTGGCACTGTCGCATTTAAACACATGCAGGTACGCATACATGAGCTTGTTTTTATGTCCAGATGAATGGGTCTTTATACAAAGACTGTTACGTTTGCCTGATTCAAAATCAAATAATTTCACGTCCTTTACATAAAAGCTATATTATTTCCATAAAAGAAAACGCCTTTTCACAATTTTCTGCATTATGCAAATAAGTACCTGAATACGCCATGTCCTCTGCACCCTTATGTATAATGGCTCACGGACACTTGTGGTGGAGGTGTACACTGTGGTCCACTGCAGCAGACACCTTCCTGGCAGGTACAATGTTGTACAATGCACACTCTGACAGAAGCCACCATGTCCACCCTAGCACTCATTGCAGTGGGCAAGCCGCCAAGCGGAATACCGCCTGAAAATTGAATTGTAAAAGATTATTTCATTTTAAGCCAGACCACACTTGGACCGTTCCGCCGAAATTGACTGGGACACGGTGCCTTGCAATCCACAAGTGGAATAAAACGGGGCTGTTCGCAAATATATAAAAGTGCGTGATTGTAACTCTGTCTGCAAAAAAAGAAACCCCCACCAAAATAAATGACAGCAGACAGAAAAAAACCACGCGAACCATGCCCCCAATAAGCTCATAGGACAGACTCCCAGTTACCACATTTGCACCGTAAATATAATTGATCAGCTTATAGTTGTCCTTTACTGCCTATGGCAGACAAACACACTCTTCATTCGCAGGACCTGTGTGAGTATTCCACAAATAATGTTCCACACTCGTAGAGATCGTCCTGTCGAGGCAATATTGTGCCACCTAATGTGTGGAGGTGCAAAGTAAAACTGTACAGTTATCCCTCGATTTACACAAGGGGTGCGTTTAAAAAAGAAAAAAGCATAACATGAAACTTCGTATATCCGAATGGCTTATCCCATTGATTTGTTACTAAAACATTAGGGATGTGTTTCGGACAGTCATTCCAACTCTACACCTAACCTAAACAATATACACACCTACATCACTTTTCACAATACAAGAAATAATATTGAAGATAAATATTTAAATGATTGAATAATAATGAATTGAAAACTTAAATCATTTACCTTTACAGGGAACTCACCAATATATCTGCATGTTGGAAAGCCTGGAAAGGTGATGCGGAGGCATTACTGTTGCATTGTGGGGAGACTGTGACGTTGCCGAGGATGCTTCTTGTTTGACGATCTCATGGCACTTGCCGTGTGAAATTTTGTTTACGCGGGAAATCGGCTTCGTTAATCGAAAAGTGTCTAATTTGCCAATCGTGTTAACGCGAAATGTCACGAACGTAACATTTGTAAATCGAGTTTATTAGCAGCTGTAATGGGATTTATTTTGAGAATTCGATTATAAATCACATTCAAGCTACTTTTTTATTATTTATATAAAAAAATTAAAGTTACGTTTCCTCTCTTACGTTGCTGTGTTTACATGGTTACTTCCTGCCTGTGTAACTCCACAATGTCACCAACACAACACAGTACATGTCTCACTACCTCTGGCACTTCAACGCCGTGCGAACTGTACGGTGAGCAAGAGAATCTCCCCTCGACTCAAACATCGAACCATTGCTTCTGTGACGAGAATTGCACTTCCCTGTAATGTTCAAAGCATACAAATTAGTAGTGCAACCTTGCAGCACACCCAAACATATATCATGACGAAACATAAACAACTCTACATACTCGGTGATAAAGGTAACTTTAGTAAACCATATAAAAAAAATGTGTTAAAACTGTATCACAGATTATTGCATATTGCACAATGTTACATATGAATGCCCCTATGAGACAGCGTAACTGGTATAATACATGTCATCAGCTATGGAATTGATATCAATTGAATTTTTTAGAAACGAAAAAAACCCCAACTTATCGATTGAGTACCCGTCAAATCTTACCATGCCATGGCAAGTCCTTCTCGATGGGGATACGGGCCAGTGATGGACGAGCAATTGCCGATCGCGACGGGTGGCGATTTCCCCGCGCCTAATCGGCATGCGCGTGGTGCGCACGAGAGAAAACACTGCGGCAAAAGGGGCCACGACACATCGAGCAGAGAGAGAGAGAAGGAGCGTTCTCTGTGCACAGACCTTGGCCGAAAGGGCTTTCTGATTACACTTGTAACACAATTTTTGTTCCGTGGCTAGTAAGTGTTATTTCGTAATTATTTCGTAATTGCTTAGGCCAAAATATCACGGTCCTGTGACCAGGACAGTGATATTTTGAAATGTACCTATTTTCAATGAGAAAACTGGCGAATTTGTGTCTTTTCGATCACATTAAGTCAGAAAAAAATAGCATATGAATCAAAATTAACATGTATTTATACAAAAGTAATACAATAATGACTACAACAGATTTAGAAGTGAGTAGTTTTTCGAGATTTACGATTATACTGTAAATCACTTTCACGAATCAGCCCCAAAATGTAGTCTCCCATCATGTTCTCGTTATACTGTCCTTGGTAGCAGCATTCAAAGTCCAGTATATCCTGGTGGAAGCGCTCACCTTGCTCCTCCGAGTACGCTACCATGTTCTTCTTGAATTTATCAAGATGAGCATCAAGGTTATGGACTTTGAGGGATATCCTACAGCCCATTGTGCCGTAGTTCTTCACCAGAGTCTCAACCAGCTCCACATAGTTTTCGACCTTGTGATTGCCCAGGAAGCCACAAATCACTGTGACAAAGCTGTTCCAAGCCGCTTTCTCCTTACTCGTGAGCTTCTTGGGGAATTCATTGCACTCCAGGATCTTCATCCGACGAAGACACCGGCTTTGACCTTTGCCTCAGACAGCTTAGGGAAAAAGTCTTGAAGGTACTTGAAGGCTGCCGACTCCTTATCTACAGCTCTGACAAATTGTCTCATAAGGCCCAATTTGATGTCCAGTGGTGGCATCAGCACCTTCCGGGGGTCCACCAGTGGCACCCACTTGACATTGTTCCTCCCCACAGAGAACTCGGTCTGCTGTGGCCAGTCCCGCCTGTGGTAGTGCGCCTTGGTGTCCCTGCTGTCCCAAAGGCATATATACCACGGAAACTTGGTAAAACCGCCATGGAGACCCATCAGGAATGCCACCGTTTTGAAGTCTCTGATGACCTCCCAGCCGTACTCATCATACTTCAAGGCGTCCAGCAAGGTCTTGATGCTGTTGTAATCCTCTTTGAGGTGCATCGAGTGAGCCAGGGGGATAGACGGGTACTGGTTACCATTATGGAGCAGCACGGCTTTGAGGCTCCTGGATGAGCTGTCAATGAAGAGGCGCCACTCATTCTGGTAACAGGCGATTCCGATTGCCTCGAACAGACTGGTCACATTGTGGCAGAAGCAGAGCCCATCTTGACGGACGAAGAAGCTGCAAAAAGGTTGGTGACACTGCCTCTGATCTGCTACTTATCCAACAAGTTCCATTGCTTGAGCCGAGACGTCAAAAGCTCGGCACTGGACTTCGTGAGACCAAGATCTCTGATCAAGTCGTTGAGGTCTTTTTGGTTGGAGTAGTATGGGTTTCTCTCCTTAGCTCCACCTCTGAAATTGTCATCTGGATCTACAATGTCTTCCTCGCTCTCTGACTTGCTGCTCTCTTTGAAAGACGGCTGCTCTCTCTCCGGAGGAGTGGGTACGGGGAGATCATGGCAGTGTGGCACCGGGATGATGGATGAAGGAAAGTCTGGATACGTGATAGCAGGTGCATTCTTGTCAGTCCGACGTTTGGAAGGGTCCACCATGCAGAAGTAGCAGTTGCTTGAGTGGTCAGTGGGTTCCCGCCAAATTCTTGGGACAGCGAACTTCATGGCTCTCTTTTCCCCTTTGTACCATCCTTCAAAAATGCATTTATTTCACTCATGAATAATGTATAAGAGATTCTCACAACATTTTTCATGTATGATATATTTTTTCAATAGCATTGAAAATTGTAAAACATTTTAAACTTTTTCAATTTTTCAATTTTTAACTAATTTTATAACAAAATTCAGAGAAACAATTTCCCATCTTACCTTCCAGAGTTTTTTTTTGCATTGCTCGCAGGTGAAATGAGGTGCCCAGGGTTTGTCTTGATCCCCAACAGGCATGCCGAAATATGCCTTGTAGGCCTCACACATCTTAGCAGATGCTTCCACAGAATACTTTTTCGCTCTTGTCTTTATAAATCGGCCGTAGACATAGCAACATGCGTCTTCCGGATGCTTGCAGCCTTTTGATGGCATCTCAGAAAAATGCAGCTTTGTATCAACTTAGGCAGCTAGAACGAAACTGAACTGGTGGGCTTAAGGCCCCTGTATTTATACTACTAGTTATATTACTGGAAAGTTCTACAATGTTCTAGAAGTTACTCCAAGTTTACTCAGCACTAAATCTATCTGCAATATTCTGGAAAATAGGTAAATTTCGAAATATCAATGTCCTGGTCACAAAAGCAAAGTTTGTGGGGAATAATATCCATTTTCTGTACTTTTGAGGCATAAGCAATTAGGAAATAACACTTAAATCTCAGGAACAAAAAACAATTATACAGTGTTATCGATGGAGAGTTCGTGTGGATTAAGAATTGAATGTGGGGGGAGGGCAGGGGGTCACAGAAAGGACAAGGGACCAGGCCTATAAATACGATGAAGGAAGAGTGCTATGCTGGCAAGGAAGGTGGGAAAAGGGGGACGGGGGTTTGAGGGGAGGGAACCGAGAAATATACAGATTGGTGGGAAGAGGAGAGATGTATAAAAATAACTAAACTAAACGATTTTTTTTATTTTACCAGATAACGC
Organism: Entosphenus tridentatus; assembly: GCA_014621495.2. Classification (NCBI taxonomy): domain Eukaryota; kingdom Metazoa; phylum Chordata; class Hyperoartia; order Petromyzontiformes; family Petromyzontidae; genus Entosphenus; species Entosphenus tridentatus. The sequence continues at coordinate 17,245,883 of CM025612.2, forward strand.
CCACTGAGCTATACCGCTCTTTTTCAGAAGCGACCTGGCCACAAATGATAGCTCTATGGAGTGGCTTAAAATGTGCAAATTTCTAGAAGCCAAATACTCCAAACGCATATTTCTAAATGTGGAGGGAAAAACCGGAAGACCCGGAGAAACATCCACACGACCATGGGGAGAGAGACACGCAAACTCCAAATATACAGACGTCAGGGTGGTATGCAGGAGGTCGAACACACAACCTCCTCCATACCTGGTGAGGGAGTTAACATTTCGCCACTGTGGCGCCAAAAGGGGAGACAACGCGGAGGGACTACGAGAAAGAAAACGTTGGTCGTCAGCGACAGTGCTTGGGCCCTGCAAGTGGTCGTGTTGACGTTGATGGAACAATAAAGTTGCCTTGCCAGGGCGACTCGAGTGGACTCCCTTTCACCAGCAGTCTTCTCATGTATAACACTGGTCAACACACGTTTTCTGGCATAAGGTATTCCAACGGTTTTAAGGTACTTTTTGGGGTGCTGATTCCATATCTGGCATCAGTTTTTGTCGATCACATCAGGTTTTTGAGATATCAAATATTGCATTTTCAATAAAAACTTCAGAAGAAAAATATTAAATAAATGTGGATATCTACATAAAATGATATTATAAACACACCATCCTAAAAATACAGCACCTATTTTAACACTAAAGCAGTCACTGACTCGCAACAACTTACAATCATAAGTGACAGAGTTAATTTCGGGTAAAATAAATGAAAATGGGGTATGCCGATAGCATACAAATGAGATGTGATAGAGCAAATCTGAGATGAGATTTGGAACCAGCACCCTGAAATTAATCTAAAACAGCTGCAAAAGTCCAGGCCAGAAAAAAAATGGTTTTTTTTTTGACCAGTGTAATTCACCCTCCCCCTGGAAATGCTGTGGAGCAGCAATATAGCTGCTTGCACGAATGCAGATACAGGAGGGTTCATGGAAAGGTATGTAGCCTGACATAAACCAATGACCTTGGAAAAATAACTCTTATGTCAACATACCACCCTTGGAGTTCATTGAACTTGGTTCACTTGTGTTTTAAGACTTTAATACCTACCCTTAATAACTTTTCCTCTGCTCCTCAAAGCACATTTTTAACAGTACATATCACTGTTGTCACCAGGGGTTCGTCAGATATTTACTTTGAATTTAAATCCAGCTGATTTTTTCCCTCACAATTTGGATCCAGCCAAATATAAAACAGTAAAAAAAAGTTAGAAGCAAGTTCGTGAAAACTGCACTATAACTGGCGGCATTTGTGAATGAGAATAACACATTCCTGCAGAGGGAGCTGGTAGGAACGTTGGGTTGCTCGGTCAATGGCCAGGGTCAACGGCGGCGTGGTGTATTCCGCAAATATTCCCGACTGTGAGTGCGGGCACAAGCCGGCGTGAGTAGGTTAAACGTTGAGTTTTATAAGGGCACCACGGGGTGACCAGCCCCTCCACACCCAGCCCCTCCGCACCCAGCCCCACCCCTCCCACCCCCACCCTCCCCACCCAGCCCCTCCCCACCCACCCGACTCAGCCCCTCCCCACCCTCCCCACCCCGCCCCTCCCCACCCAGCCCCTCCCCACCCTCCCTTCCCAACCCAGCCCCTCCCTGCACGACGGACACAATAATCCCCTGTGGGCTGGTGTAACCAGGAGGTTCCTACTAGTATCAGCCGTTTGTGCAATGTCCAGAAATATCAATACAGAATGCATCATGTTATAATTTTCTATAAACCTGCAGCTAATATTGATTCATTTTCTTGTAGACATAATGTGGATCATAGTTTTGCATACTCTGGAGAATTCTTTCTAGACCAAAATAAAATACATTAATACCAATGGCCAAATCACCCAAAATGTTCCCGACCTTGTCAAATATTGGAAGCTAGGCAGGAATTAGCCTGGATAGATCTTGTGATGGTTAACCACCACGCATATAACAGGTGTTCTAGACTGCTGCGGGCCTATATTGTCAGCAGAGGTCAGTCGAACAAAATCCATTATAAAGGTTTTTTGGGTAAGAGCGCACGTAAACGTAAATGTCATAAACCCACCTCCACCCGAAACAGCCAATTAGTAAGGCTTGTCACGTGAACAAAACGTGGCAATTGGTTACTATCTTCTTGGTTCTTTCGGTAAAGTCACGTAAAAGGGAAATAATAAAATAATAAAAATAAAACATTCAATAATTCTCACGACGTTTCGGCCACAACGCAA
>CM025612.2:17263121-17274744 GCA_014621495.2 Entosphenus tridentatus
CGGGGCTGCAGATGAAAAATAGTAATAAGTTGCTCACAATCCCTGTTAGATTTGCCAATCCATAAATAGACTGAGATGATAGGTACAAGAAAATAAATTAAGCTTAAGAAAAGTTATCCAAATGTATAAACATTAAATTATGAAGCTGTAATACATCACCTTTTAAATACCACACCATGTGTTACCGAGATGCATATTATATATGAGTTTCACTGCACGAGTCAAATATGGCTACTACAACGATGGCAGAAAAGGTAAAAACATAGATAGGGGGAAAAAAATCCAATATGAGAAACTTTAAACGAAGTTAAGAAACAAATAAAGCCATTTTTGGTGGAGCAATATCTTCAAGCTTATAAGTTGTCCATAAGAGCTTCCAGTGGTGACATTTCACACCTTTCACAACGAATTGTGAAATGTACAGTATAGAAAAAGTATTGCACCTGCGTATTTTATGCAATGCTTGTATCCCGTGTTATTAAAAAAATATATTTTAATGTTCACATTTGTTGTTTAGCAAGCAGTAACACTTTAACATTGTCACGCATATTACAACCGTTACCATGCATTCACGTTCTTTGTTGTTGTTCTAAATTCACCTGCAGGGAATGATTCAATAATCTAACAGAGAAGCCTGCAAAGTTGGGCTAAAGATGTTAGACGAGCGACGAAAACGTGATGTACCAAAAACGCGACAAATTCGCTGAACAACAGGAAAGCGTTTTTGGAGGGACAATGCAACACATCCCTATGTCTTGGGACATTATTTTACTGTGGACTGGGATTAAATAATAATATGAATGACAACATGAAGATAGGGGTATGAGAGAGCAGCTTGGAGCACATTCAAAAAATGTAATTTGAGACTGAAAAGCAACATTGCTATGTGCCTAAAGAGGGATGGTTTCAATAAGTGCATATTACTTGCTTTGAAATATGAATTGAAAACATGGGCACCGACAAAGAAATACAGAACAAGCGCTGAAAAAGTATACAAAGCAGCGCTCATGGAGAACATGAATGCTGGGAATTACTTCTTTAAGAGGAGAATGCGGTTACGGAACAAATAGAAAAAAAATTGACCTCATTGGCTATTAATGGAAGTATTGTGCACAGGCACGACACACACACACATAGCTGTAATTGATAATAGGGTTTTTCCCATTTTTTCTGGCAACAAAACTGAAACCTTTTTACAAGGAATCATGTGTGCATTAACCACAATACTTGTGGTCAAAATGCAAACAAAAAACACACTCTGATAATATATGCATTGTCCTTGAAACTGATTGGTCCACACCACAGACGGCTTTCTTTTGAGCCTTGTCCTCTGGTCTAGCACCAATTGAGACGAGGCTCAAAAGAAAGCTGTCCTTTGGTGTGGACCAATCAGTTTCAAGGACAATGCATTTATTATCAGAGTGTGTTTTTTGTTTGCATTTTGACCACAAGTATTGTGGTTAATGCACACATGATTCCTTGTAAAAAGGTTTCAGTTTTGTTGCCAGAAAAAAGGGGAAAACCCCTATTATTATATTTTGGTACTGGCAAAGGAGGTCTAATTATATAGCTGTAATTTCTTTATTAATTTTCTTACACATTAAAACCTTTCGCCTGGAGATGAAGCATCTTCGTTTGCAAGGGTGTCCAGGGTGTCGAGTGATACGTACGTAGCAAAGACGTAATGACACAGAAACATGTTTTTAAAACTCACGGGAATAAAAAAACAACGAGCTAATGTTTCTCATGATTGCTTGCCACGCTGTGTGTGCAGTGCAATGAATGCACCACGCTTCCATGAGATTCTCTAAGCGTGCCCGGAAGACAGCAGCTGCATTTATAGTTTCTACCCAATTCATATCTAATACGGAGGAGACTACGTGAAGACGAAGACTCTCCGCGATGAGTAACCATGATGCATCGACATCAGAGGCAAACATCACACGTTGTCTCCCGTCAATCACGTGCATGGCACACGAATTATTAAACAACAAATACCTCTTCAAATCAAAGTGCAGTGTCCTCGCAAGGCTGAGGAGTTGCAGGATTACAATTTCACGAAAAATGCGCAATTATGCACTTGGGACAAGGTCGTGAACGGCTGTAAGCAACAGCATTTCCGTCATTGCTTGATACACACCGCGATATCACGTCCTTGGCAGTTCCCACTTGAAGTGTATGAAGCAGCGGCAATATGGCCAATGGCGATGGCAACGTCGGCTTTTCTTTCCTCTCTCCTCCAGCGTAATCTTCCAACAACATCCCGCTGCTTGTGTTAACAAGACTCATGAAGACACATTCCCGGGTCGTAATCTCCGTTTTGAAACATAAATCACGCAATATATGCGTACTGTGTGTGTGTATATATTTTGCTCTCGGTGAAGGAGCATAAATCATTACGTGAACTCCGGTCATCGAACAAAAGCGGTGGTCACTGCATCGCGCGCTGTCAGATATGCTTCTGCGGCCGTCTGGAACGCTCTTCCTTCAGATATTAGGAAGCCACTGGAGCTGTGCACTTTTAAATCATGTAGATTGAAAACTAATTTCTTTTTAACTGCTTTTTGTGGTTAGTTTATTGTCCTTCCCCAGCACCTATTAATTAATTGTATCGTTGACTATGTACGGTGTGAAAGAAGTTAAACATACATACATTCCGGTATTACCTACTAAAGTGTGTATTGCATTAAATAACGTTTTGTTAGCATTTAAATGTTATATGATACATACGTGTAGACAAATCAAATAAAGTAAAATATTTTATATTTCCCCCGGGACACATGTTAAGTCTTTCTTGAGGCTCATGGTTCTTTCACAATGTTAAGCATCTCACGGGCATGCTATGGATTCTCACAGTGTTTGTTGTTATTGTTTACCTGTTGTGAATAACTCACTCGGCCCCTATTTGTCGCAATGCACCAGCGGCTGTTGCCAAAAAAGTGTTGTCTTTACTCACAACCTTTCTATGAGACAAAAGCAGGAAAACTAAACAAAAAAACGAAACTTTTTTATTTTACCAGGTAAGGGCTCACTAAGCTACGAAGCTCTTTTTCAGAAGCGGCCTGGCCACAAATGATAGCTCAACGAAGTGGCTTATCATGTGGAAATTCACAGCAGCCAAATACTCTGAACGCACGTTGATTCTAAATGTGGAGGGGAAAACCGGAGGACCCGGAGAAAAATCCACGCGACCACGGGGATGAGAGACATGCAAACTTCAAATATACATGCGTCAGGGTCTGGATCGAACCCACGACTTCCTGTATACCGGGCGAGATAGTTAACATACCAACTACCCGAGGTCATTGTGGGGGGTTCTCTAAGTGGTGTGCATTCACCTATTGCTGCTGAGCAAACTCATTTAGTAACCTCACCCCCCTTTTCTCATAAAGTGGACTCCCCCTTACCTGTCTGACAGTTTGTGCCACAATATCTTGGAATTTTATCTCAGTTTCTTGGGGTTTTTTTTTGTCTCAGGTTCCTGCCTTTTTTTATCCAAGTGTTTTTTTTTTCAGGAGGGGTCTCATTGATTTGACCCCTTTGGGATTGACATGTGTACCGCTGTATCAGAATTGGGGTGACATCATGTGTAGGACATTTGCTGCTGCAAGGTTAACTAACGTCTGACACCATGTGTGTTTTTTTTATCTACAGTAATACCCCAGTTTTTACTTCCGGGATGCGTTCCTGAAAGGCGCGATGACGAATATCGAAACAACGTAAATCGAAGCGATTTGCAGGACAGTACGTGGAGGGGAAGGTTGAGAGGCGACGGATAACGAGACAGGACAGACGATGCTGTCAGCGACGTGAGTGTGGGGATTGAGGCAACGCAAATCAGGTAGCGGTGGTAATAATAAAGTGACGACGTATTTGCGAAACAACTTAAAAGGGGAGACGTAAATCGGGGTATTGCTGTGTTTATATTTTGGGGCCTCAATCTTTCAGAGGTCTGTGTCCAATGTTTAGCTCTCAACATTAAAGATTTTAAATCAAAGGCATCACAGTGTAAGAAATGCACGAACATCCAAGGGAAACTTTGTTACAGTATTACCGTTACTGTTTACTGGCTCCTTATATAACAAGCAGCATCGTGAGCATTTGTAAACCAACGTTTAATTGAAAGCAATTGGAACACGATGAAATCACACAATTATATCTATGTGAACCTATAAGCAAGTGTGTGTGCATGCGCTAATGAGCAGGTTTGCATTATTGTATGACAATTATACAAGACCATAAGCGAGCGTGTGTGTGTCTATGCAATGGTGGTGTCGTGGTTAACGCACTGCGACATGAACCCGGTGATCCGAATTCGACTCCCGCTCACAGCCAACATCAGTGGCGAATATCTAAAGCGGTCCTGGGCCTCCCCTAGGTCGACTCGACCTTAAACGAGTATTTGCTGCGGTGGATAAACATCAGCACTGGAGAGACAGGTGGATGGGCGTGGTGTTGGTCACCCAGCACTTGCTCCAGCAGTCTGCTAAAGGCTATGCGGGGGATTCTGTCTCTTTTGTGTATGTCTGTGAATGTGCGAATGTGCAGAGTAGTCGTGAATACTAGGCACGGTGCAGAAGAAGTTCAATATAAATACATACATGCACATTCTTGTAGATCAGTATGTGAACCTTATTCTGGGCATGCTTTCTGTTGACATGAATTAACACATTCCTGCGGAGGGAGCTGGTAGGAACGTTGGGTTGCTCGGTCAATGGCCAGGGTCAACGGCGGCTTGGTGTATTCCGCAAATATGCCCGACTGTGAGGGCGGGCACAAGCCAGCGTGAGTTGGTTAAACGTTGAGTTTTATAAGGGCACCACGGGGTGACCAGCCCCTCCCCACCCAGCCCCAGCCCCACCCCTCCCACCCCCCACCCAGCTCCACCCTGCCCACCCAGCCCGTCCCCCCCCACCCAGCCCCTCCCCACCCCTCCCCTCCCCACCCAGCCCCTCCCCACCCTCCCCCCCACCCAGCCCCTCCCTCCCCACCCAGCCCCTCCCTGCACGACGGACGGACGGACACAATAATCCCCTGTGGGCTGGTGTAACTAGGAGGTTCCTACCAGTAAAATGAGCATCTGTGAAGACAAAGGTTGCCTGGTGTGATGCAGGCAATATCAATCTCTCAGAGGAAGCACTCTCCTTCATTTATGAAGTTGAATGACGGTATTTCATTGTGTTTCTACGTGTGTGTGTTTGAGTGTGTGTGTTTGTGTCCAGGTTGACTCAGCCTCAAATGAGTACCTGGTGAGGAGTGTAAACATCGCCACTGGGGAGACAAAGGCGGCCGGGCGTGGTGCTGGCCACCCACACCCTCGTGTGCCACAGTGCCGGCCTTCACAGGTGGTGCTGCTCGCTAACAGCACTTGCTCCAACAGTCTGTCACGGCTATACGGGGAATCTTTGTCTTTGTTTTGTTTGCGGCAATGCTAATGAACAAACAATCATTTAGGCGGCTCGTGTTGGCAGCTGCGAACCCCCACATGCGCTCAACATGCACTCTGTTCTGCTATAACGTGAGTTTGTGCTCCCGAAGAACACCGAGTTATGGAAACATCGCGTTATAAGTAATAATATATAATATAGGGTAAAGCGCAGTCCGCGATAACACGCAGATGCGTGTGCCGGCTGAACAAAGACTGAGGCGCTTGGGTAGCATCTACAAGCATCCAGCAGCATCCCGCCTTGTAATGATGCGTCGCCCAGACAGCCGTACAACCGCTTATTCCTGCTCACCGTGACGTGATTCGGTTCACTCAATTGCGTTATATCCAATTCACATCGGCGTTATAAAAACAAAAATTGTTCTCTAATAAATTCATCTCGTTTCTATACAATTCGCGTTATGAAAACCACACGCATTATGGGAGAACGGACTGTGCATGTAGCCGTTGGTGCAATGCACGCAGGCACGCACGGGTGTACGCGCGCATTGACTCGCGTCACCGCCACTTGGTGGCGAATGCCGGTCGCGGTTGTTGTTGACTGGCGTGCGACTCACGGCGTGGAAGTTGCTGTAAAATCCCAGGGACGCAAGCGGGAAGTTGAAGAAGTGCTTCATCGCGAGGCCGGAGCGCAGCATTGGCGCGTGAGCCCGCACCACGGCAGGCATCCCGCCTGGCTGGTAAGCCCCGGCTAGGGCAGGAGTGGGGCAGATGAACACAATGCAATTGTAAGCGACTGTCGTTGTTCAAGCTTCATGATGCTGTACTGCACATTACCCTGGCAAAGAAGCGTCTCCTGAGTTGTCAAGAGTAGCACAGCAAGCGGAATTAATTCCGTCAGCAGGGGGATTGTGGGTTACCATCCCCACGCCACCCAACGCCCCTTCGCATGCGTTGGCTTTGTCAGGGTCAGAGGTCGCAACCGGGTACCCGATACCCGTACCCTACCCGATACCCGGCTACCCGTACCCGGCCGGGTACGGGTACGGGTACCCGTTTGCGACCCTGGTTTCGGCCGGGTACGGGTACGGGTAGGCCGTGAGTCACTGGTGAGTAACCGTTTGTCACTCATTTCCCAACGTCTTGTCTCTTCTCACAATTCAAGTTCCTAGAATCAACCCACCCGCGCCTGCAACATGGCTTCATCCCAGAGGTCGCAATCGGGTACCCGATACCCGTACCCTACCCGTACCCGGCCGGGTACGGGTAGGGTACGGGTACGGCCGGGTACGGGTACCCGTTTGCGACCCTGGTGCGGCCGGGTACGGGTAAGGAATCAAAACCCGTTTGCGACCTCTGGTCAGGGTACTCCGGTTTCCTCCCATGTGAATAAACGCTGAATAATGGAGTTGGACAAACATCCCAATATAGAATCGCAGAGCTCGGGCAATTGTTGAAAGCAATTCTGCCTGCTTTAAAACTTGTCTTTGGATTGCTGCACCTCTGAAATAATTATCTCTCTGAGAGAATGAAAACTGCACGTTAGAAATTATAAACTATTATTTATCTTTTTGTCAGAGATACACTTTGACTTGATGATCATATTCCCATTATCTATATGGGTATACATATATATACACCATCGTTGCAAATAGAATTTTATATTAGTGTTGTCCAAATGTTTTTTTTTTTACAATGTCAATATTATGGATGGCATTAAAACCGCTAACACACTACTTTTCATGACCGTGTTTCTCTCTCTCTCCGGGCAAGGCTATAGCCCGCACACCATTTGGCCAGCCGGGCAGGCTGCCCAGATTTCCATTGGCAGCTGAGAATGGGAGGCAGTAAAATGAATGTTGGGGACGTGTGAGCGCTGCAAGCGTTGGTGTGCGTGTCTGTGCGCGCAAGCGGGCCCATGCAATTCACCGTGGGCACGTGCCGGCACATACATATTTTTGCCGTGCACTTGGTCCGTGCCCTCATTAACGTGTAACTGCATTCATACGTTCCTACCTGCATCGCTAAAAGATCGTGTAGGCATGCGTGTGTTAATGCATACATTTATGTATGCACATTTGCTTGCATGCATGTGGATTAAATGCACGCATGTACATATGCTTGTGTATATAATTGCGTGTTGCATTCATTGCTGTGTATTTCAGCATTCAGAAATAATTATTCCGTATGTGCCTGGATGCAAGGTTTTTTTTATTACTTGTGTGTGTAGTGGTTACCACGCTGCGCTATGAACCCAGTAACCCGGATTCGATTCCCACTCACAGCCACCATCAGTGACTGTTATCTGAACCGGTTCTGGGCCTCCCCTAGGTCGACTCGGCCTCAACATGAGCACCTGCTGTAGTGTGTAAATATCGACACTGGGGAGACAAAGGTAACCGGGTGTGGTGCTGGCCACCCACCCACCCATGTGCTGTGCCGGCTTTCATAGGTTCTCACTAACAGCACTTGCCCCAACATGCTGTTAAGACTAAACGGCGGGAGGGGGGTCTTTGTCTTTTGTATCCTGTATATGTGTTTTTGAGTTTGTGTCAATGTGTCAGCACCTATACTCATGGTTTGGTGTTCATGTAATGCCCAAGGACGAACATGCTCTTACAGCATAATTCTAGTATATGGCTGAAATCGTGTATGCCACCTGTTTTTGTATCTACGAATTACATGCGCAGAACTCTGCATCTCCATGTGTGGCTGGTCTGTTTGGGACGTTGGGGCTGGCACCACACTTAAAACATTGGTCCTTATAGAAAATTAATATTTAACAAAAGAAATCCAGTAGTTAAAAAACATCTGTTATGAAAACACAAGTAGCAAATTCCAATAGAATCGATTAAATAAATCGACGAGAATTGATTTGGGACACTTCTTGTCAAGCCCCAGATGCGATGGATATTTTTCCATCTAATTGGCCGATTCAAGCCAATCACCCATTTACAAATACAGGCAGCCGTCGACTTACAAACACCGCGCTTATAGGCTCCCCCACTTACGAACCGTTCAACTTACGAACGTGTTTCGATTTAAAGCTTTCGTGACTGCAGGGATTCATCTTCTTTCGGTAAAGTCACGTAGAATGGAAACAAAAAATAATAAAAATATAAAACATAATAAAATAATTCTCACGACGTTTCGGCCACAACGCAAGCAGCCGTCCGGAAGAACCAAGAAGAAAAATTACGAACGTGTCTCGTGAACTAATCGTCTTCGTAAGTCGAGGACTGCCCGTACGGGATTTGCCTCGTGGAGAGAATGGTCGATCGTCCCTTGGCGAATTGCAATGTGGTGTTTCAAAGATATTTTCACAAGGACAATGATTATGTAAATGACATCTTCTCTCCTCAATACTCAGCCCGTGACGTTAAAATATTAATTCCGACGGTCGCGGAGAATATATTGATCATGATAGCGATTATAGGCATTGGCTGATGATGATCAGGGTGATGCACCTTGATAGACGCAGGACGACGATGATTACAGCATAGACATTGGCTGGCTGGTGGTGGTAACGAAGATGGATGGCTCCACTCGTTATTAAAAATTGCACTAGAAATGGACACCATTTCCCGTCTTTCGAAACTGGGAATCGATCCAGAAAACGGTTGCCATGTGTCGTTTGACAACCCTAGTTTGATGCAGTGTTTTGATTTGTGCTAAACGTACCCTGCAGCGTTGGCGAACGGCTCCTACTTATAACATCTGGCATAATATAGCAACATTGGTTTAGAAAGCCTGACTCCAGTGATGAGACCCAGAAAGTTGAAGCCAGTCCAAAATGTGCATGCCGAAAACAAATGCTCTGATGAATCATTGATCTAAGAGGCTACTCGGGATTAAAGAGAAGCTGGCTTTTGTTCACTTGTGTATTGCTGACAGTGCTTCACGACCAGCGCATCTTCAGTTTTGATGCAGGGGTTAACTCGGGCTGTCATCCCTCCACATCAAGTCAAATCAGAACCCACTTTGTCGAATTCCAACGGTGGTTTTCAAAAGAGAAAAAATTAACCCGTAAAAACAGTTTTTCACTATAAATCCTTTATATGCGTGGCGGCTAGAGTCCTCTCGTCCTCCGGCTTGAGATGGCTGCCACCTATGGGTCAGATGATTGCCTGCCACCATTAAGCAATTGGTAATTAAATATTTAAAAAAAATTACTAAAAAGTGTAACATTTTGGAAAAAAAATTTCACGAAAATAAATTGTCACACACAACGAGCCTGTGTGCAAAATGTCAGCTCGATTGAAGTGGGTTAAAAACGACCGAAAGATTTGCACGGTCGTAAGCGCGCAAGCAAGCAAGCAAGTGAACTTAATATAAAGGATTTTAAAACTGGCTCGCACCATGGAACTTCCCGAGTTCGATCTACCCAACCCGAAACAGCTGCAGAACAGGGCAACGGAAGATGCGGTCACCTCCATCATCGATGGAAAATGAGAAACATTCGGCAATGTGACTGCTGCGGTTAACCAGAGCCAGTCCATGGGTCACGTGATCCCACACTCTGACCCCTGCGCTGCCGGTTTGTTGTCCTTCCCCCGCATCTCCGATTAGCACAGTGGGAAAGAAATTCAACATACATACACACGTACATGATCCAGCACTGCCATCCCCTCGCTGCCGATTCAATATCATCGTCAACCATCAAGGCTCTACAAAGGCTAGCGCATGGCCCTATAACCTCAATATACACATTCTTCATTGCAAATTGCACCTTACCATACAAAATAATAACCATGGAAATGAAGAATGTGTTCCACCACTGGCTCAATGCCAGCAATGAAACCGAATGCTGCAAAATGTGTCTCTTGAGTACAGAGAGATGCTTCGACTATAAGTTTTGTAAATACTGTAGGCCGCTTTCAGAGTTATTGCCATACCACTCGAAAAAAGGCAGGTCAATGCAACTGAGTTTCGTGCTGAATTATTCCCGAGAAAGGAAGGGGAGGGGGGGGGAGATGCAATAAACCTGAACAGCATCTCAGTGATCCTGCAGCCTTCGCCTCACGGGATGTGTGAAGCGTGAAACGCATTTACTCAATCGTCACTGACCCTCTTCAATCTACGGCAAAATTATATTCACAACATTCATTTCTGACTTGTGACTAGTCATCGCCGTCATCATCATATGTTGCGATGCTTGTGCACATTGCATACGCTATATTGTATAAGTGCGCACTACAAAAAAACCCCGTAAATTTTATCTCAACGGCATTTTATATTTTAATACAAACTACAAAGATGTGTAAAGAATTCGGCTTTCGTCACGAAGAAACTCACAACAGAAAATGTACTGTGTATGTTACAATTACCGTCGAGGATGTTCAATTTGCAACTATAAAACAAATGTGGAGATGCTATGTAAACCATACGTGTGCCTCAAATTGGATTGTTGTGTCTAAATGTAAATTAGATCTTAGAACTATAGTAGTAGCTCCATTGCAGGTCAATACCAAGTAGCACTCTGCACTGCTGCTGCTGTCTTGCGCGCCACATTAGCTGCGCTTTATTTGTTCCAAACGTAATTTAGAGTCGAGCAAAGTTTGGAACTTGCCCTGTATCCATCTCGGCGAGACCACGACTGCTGTGTTATGACAGCAAAGTGTGTCCCTACCCTGCAACTCCCATGCATGGAATATTCATTGAATGAGGACTGGGTTCGCAAGCAGCCAAATGAGCACGTCCAGTGTCTTTTTAATTAAAAGACATAAACAAGCAAGATGCTATTAGCATCTTGGCCAAGTGATTCCCGCTTTTGGGTCACATCCAAATGGCGTTGAGCTGTTCCCAGGCAATTTCTCAGCCCCAATGGCAGGCAGTGAGTGCTTCAATGCAGCAAACGTTCCATGGTGCTGAGTACGTGTTAATATGATAAGTAAACAGCATGCAAGATGTACCGTAACACACGCATTACTCACACTACACTTTAATAACCATTCACTGCAATGAAAGAGTTTAAGTGCGCCCATCCACGAATGAGCGATGAGCATAGCTCGATTCCATTGGAGGTTCTGAGATATGTTGATGGACATTTCACAGGCCTACAGAGGGTGTCGTGGTCAGCACTGTGGACTTCCAATCCAGAGGTCACCGGTTCTAGTCAATATCCCAGTGCGGCAGTTAAAATAATGTGGCACCTTCCTGGAATATTCCCGCCTCTGTCCACCCAGCGTAATAAACAGGTACAACATCACAGTCTCGACTTAAAGCTTTCGTGACTGC
>CM025612.2:17275144-17314708 GCA_014621495.2 Entosphenus tridentatus
CAAGAAGATGATTTACCTTCTAAAAAAAATCTGCCCCATGTCTCACACCCCCAGAAAGGGCATCTCGCAACCCCAGGGAGGTGGTGCACCCCAGGTTAAGAAGAAGAACCACTCATTTAGATTACAAGGGACAATTTCAAGATAAAATACCCTGCAAAGTAAAATAATAACTATCCATGTAAAAAGCAGTCAAAAAAATATACCCATAAACTATGTACTTGCAAAATCTCAAATCTCCGTGGCAGTAGGCAGTAAATAGTGCTAAAAGATTTATATTACATTGGAGAGTTACGTGTTAGCACACATTGCCTATGGGAGCGTTCAATTACAAGCACCGTCTGTACCGTGGTTTGTTTGTCACTGGTATTCAAAGAGGTTTGGTTAAACGCACAACGTAAGCAGATGCTTTATTATGATCTGCATTTGACATTTACTCTCAGCACTTATTTCAAGTGAAAGTAAATGTCAGTCATATTTCCATAACTGTAGTGCTTCTAATTGTAAAATATATTAAACATAGGTATTGCGAAATTACTGCAACTAAATCAGCTGCAAAGGTTATTGCTTATTAAAATTACGTTTTATTTAAACCCACAAGCAATGGATTTGACCTTTTAGCTGCTGTATCATGAATCTTAACAGAAATGTGAGTTATGCATAGCAAAAAAATATTTAACGATATTTGCCTTGTACAACGTAGTAACTAAAATTGCTCCGATTAAAATCTACATTGCATGCATAATACCGTATCGCATCGACTCATTATATCCATTCGGGACCTGACTTCAATAGCAAGACATCATCATCATGGCCAAAGGCATCGATGCCACCACACCTCGCCAATGGCGTTATATCCTCTGCTAGACCCGGCAGATCCGTTCTCTCCGGCAGATCCGTTCTGCCAAATACGTTCTATCCTCTGCCAGATCTGGCAGCTGCTGCACAGAAGACAGTCGACCTCCTCCAAGATCGGTCCGAACAGTCTCCCACAATCTGGTCTGAGGTCTTCCCCATGGTCACCAGACTCATGGCGATCATTCAAATGCCCATATTGGCGATCGGCCCTCCTCCATCCTACACAGACGTCCAACCCGGCGCAATATTGTTTGTCTCATCCCATCTTCAATACTGACCTGCCGTGTTTTTACCTGGACTTCTTCATTGCTGTATCATGTCTTGCTATGAAATTCCCAGCATCCATCTCAGACACCTGTGCTCAAATGGCAACAACTTATTTTTGGCATACGTAGGGTCAAGCACTTTGATCCGTATAGACTCAACTTCTCTTTCAGACTGCTTTCCATAGTCCATCAAAGAACCTGCACTGCTAAAGCAATGCGACTTGTTCCCCCCTCCTCACAATCCCTGATGGACATTGTTGCCTCATGACATAAAGTCCCGACGTTGTGGAGTAAGCAGTGGCGTAGCTAGGATATTTTGTGCCCAGGGACGAACTATAAAATTGGCGCCCCACCCCCCCCCCGTTTAATCACACACCAAAATGTAATTACATGACATGTAGGCTGTGTGTGGCGGGATATATAAACTTTTAGGTTGAGGTGTAGATTTGTGCAGTAGTTTCAGGCTGCCGCACCCGCCGCAATAAGTTATAATGTAACGTTGTAATCCTCATTTGGCGCCCGAGGACATATGTACCCCCTTGCCCCCCCCCTAGCTACGCCTCTGGGAGTAAGCAAGAGAGAGGGCCTGTGACTTCGTTTTGCCACGGCGGTGTTAAAGATCGCTAGAGTGCAGCAAAACAATTTCAGGTGAGAGCATCGGAGGCAGGTTTTGCAGTCCTTGTGAACCTTATAGAAGAAGAGGGACGTCATATCCAGAAGGAGATACACTCTTGGATGGCTTTTACACAGAGTTGAGAGAGCAGCAGAGGTTCAACGCCCTGCTAGTACGGAGGAAGGATGAGTGAATGTGTTTAAACGAGAAAAGACATAGACACGGCTAAGGAAGTGAATCAAAAGCTGCGTGTCAAGCACAGTAGGGAAGAGCAGAGTAGGAAGCAGGCTAAGTTGAAGGGGTACGCGTCTACTTATTGGTAGAAGCAAGCAGAGCAGATGGAACATGCTTAAAAATTACTGCTACATTTTGAGCCACCTAAACCTGACTTTCCCAAGAGAGAGGGGAGGGAGCTAGTTTTGAGGGTACGTGGGGAGCAGGGGGTGAGGTGGCCAGGCGTGGTGTTGGCCACCCACCCCCTCGTGTGCTGTGCCGGGCTTTCTAGGTGTTCGCTAACAGCACTTGCCCCAACAGTCTGTTACAGGCTATACGGGGGATCTTTGTCTTTGAGGTGTGACCGAGCTTCAGATAAGACCGACACTTGGTAACCTGGAATCAGGAGGAACTGCGTGGACTGGACATTGAAGTGGTGTACACTCATTGTCAACATGACCAACAATGTGCTCTCAAGGTCCCGCTCTGAAACAAATGAGTGGTTCTTCAGCCACATGAATGCATGATGGTGTGGCAAGAATCCGCTGTCATGTCACTGCTGTATATAAAAAGAAACACCTCTTTAACCCTCACTCACATAACCAACTGTTGGCTTTACAGTTGGATTTGTTCACTGCCTGGTCTCTTTTAAATCATTAGCAATATATTAAGTACATTTCTATTTAAAGCTTTCGTGACTGCAGGGATTCATCTTCTTGGTTCTTTCGGTTACTTCCTTCTACGTGACTTTACCGAAAGAACCAAGAAGATATTAAATACAGTTTTAAAAAATTAACCCGTAAAAACAAAGTTTTTCATTATAAATCCTTTATATGCGTGGCGGCTAGAGTCCTTTCGTCCTCTGGCTTGAGATGGCTGCCACCTATGGGTCAGATGATTGCCTGCCACCATTAAGCAATTGGTAATTAAATATAAAAAAAGAAATCCTAAAAAGTGTAACATTTTGGAAAAAAAATTTCACGAAAATAAATTGCCACGCACAACGAGTCTGTGTGCAAAATGTCAGCTCGATTGGATCACGGAAAGTGGGTTAAAAAACGACCGAAAATTTGCACGGTCGTAAGCGCGCAAGCAAGCAAGCAAGTGAACTTAATATAAAGGATTTAAAAACACACGCACACAACCTGAAAATTATAATACATTATCGATAAAATCCATCGTTCATTCAATACTTGGAAAAACGAATTCATCACAGAAGCCAGGGTCTCACAAGAAAGAAAAAAAGATCTCAATATTGCGTACATTTCAACAACCCAGAAATCTACGCACAATACAAATTGGAACTGCCAAATTATTGCATTTCAGAATGGTAATCGAGAACTCAAATAAGACCCAATAAAAATTGGCCTGCAATTAATTCCAGAAGACATCTCACAAAGCTCACTCTCTCTCTCTCTCAAAGAATGATGACATTGCAAGTAAAAAAAAAATTCTATGCCTTTATTTTTATATTATGCGTCTGCAGAAGATGCTTTAGAAAAATAAAGTTAATTTCCTTTGTCTTCTTTTCATGACGCAATGAAACGTTAAAGTGGATGTCTACCGTCTTCTACTTCAAGTCTTTAATCCACCAGGAACTTTAAAATCTCTTCTCATTAAATCCTCGCTCAGCTGTTCCTGTTGGCATGCCATTGTTATTGTAATTAGCCTCGCTTTCTCTAAATATCCTTGTGAGCTATTTGCCATGAGCTTCAATCTCATTGCATTCCCTTGTGAATCCTAGACATTCGCCAGAAAAAAATGCAGCAATTAGCTTTGAATTGTTGATTACTCAAAAACACATGTATAAACGAATTATAATTACAAAGTAAAATTATTTCAGGATGGTAATTGATCATTCGTACAAGCACATCTCCAAAGCTCCCTGCCGTCCACCCCTTCCCTCCCATTGAGCCTCGCTGTAGATGATGAAGGCATGGTGGGTAAAACAAATACCTTCATGCATGCTTTGAATACACACTATTGTATTTACAGTGAATGCTTTTGGAAACAGTAGCTTATCACGTAAGTTACATTTCTACACAGTCAAGATCAATCAAACTACAAACGCTTGACTGTCTCCTTTCTACTCGGAATCTTTCAGCAACGAGATTTGAAAAAGACCTTGCATTTTCTTGGTTCTTTCGGTAAAGTCACGTAGAAGGGAAGTAATAAAATAATAAAAATAAAACATAATAAAATAATTCTCACGACGTTTCGGCCACAACGCAAGTAGCCATCTTCAGGTGAAAACCAGGTCTGTCGAAGCGACAGCGTCTGAATGAAAAAGCACACGTGCTTGGAGCATGTATATAAGCTGGGTTGGAAGGGGGGAAGAAAGGGGGAGCCTTAACAAAAGAATATGCATATCAATAGGAATTTAGCATATTTATGGGAAATGCAGGTATGTGATTAGTACTGCATATGCCCGTGCATTATGCAGGATTAGCAGCATCAAAGGAAGGGGATATGGGAAATGCAGGTATGTGATTAGTGCTACTTTGCCCGTGCATGATGCAGGATTAGCAGCATCACAGGGAGGGGATAGGGGTAGCATTAATAAAGGGAAGAAGTGTTAATAGTATGTAGCTGCAGTAACTAAAACCGCCACGTAAACAACTAAAGTATAAACTACATAGTATCATCATTACACTAAATATACTCTACAATAAGCTGAGTTACTAACAGTAAGTAATACATTACAATTCTACGTCGTAAAAAATATAATATGCTTCCATCTAAACTTTATTCTCTTACATGGCACGAGTCTACACCGTACTAGATACTGCCAGACAAACCCAAACATTAAATTATATACGGTATTGCTATAAACCACCCTATACCTTATCCATTGTAATATTACACTATGTATTATTATACCCACCCTAATGTATATCACACTGCTGTATATTCACTATACAATTACGATACTATATATTACTTTGTACATTGTATTAAGCATATACATTTTAAAAACTATTTGTTATTATATTGTGTGAAAGATACTAAGAGGAAGCAACAAAATATGTCAATGCAGCAGAGCAAATAATCCATTCCCTGCGGGGAATACAATGCCAGTGAATGGAACGCGGTCTGAAAGTCACCGTAAACGTGAACACAATCAGTTAAGATCCGAAATGGTTTATTACGTCCTTCCAATGATTGCTAAGCCAGAATCCATCTTCTCGGTTGAAATTGTCTCTGTGTTTGTATATGTGGATAGCCTCATGAACGAATCTCTCATGGTAGCCAGATGGCTACCATGCATTTCCCATAAATATGCTAAATTCCTCTTGATATGCATATTCTTTTGTTAAGGTTCCCCCTTTCTTTCCCCCTTCCAACCTAGCGTATATACATGCTCCAAGCACGTGTGCTTTTTCATTCAGACGCTGTCGCCTCGACAGACCTGGTTTTCACCTGAAGATGGCTACTTGCGTTGTGGCCGAAACGTCGTGAGAATTATTTTATTGTTTTATTTTTATTATTTTATTACTTCCCTTCTACGTGACTTTACCGAAAGAACCAAGAAGATGAATCCCTGCAGTCACGAAAACTTTCAATCGAAATTTAGACCTTGCATTGTTATTTTCACAACTCAGGTAGTTATAATGGCATGCTACCATTATTTTTGACCTCCCTCACTTTCCGTGCAAGACAGATTTTTTTTTATTTTCTCCACCTCTTCCAACTCGGAACAGGAAGCAAGCATTTGTGTCCTCTATATTAAAGCTGTGATGGCAACTTATTGGCCCAGAGATGGCTAACATCTACAACATCTCCCCTGCCGAATAGCAAGAGTCCTTGACAGAGACGAGACACAGGCGTGCAGTATTACTGGGTCTTCTTTGCACGAATAACACAGTACTGTACTGTAATAATACACAGTGTATATTGGAGAAGTCATTTTAAATATCTGCCACACCACCACATAGGCTAATGTTTGTGTTCCTCTTTGTGTATTACCTTATAGTTTCATAATACACTAGAGAGGTTTAATAATTATTATACAGGGGCCGTCCATAAATTACATCACTCACCTGGGGGGGGGGGGGGGTCAGACATTTTTGACGATGTGTGCCCCCGGGGCGTGGAGAAATGTGACGTCACATCAAAATGCGCAACTTTAAATAAATAAAGACAACACGTTCTACTTAATTAAAAATACTTTTTTATAAATGTTTTCTCCTACAACATCAGGGTGCAGCACCACATTAAATACGCACTACAATGACAATAGTTTAAAGCGATTTGAAGCACGTTTCATTTTTTTTTTGGGGGGGGGGGGGGGCAGAGCTTTGTGACGTCAAATTTGAGGTGGTGTCTGACTTTTTGTGACGCCGTGTAACGAAGGGAGGGGGGGTCAAAAATCGTCAAAAATCGCGTGACGTCATTTATGGACGGCCCCATAGAGAGCTACACATCAATCAGACTGGGTGGCGCTGTGGCACCAACCACGACTCATAATTAATTGGAAGATTGTAAAATAAAATACCAGCCGGCAATCGCATCAGCCAATCATGCATTCGGGATTATTGAAATGTGTATCACTGTTCTGAGATGTCTACAATAATCCTGTGGCTGGACAAGACTGAGCCGTATTTGGAACGTTTGACCTACGATGTAGGGCTGACAATAACCATTCTCATTTGAGCATGGATATTTGTTTTGGCGCACAATATAAATCGGTGAAGGTGTACATGCTGATCCATTTGTAGCTGCGCAACGGATTTCCAACGACTCAATTACTTTCTTCTCAACAGGTGATTTCGTGCTGTGAAAATGACGGCTCATTAACTTACAGAAGATAAATTGTAAAAAAAAATTAAATGCGTTTTGTGCCGATATTTCCCCCCGTGATGTTAGGGGGGTAACTATGCATGTATCAGCCTGTATGTAATCTTAACTTTAGAACGTGTCTCTGTGGGTGCAACATACCCACTGAGCTGCACGGCTTCCGCTTGCTGGATGAATACATTACAAAGTGCTTGCACACAAATGAACCGAAAAATCTTGCTGATCTCGTCAAGGAGCATAAACCATCATCACGTGAGCTCCGGTCATCCTCGCAGCGGCTTTTGGCTAGCCATCGAACGAAGACGTTCACTGCATCGCGCCCTGCCATATGCGCTTCTGTGGCCGTCTGGAACGCTCTTCCTTCCTAGGAAGCCACTGGAGCAATGCACCTTTAAGTCATCTAGCTTGAAAACTCATTTCATTAGAACTACTTTTTGCATTTAGTTTGCTGTCCTTCCCCCCGGCACCTCCGATTAGCACAGTTGGCTACATGAGGTGCAAACAAAGTTTAATGTACAATACGTCCAAAACTCATCCGAAATGTGGTGTCTCACGCGCCGCACGGCGTGAGCCTTGCGACACGGAGCGCTCACCACGAGGACACGTCCTGGCCTGGGTGACCAGCGTGCCAACATCACACGTGAGCTGTCACCAGGATATTTCATTACAAAGGACTCAAGCGTTATATTGCACAGGATGCATGTCCTAACTCACGTTGAGCTGCCTGGCAACAATTTTAGACGGGCAATGTTATTGCACCGCGGCTTCATTATAGTTCACAGGATTACAGGGTCCAGAGCAAATTATTATTAGTGCGGTGATATTTTCTTTATGCCGTATTGTCTACACTACAGGAGAAAGCAAACGCATTAGCCGAGATCAACGGCGTAGGACGTTTTTTCATTTCTGACGGTATTCTATCATCACCATTGTTACCTCATTATATTTTTTTATCCTTTCATTTTTGTTGTTTCTAAAAATTGTTCCGTCGTATCTGTGCAGTCTGTGTACTCGATTAGCCTTAATGTAGCATTAGCTTGTCCATGTATAACCTAAATCTTGACTTGACGCTTTCGCGACTGCATGAATTCATATTATTTGGGTCTTTCGGTAAAGTCGCGTAGATCGGTTCAAAGAAAATAACAAAAAAATAACTAAAAACTACGACGTTTCGATCACAACACAAGCGATCGTTATCATTCCCCTCTTTTTTTCCTCCTGATGACGATCGCTGCTGTTGTGATCTAAACGTCGTAGTTTTTCGTTGTTATTTTTTGTTATTTTCTTTGAACCTATCTACATGTATAGCCTGTTTTTGTCAATCCGCTGCTGCGACTGGATGACGGGCCTCATCGTGCCTTGTGGGCCCTGAGGGATATTTGGAAATACTTCAGACAAAAGGGCCGTCCATAAATGACGTCACGCTATTTGGGACGATTTTTGACCCCCCCCCCTCGTCACACTGCGTCACAAAAAGTCAGACCCTCCCTCAAATATGACGTCACAAAGCTTTAAACTATTGTCATTGTCGTGCGTATTTAATGTGGCGCTGCACTCTGATGTTGTAGGATAAAACATTTATATAAAAAAGTCTATTTAATTAAGTAGAACGTGTTGTCTATATTTATTTAAAGTTGCGCATTTTGATGTGACGTCACATTTCTCGCCCCCCCCCCGCGGGGCAAATGGGGTCCCCCCACCCCCCCCCATGTGCGTGACGTCATTTATGGACGGCCCCAAAAGCGGCCGGGCGTGGTGCTGGCCACCCACCCCCCTCGTGTGCCGTGCTGGCCTTCATAGGTGCTCGCTAACAGCACTTTCCCCGACAGTCTTTTAAGGCTACACGGGGGGTCTTTGTCTTGGTGACAGAATGGCGGTGCAACAGTCAGTTTTCCTGTACTGCCCTCTACTGCCAAAAATGCCAATCACGCCTGCCCTGTGCCCACGATGGTCAGCCACGCAAGCACCATTCAGGCTCAAACCCGCTGAGCTTCCCAGGTCTGACTATATTGGGTACATTATGGGTGATTTGGTCACGTGCATTAGATTACTGCATGTAAATAATGTACAAACATCATACATAATTGATTCCACACGCAGAATTCGATGCATATATCATGAGCGTCAAAATCTATATTAACATATCAATGGGTGCATTAAAAAAACAATGCGTATGAGCTAAAAAAACGATCGTGCAATATTAATGCGGAGAGAAAAATACCAATGATAATGGTCGTGAAATATACTCAGACGTTAAATGGAATACAATGCATCGCATATTTATGCTCAACAATAACAATGCACATGGGAGAAGGTCAATTCGCTTTTAGCTGTCCTGGTCAAGTAAAAAATAATATTTCAGTCTTGTGTATATAGTACACACCTCGGAGGTGTTATGAGGCGGCTCGCAGATGACAGGACAGCAAATAGACTACTGACGAATTGCCCGATGATGCTGGATGCAATCACCAGCGAAACGTCGTACAAAAAAATTGTAAATGTTGTGGTTTCACGCTTCAACACACCGGTGGGCTAAAGCAGTGGACTATTTGTCTTTTGTCAACGTGACACTTTTTTGCTGATTGTCCGTGTCGGGTGGTGGAGGGTTACGACACATTTATAAATAACGCGATCTAAACCCAAAAACGTTGATGATGAATAATATTGGTCGCGAAAGCCTACGTGTTAATCAGACTACTGACCTGTCTGTACAGTTTTGTAGTGTTGCATTCATGTTTCCCCCCACTACCAAAAAAAATACCCGACAAAGAATTGCCAAAACATCCTGGGCACCTTCCAAACAACGAGTTTTGACACTCGCGTTTTCCTCGATCATTGCATTATAGCGAATTTGAGCTGCACCTAAATAAGTCTGCCGACTTAAATTGGAGACATTGAGGCAGAAACGATAACAGGTCGTTCATTCACTACTGCAGACAAGGCCGGATTAAGGTTCTTGTCGGCCCTAGGCACTTCTGTTTCGTAGGCCACAGTGATAACTGCTGCTGCTGCCCCATGTTACTACTGCCACCTCCACTCCGCTTGATTCATGCCTACTTTGTTTAGCTGCTGGACAGATGTCGTTACTGATACATTCATTATTCAGTCCGGGCCTTAATTCGACGGGAGTGCGCCGTGCGCCGCAGATAAGCAGATTTAATTTGAAACACTCTGCCTATCCTTGCTATATACATACATTTCTTCAAGAAGATATCTTGCTTAAATTTTGTTTTATCATACATACGTACAAACGGTCACATTTTCCCCCTAGGCACTTTACTTCTCGTAGGCCCTATAGGATAATGCGGCCCCGTGTGCAGTAGCTTATTGCAGCACACTTCACCGCTGAACTGGAATATAAATGTGGCCCACAAATCCATCACTGTCCAACTGTTTGAGGCCACGAGGCAGGACAGGTCACCTGCGTGCTTTGAGGCAGGGCTCTCTAATTATACTCGTGGAAACACCCTGCCGAGTGGAGCCGATCGGTAAGGTCTGGGGGGGAAGGCAGGCAGACAGGCAGACAGACACGTGAGACGACAAGACGATTGGGATGATGGGCAGCGAGAGGGCATGTGGTGGTGGTGGGGAGATGTGGGAATGCGGTGAGGCGGCTGTTCTATGCAAGGCTTGGACTCGGGATCAACTCAGGCATTGATACATGTCACGCTCGACCACACCGTAAGCGTGGGCTTGTCAGTTGTTCTATGGTTCTCGCCAAACATCTCCTCGACAGGCCTCTGTCAATCGGCTGGCGGATGAAAGCCTCTCTAAGCCGTGCCCACCATCGGGGGAGAGGGGTGTTTGATGATACTTCACCGTGATGGCTTAGTTGCAGGTTGGTTGAAAAGGGGGCGGCCCAGGACTGGTTGTAGATATCACTCGCCACTGACGATTCCTGTGGCCTGAAACACGCATCGTTGTGTTGCTCCTGTAATGCGCTCACCACTTGCGATGGCGTTTAGAAGCGTATAACACAATATGCCACAATGCAAGACACATTTGAGTGTGTAATAATTATCACTGTTGATCTACCCTGTAAAGCCTCGTTGAGTTCCCATGATCTTCCGCCCCCCCCCCCCAAGAGTGTGTTGCTTGAGATGTTTGACTGATCAAGTATTTTTTTGGCTATTAGAGGAAAGTGGAGTGCCTTGAACAAACAAAATCATGCTTCAGAATGCACTGACTTCGCACAGCAAGGCCTGGAACCTACTTGCAGCACTACATCCTGCAGCCGCCTTATTGTGGTGATGTTTACACATCTCCGTTTCATTAAACAGCCCCAAATCCACGTATATAATGGGGTAACATGCAGTGTATGTAAATAGCAATTACATAGACACACTTCTAGATTTGAAGGTCTCGTGACTGCAAGGATTCATACTCTTTGGATTTTTCGGTAAAGTCACGTGGGTACATTTTTTTTGCTGTGACGGTTCCACCTGAAGATGGAAGCTTGTGTTGCCTCCGAAACGTCGTGATTTAATTCAGTTGTTTTTTATTTTATTTTTTTAGCTACGTGACTTTACCGAAAAAAACAAAGAGTAAGACACACACTTGATAAATGATGACTGTTGTATTGCTGATTGTTAACTATACTCTATAATCATTATTCGCTAACTTACAATGTGGTTTTTCACAGCCATTACTGTATTATTATTATTATTGATCATTTATTGTTTAGGTAGGTAAGAAAGTGCAACTGCACAAGTTTTGTCATGTAAACCCTCCACCACCCTACACAGCCAAACAAATTAAATTGTCATCGGTGAAAGCGTTTAAGGCAACGGCAATTATGAAAGTTTCATTAACGTTGTTTGATAAACTGGTAAAAATATTGCAACGCAGAAATGTGAATGATATAGTAAAGTATATACGACGCAGCTGACACTGGTTAGGCTATTTCACTCACATATTGGAAGGTACCAACGGAGTACCATTTTGTGGAAAGTAAAAAAAGGTAATCTTGTAGGTGGACTGACCACCGTTATGAGAATTCGATTTTATTATCATTGCCCAAGGGTCTCACCATACATGTCTGAGTAGGGTGCGAAATAAGTTTAACATACAGACGAGCAGGGAGACACTTTAACCAAGAGGTGGACACAGCATAAGTCATCCAGGCAGGTGCCCCACCTATATGTTTTGAGCCCGACTGCCCTCATAAACGTACGAATGTATGATTTGAAGCTTTCGTGACTGCAGGAATCCATACTCTTTGGTTCTTTCGGTAAAGTCTCGTAGGTAGACAAATTAAACAAAATGAAAATAATAAATCACAACGTTTCGATCGCAACACAAGCAGTCGTCCTCAGGCGGAAAAAATAATCCGGCAGTGGAACTGCTGAATCAGCGAGAGAGCTGTTACAACAAGAGGTTATATATGTGTTTTTCTACCTACTTGACTTTACCGAAAGAATAAAAGAGTATGTACGTATGTATGTTGACATTTTTTGCACCCTACGTAGCCAACAAACTACACACTAAAAGCAATTCTAACGAAATGAGTTTTCAATCTAGATTATTTAAAAGTGCATATCTCCAGTGGCTTCCTAATATCGGAAGCAAGAGCGTTCCAGACGGCCGCAGAAGCGCATCTGAAAGCGCGCGATGCAGTGACCGTCTTTGTTAAATGGCTAGCCAAAAGCCGCTGCTGCGAGGATGACCAGAGTTCGTGTGATGGTTTATGCTTCTTGACGAGGTCAGCAAGGTATCGTGGTTCATTTGTGATGAGCACTTTGTGTGTAATGAGTGCAACGTAAATGAATTAGTTTTAATTTACAATATCACGGTTAATTTTCAACAATGTTGCCGAGATGGAGTCCTGTAATGGAGTCACTATCTGACGTCTCGTGCGAGCGCCACATGTTTTGTGCCATCGTCACGAACAGGAAGCAAGACTCTTGGCCACAACACCATCTTTGTCGCACACCGCTCTGCCTGGGGTTTGTGAGTGAATGCAGATTTTTTTTTGGTTCCCGGCGAACTGTTGCAGTGGACAGAGTGAAGGAAAGGCACACAAACGATACTGCAGACAAGCCGTGGGTGTATCAAGTGGTATACTCACAGCCTAATGAGTCCCAATGTGGTTATGCCAGGCATGGGAGGTTAAGGAGCCACGGTGCTCATTCAATTCCACACTTGTCCTACATACTAAAATCCAGCGCTCGTTAACACGGCCTTTCTTGTCGGTGCTACAATGAGCCAGATAGACTCGTATCTACGGCCGACAAATATTTCCTGTGCAAATAAATTGCATCAATAATTGACTTTTCATAAATTAACCCAAATTATTTACACGGAGAATTATATTTTTTTAAAACATGCTTCAAATATAAATCTGACCAACCACACAACTTAATTAGCATATATATGTAACTGAACTATGGCGTGTAATTTAAAAGTCTACTTAATCCTTACATAAACTCAATTTAACTGAAACTGGGCCAATAATCTACACATTTTGTCACGACCATCAAACCTCGCTGCAATTATACGCTTTGCTGGTGGAAATTTCACACATGCGAGACCTAATCCCTGCTGTAGCAGTGATGAAATATATAATGTATACGGATTACCCTCAAAGTGGTATGGACAATTTGTTTCTAATGTATTTCCCTTCTTAACAAGAGCAATGGGAGAATGGCTTCACTGTCTTGAATGTAGGCTCAATGGCTGACAATCCTCATCGTCATCAGGCATAGTCAATCCACTGCTGGATGAAGGCCTCACCAAGTCGTCGCCATCCCTCACGAACCTGGGATGTGGTGATCCAACTAGCACATGCGCAATGAGCTCATTTCATAGCTCCATCTCCTTTGTGGACGTGATTTCTCTTTCGGACGCATTCCATTCCTTGGCTTCTACTCCATCATTAGGCTTGACCATCGTCCATCGTGTCTTCAGCGACGCATCCTACCCAAGCCCACTTACTTTTCTATATATCACAAACAAATACTGTGTGGTGTTAGCAAACACTACGTTAAGGATGAACACTACAATTGTAAACACATATACAGTACATTTATCCACGTGTGTGTAATTATTGTGTAGATGAGAAGTGTCAATACTGCATATGAACATATTTACAACCAATTAGCATTTTTTTTATTAAACTGACACATGGCCGTTTATGCAAATTATTCATCAGCTACAAAATGGGACCCTTTTGCCAGTATCAAAGTATGAAACCTTTTGCAAGGAAACATGCCTTGCAAAAGGTATCTATTTGGTGTTTAAACATCTTACCACCTGTTTTATTGTCAGAAAGGGCAACATCTATTTTCATACATTCATCATGAACTGTTTTGCATGCACACACGATAGAGTGGTAACTCGTGTGCATGGAAACTTCTGACCACATCAATGTACATATCTGCACACCCGCAATGCTTCTTTACCACATGATCGTGTCTCGTTTTTTCCCGTTATATCCATTTTGCATGTGGAGCACACAAAAGACAGACTCGATAATGCCAGAGGCTTTGTTTAGATGTGTGTGCATGTGTCGATGACATGTGAGAATTGTACCCTTTGGAATCCACATTAAAAAACAGGTTTAAAAGGTTTAAAACTAGGAAATGTTTATTTTTTATAGATTCCAAATCTACGTATGCATGTGCTTAAGTACGTTGACGATCGCTCCTAACGTTTAAGTCAAATGTAAGTACATCAAAGACAGAAACATGCATATTCACAGGAATTCAGTTGAAAACTTGCACTTTGTACACTTGGGAATGTGGCCGCTTGATGTGTACATTTGCAACACACGTTTGTCAAGCCAACTTCAGTATATTGTCTAACATGAACCTATTGTGAAAGTATATATAATCTTTAGTTGAAGCTTTCGTGACTGCAGGAACCCATACTCTCGGGTTCTTTCAGGAAAGTCACGCAGGTAGAGAAAATAATTAAAAGAAAACACGTTTCAGTCACAGACGGACACTTGTGTTGCGACCGAAACGTCGTAATTATTTTTCTATCTACGTGACTTTACCGAAAGAACCAGAGAGTATGTAAAGTGTATATACATATCACACGTCAATGTAATTTTTGGCAAAATAAAACATGTGCATATTTTAACTGTTGACTATTTTTATTCTACCAGGTAAGGCGCACTGAGCTATGTAGCGCTCTTTGAGAAGCCACCTGGCCACAAACGATAGCCCAACGGAAGTGGCTTATCGCGTGGAAATTGAAAGCAGCCAAATACTCTAAACGCGCGTTTCTAAATGTGGAGGGAAAACCGGAACACCTGGTGAAAAATCCACGCAACCACGGCGAGAACATGCAAACTCTAAATGTACAGCAGGCGTCGGGGTCTGGATCGAACCCACAGACCTCCTACACACTCGGCGAGGTAGTTAACATCTCACCACCGCGGCGCATATAATATACACGATGTGTGTACGCACAAAAAGTAGTGTTTTAAATGCAGTGTAATGTTTCGGAATTACATTGATATTGGTCAGCTTAGATCCACCATTAACTCCTCTGTCATTACACATTACGAGGGTTAAATTTACTGCAACAACAAAAAACGCAGCAATTTAAATTGCTTCTAAATACTTTCCGTGGTTTTGCAGTCATCCAGAACGGGCGTGTACCGTGTCTCCTGTTCTACATTAAAGTGGCACGCTTTCCACAGTTTGTCCTTTTCCATGCTCCACTAAAAAGCCACAGATCAAGAATGTTTCAAATTATAAACAGCTGTCCCCACAAGCATATTTGTGTTAAAGAAACTTCGGCATATCAAGTTAGATCTCGCCACTTTTACGTCTGTGTGTGTACAATTAAACTGGACATGGCTTCTATTCAATAGAGCGCCCCTTGCATTGATGAACTCTGCAAGATTATTATATATATCTCATATCTATATGAATATCGTGTATTTGATGACAGATGTATTCCCATTTACACAATGATGCAAACCAGCAATAAGGAAAACATTCTATAAACCATTATGTTTGGCAACGTTATAATCCTTTATTTGACAACGCTGACAAAGCAACACTTCGCTTAGTTTAACACGTAGGCTTTGGTAGCCAATATCATTAATAATATTTACACGTTCTAACCCAAAATATCTGTATTATTCTGGGTTAGAAAATATTAACGCCATCTCACCCACTATTCACGCGAAATAACACAAAACAACCCGTATTATGAACACTTCACTTTACAACGCCGTCTCCGATGCTGTTGCCCGTAGTATCTTCACGGTGCCACACACACACACACACACAAAAAAAACGACATTTGACGATTAAAGTTGTCATACTCACTCAAGATCATTGTTAGAGAAGACGCGGCGAGGTGGTTTCACTTCACACCCGTGCCACGGACCGGCCGGTCTGTGCTGCGATGGTGCTGCCCTCTGCCTCCTGCCCCTGCTGCTGCCGCTGCTGCTGCTACACCTGCACGCTGCAATGTGTGGCCGAAAGCGCGTTCACGTTGCACGCGCACGCACGTACGCGCGCGCGCGCGCGCATGCACCGGGCGTGCGGGGTTGGACGGCTGGGCACCTCCACTCGTTCACGACGTTGACGAGACAAAAGCTGCCCCCCAAACCATCACCACCACCGCCGTCGGGGTAGCGTCGGTGCCTCGCTTGCAATTGGCTTGGCGTGAGAGACGCTGCCAAGTCACTCGCTGAATGCGCTGTGCGGGAGCGAGGAGGAGTGGTGGTTGTGGTGGTGCGGGGGGGTTGGTGGGCGGTGGTGTGACAATTAGCGCGCTGCGCTACGAATTTGAGCCAGTGCTGGGCATCCCCTAGGTCGACTCAGCCTCAAACGAGTGTGTGAACGTCGCCACTGGTGGGGAGACAAAGGCGGCCGAGCGTGGTGTTGGCCACTCGCCCCCCCTCGTGTTACCGTGCCGGCCTTCAATGACTCGTTAACAGCACTTGCACCAGCAGTCTGTCAAGGCTGTGCGGGGAATCTTTGTCTTTGCGCGCGTGTGTGCATGTGCGTTTTATTATGGCGGGCAATAATAGTGGGAGTGAGTGAGTGAGGTTTGAATTACAATGCTCCTGAGACTAATAATCTTCCCGTCCTTGGGAGAGATTTCATTTTCACAAAATCTGTTAGCCAAATTCATTAGAAAACACATATTTCACGCATAGTCTTTTCATCCATAATGTATATTGCTCTGTAGAATTCTCGGCACAATATACCACAACAATCTTTTGCCCAGGAACAGCTCTCGCAATGGGCTTATTGTAATAAAATCTCACAGGGAGCGTAATTCAGACTGCATATGAGTCCATGCGCTCCATTTGCGGCCACGCTAAATACTATTTCTCGTGCCATATTCCACCATCTGGTGGCAGTTAATAAAACAAACACACGCACACTTTAAACTTTTAAAAACGATTCAATCAAAAATGTATACACAACACTCCACATGCTTGTACACACTTTCTTTGTAATGTTTATTTGAGTAAATCCACGATTAGCTGCAATTTATGCGAGATGCAAGGTAGCAAGCCCCCAACCACTACAGTATTCGTAACGATGGCACAGGAGACATTAAATCAGCGAGCAAGGAAGGGATGCTGTAAAATCCCCCGAGGGAAAAAGGCTCGCATTTTATATCCAGGATACAAATTTCAAATAAACCTGTCCCGAGAAGCCACGGAACGCTGTCCTTTTCAAAGAGCATATCTCCCCAGCACGAACCCCTGGGGACCACACACTGGATCATGGCATCTCCCTGTTGGCCCCTAATACTTTCACTGCAAAGGGATTGATTGGCTGATATTGCCACTGGAGTTTATTTACGTGCGCGTTTATTTATTTGTTTATTTTTCTCAGCTTTTTCGTACATTTGGTTTATGTCACGATAGGAAAAACACAGTCGTGTTGTGCCAGTACTCCCATTAAAAAAACACTTTTTTCAGAATAATTAGGAAGTTACGAGTTACAGTCGTGGTGGTAATCAACTCAACCCGTAATCATGTCTGCAGTCAACGAAATTACTCAAAATTTGGGAAGTAGTGGTTCTACAACTGGTTCAGGAACACCAGTATAAGGACAAACAAAAGCTTTAATTGTTGCTCATACTTTTGTATTAAAGTCAGTTCTGAATACCCTGTATATTACTAGAACTCTTCGTGGAGTTATAATGACCATTTGTTTGTTTCTCCCATGAGGCAATAACGAATGTATTTGATCCTGGGTATATACGGTATATAGATTCCGTCTCAATAAGTTATGCAGCCATGAGACACGATCAATGATTTCAAACTTTGGAGTAAGTCATTTTTGGTGTCACGCAATGGGTTAGTCACGATCGTCTTGCATGTGCACGCAGCAATGAGTATGGGTTCTATATCGAAGCAAGATTACAGTCTATATTTTACTAGTTGGAACCTCCTGGTTACACCAGCCCAACAGGGGATTATTGTGTCCGTCCGTCCGTCATGCAGGGAGGGGCTGGGTGGGGAGGGGAGGGTGGGGAGGGGCTGGGTGGGGAAGGTGGGGAGGGGCTGGGTGGGGAGGGTGGGGCTGGGTAGGGAGGGTGGGGCTGGGTGGGGGATGGGAGGGGTGGGGCTTGGTGGGGAGGAGCTGGTCACCCCGTGGTGCCCTTATAAAACTCAACGTTTAACCTACTCACGCCGGCTTGTGCCCGCCCTCACAGTCGGGCATATTTGCGGAATACACCACGCCGCCGTTGACCCTGGCCATTGACCGAGCAACCCAACGTTCCTACCAGCTCCCTCCTCCGCAGGAATGTGTTGTGTCGAACTAGGACTCATATTTCAAGGAGAGGGTCCTTGCCTGTGACAACTGTCAGTGTGTCAGTTTTGGTTCAAGCAACCCTGACTGCTGTTGAGACAATGCATGTTGAAACCGACCCACGTTTACTTACGGAAGGTTCATGAAAAGTGTGAAAGATAATTTTTTTATTTTCTATGTGGATGGCCAGATATTTGAAGGAGATATATTGCTGCTTGATTTTGTTTCATATATTCTCCATAGCGACGCTAATGATTGTTTTGTGTTAACTAAGAATAGATTGTAGTTATGTTTAATGAGACATAAAGCTGCACGTTCCCTCAATTGAACCGTGTATTTTTTAATGATTTGGAGTCATTATAAAACTTCGGGGCCATGGCTGAGGATTGTGAGATTTTGATTCGTATGGTGATCACACCACCTGAGGGCCGACTGCTGCTACAGTTACGATTAAACCAGGAGAAGAATACTAACAAGGGGAGGTGGTTGTGCCAGGCTTGGGGGGGGGAGCTAATGTCTCAATTAAAACAGTGAGCCATCACCTCACAGAGATGCTGAGCATCAGCCCCAAGCCTGCGCCCGAAGCACAACGGTTATCAGATATGGTGAGTTTGATCTCAGCCAGATTGCTGATGGCTCCATTAAAACTTAACAAAGTTTGCATGTAATGTCTTTGGGAGTGCTGCTCTGAGCATTTTCAAACAACGTCAAATTACAAATATCCTCATCAGAGCAGTGGTGTGGGGATGGAGGGTTTATAGAAGTGAAATTAATGACACAGCTTCCTTGTTTGCAATTTCTTTGGAAACTGGCAGCCAAGGAAAGGCCGCAAACCTTAACGAGCAGCTCGAATGCTCAATGAATATCGAAGCTCCATGGACTCAGCCCGTGCTAAAAAAGAAATGCGTGTGCCTTCCGTTACAATCAATACAATGTTAGTAACACGGCAGAAGAGAAACAGAAAAGAGATATATAATTGAAGCGAGAAGAGAAATGTAGACAAAAATATAGATGTAGTGAGATGAGCAAAAATATGTGCAGGCACGAGAGATTTGTTGCCTTTTGTATGTCAGCTTACGTTTATTTTGATTTAAATTTGATGTTTGAAGCCCTGCAATTGTTTCATAATATCGAGGCCCCTTGAGCTACTTGTGGCCCTAAGCTTTCGCTTGGGTTGCTCATGGCAACTTCTGCGGGGTCATCCCTGCTTAACCCCTCACCCCTACTGTACACAAGCTCGTGATGGTGGCCAACACACAATGTTGAAAAAAATAGTGTTTTTAATATTTCTTGATTAACATTTCCAATGTACGGCACACTCCAACAAAATACCCACACATGCCCGGCGTTACAGTTTGTCCACATCATTATTTGCAGGGCTCGGTTCGGAGATTTTACAGGATTGGCCGTTCTTTTCTTAAAATGAAACATGCGAGGAGTGATAAAAAGGAGAAGGTGGGTAGGGGGGGGTTAGTTTAAATTAAAGTTTAAAGCAAGCATATGTTCGGATAAACTAGGTGATATGTTAAATGATCTTATTTAAGTACATTTCTGGTATGTACTCTTTGGGTCTTTCGATAAAGTCACGTAGATAGAAAAATAATTTAAAAAATCACGACGTTTCGGTCGCAACAAAAGCAATCGATCTACGTGACTTTACCGAAAGACCCAAGAATATGAATTCCTGCAGTCACGAAAGCTTTAAGTCGAGACTGTGATGTTGTACCTGTTTACTATGCTGGGTGGACAACGGCGGGAATATTCCAGGAAGGTGCCACATTATTTTAACTGCCGCACTGGGATATTGACTAGAACCGGTGACCTCTGGATTGAAAGTCCAGAGTGCTGACCATAACACCGTATGAATTCCTGCAGTCACGAAAGTAAAGATTTCTGGTATGTAGTTTTAACACAGTACGTAATAATTGTGTTGCCCATATTTATCTTGAGCCTGAGTTTGCAGCCTGTATTGTGGAGTTCTTTGTGCATTTGCCGCCATTCATTCTCACGGGCAACATAATGACGACGACTTGAGCACATCTGGGGTGGGTAACGTTTTCTCCATAAAAATCAAAAATTACGTCTTGGTTTTCCCAATCTGATTTTGGGAAAACATCTTAGAATTGCACTGTGAATAATCTTAGTGAGAGCGTGGCACCTTATACCCTAGTAGCATGTTTGCTAAAGAATTGGTCAAATAAAAGATTGAAAGACTCTGTCTCCTCGACAGACCTGTTCTCCACCTGAGGACGGCTGCTTGCATTGTGGCCGAAACGTCGTGAGAATAATTTTATTATGTTTTATTTTTATTATTTTATTATTTCCATTCTACGTGACTTTACCGAAAGAACCAAGAAGATGAATCCCTGCAGTCACAGAAAGCTTTAAATCGAAATTTAAGATTGAAAGAATTGATGATTTCCATTGGAGGTACACAATTGAGAAAAATAAAACCCCAGAATACGTGTACCCCAGCACATTTATTGGATTTAAACTGCGATCGAGCGTGGTGAAGTGCTTTTTTAAAACTGAACATGATCGTGAAAAGTAAGATACCAATACATTACAATACAATGTGAACAAAGAACAACATGAATGCAATAAAGACACAAGGACATAGCGTACGGAAATAGAAACATCCTAAATCCAAACGTGATTGACTTTTGTGTCTGAACAGATGTTCGCCTACACTGATTTTACTTAGAACTGCATAGACACACAAACTCCCTTCACTCTAAACTTTAGATTTCTTTCGATAACCTTACATTATTTGCAATTGCATTAGACATAGATTCTTGTTTGTTTACATTTTAGTAATACTAGTTCATGAAGTCCGCCTTTGCCAGGCAAATGTTTTCAATACATATAATAATGGACCTGATATTTTTTTTTTACAATTAATATTTACGAGCAGACACGAACAACTACTTAAAAAATGTGTTTTTCTGCAAAAAAAAATCCCAAACAGTTGACGGCTTCACTTAACACCATTGGAACCTCATTTGCCAGTACAAAATATGATAATTGTTTTTTTACCCTTCTATCTATTTAAAGACGTATCCATCGGAAACGCTAAATTTAACGATTCCATTCTTTTTTTTATTAGAAAGAAAAACATTTTAACTTAATAGTCTGTGAGGGGAAGTTCTTATATTTCACCGTTTTGTAATTATTCTGATTTGAACATAAAATGCGTATTTTTTCGTTCATAACCGCTTGAATTCCTTCAGAATGTACTATTTCTCCTTTGAAAGTGTTTTCACTGTCAACCATTTTTTTTTACATTTTTCTAATTTTGTATTGAAGATTTTACTTGGTTTGAAAATGGAATTGCCAGTGATAGCTTCTGTTCCCATATCTTGGCAATACCTTCAATGTGGTCCAACTGACAGCCGCCTGTGCAAGGTCAATGTCATTGGCGTCTGATGACCTTACAGGCAGTACCTCTGTGCACAGTGTGGGAGCCCAAAAAGCATCCTCTGATGGACAAAGCATTGTTGCTGTGTGGAGCAGCCCACGAAAGAATCATGTTGAGCCGCAGTGACTAAAGTGTGAGTGCTAACTTCTGCTTGTATGTACTGCGTGTATATTTGAACTTCTTTCGCACCGTACGTAACCAACCGTGCTAATCGGAGGTGCTGGGGAGGACAACAAAATAAACGCAAAAGGCAGTTCTAAAGAAATTAGTGTTCTCTTCAGATTAAAAAGTGCATAACTCCAGTGGCATCCAAATATATCGGAAGGAAGAGCGTTCCAGACGGCCGCAGAAGCGCATCAGAAAGCGCCGCGCGATGCGGTGGCCGTCTTTGTTCGATGGTTAGCAACGACGGTCACTGCATCGCGCTTCTGGCTCACCAAGCAGCTTGTTATGAATGTCAAAGCACGTGGGTGTATGTGAAACCAATACTAAGCCAGGCAGCGTTTTGTCCAAATTGCAAATGGCCACTTCTGCAATAAATGCCCCTCCTGTAATTTCAACCAATGGCTGCCGATGGCTAAGAACACTACATCGTTCTTCGTATGAACACGAGAACAATGTAAACAATTAAATAACACGTTTAGAGTACACAGTACTTGTGTTTATACCGCTTGTTTTGTTGGCACTAATGTTATTCACTCGTCTTTCTTTCTAATGAATAAACACTAAATTTCGATTTAAAGCTTTCGTGACTGCAGGGATTCATCTTCTTGGTTCTTTCGGTAAAGTCACGTAGAAGGGACATAATAGATAAGAGCTAAGCTAGTTCTAGACACTCACCTCTGCTGCTGTAACTTCTAATGCGAAATGAATTCTGGCTAGAACTAGCTTAGCTCTTATCTATTATTTCCCTTCTACGTGACTTTACCGAATAAACACTAATTTACTGAAAACATCTTAATATATATGCCCCTGCGTGTGTCGGGGATTGTGCAGTGGCGTGAAATGCAGCGAGCATGATATATAAAAACACGGATGATCATTTTTATCTTAAGAAACTCAGCAACAACATATCCACTGCGGATACACAGAGGTCGGTGGAATAGGGTGTGCCATGTCAGATCTATGTGTCATCATGCGGTCACTCGTATTACACACGAAACCTACATCAGTGGAGTCACGGTAAATACACGGACGGGTGTGGGGGGGGGTAACGCGCACAGACTCAAGCTACGCAAACAGACCTAAGGGGAGAGGAGCCTTTAATGAGTGTTTACAGTGTAATTAGATACCTGTGGTGTGTTATTACCTCTTCTACGGCTGCTCTTTGCTACTGTTTAGATGTTATCTGTTTTACCCCTCATTCAAACTGTATACGCAATTTGTTGTGCAGTTCCCAATGTTTATTTTCACAATTCGAAAGGCAGCTCGTGTCAAATTCCATTCGGGCTCCAGCTCAGCCCAGGGTCAATAAAATGAGCACTCCACTTTTGGAAGTTGCCCGGCAGTTGTCCTGCGGAGAAGATGATCCTTCCAAAAAAAAACCCCACACAATTTACATTTCCACCACTGGCTCCTGTCAATCAATGAAGATGAACACAGCCCTCCGCGAGTTTAAAGACGTAGACAATCTTATTGTATCAATGCCCTATTAAACGTCTTAATAACCGAAACGCTTATTGCCAGTGCTAATTAACCCAGAAACACAACATTCCAGCCAGGAATGTATCAGCATCTTCAAGGGAACAGCGATGTCTTGATGTGGCAGATGGACTTGGAGGTGAAGAACTGCACTCTACAGCAGCCCCCAAAGTGATGGAATGATGAACAAATTCATCAACCAATTCATCTCGATTCCGAGCCTCGTAATCCACCCAACTGATCGACTAAGAACCAACGTTTTTGTCGCTTGGCATGTGTTGTTTGAAATGCTCTCAAGTAGCTCCCGTATCCACTGGATGCACTACCATTCGCCACAATCGGAATGTAAGTTTCAGCTTGTGGCTCTTTCACCTGCCGGCACTGACCGGCGGCAAGGTCATTACCGCTGGTCCGTGCGACACTCAAGCACACGCGGTTGGTTAGAAACGTGCTTTTATATTATTTTTCTGCTATAAACTTCCACATGATAAGCCACTTCATTGAGATATCATTTGTGGCCAGGTCGCTTCTGAAAAAAGAAGCTAATATCTCAGTGGGCTTTCCCTGGTAAGCTCAAAATATATAGTTTTTTTTATTTGTGTATTCTTTTTTGAGTCGTTTGTTTACCTTTCCTATACTTTACACTCCTGCCGTATTTTAGTTTTGTTTGTTGTTGTAACGTTCTGACACGCCCCTACCGGACATCTGTGAAAAAGAGCTTTATAGCTCATCTGATTCCTTCAGCATAAAAAACAGATTGTGATTCTATCTGTGTTAATGGCTGCTCTGCCTCAAGAGCCGCTCTGCAATGGCAGAGTCATTGTGCAAAGCCTTGGGTGGCCTTGCACCTTTTCTAAAGCCACTGGTGCAGCTTGCGTAGGAGGTTGAGAGAGCTGCAGAGATATCTGCAGTAGTGGTATGCAACTGCGCTCCCGATCACACACAACATGCGTGATTGCAGCCCTTCGTCAATCCACTGCCGAGTGAAGGTGCGTGTCTGTGTATTTGGATAAATACAGCGAAGTCAAGAGGTCAATAACGCCCAAGAAGCCAGCTCAGCCAATGTCGGCACGCCTCACCATGGCTTCTTTTCTCCTGCCTGATGTTGCAATTGTGGCACAATTCACCGTTCGACCTCCAAGTACAGCGATTACAGCTCTCATGGCCAACGTGCTCGGCCATACTTTGGTGTCACTTTACTGCCTGCTTTGGTGACTTGTCAAATCTTAAAAACCTGCACACAACCGCCACGCAACACAACCTCCTATCCCACAGGACGTCACACAAAGTGGTATTATATACCTTATCGACTGCACGTATGAGTGTTGAACTTATTTCGCGTAGCCAACCGTGCTAATCGGTGATGCAACTGTAACCGGATAGTGACAATAATGATGATAATGACCCCTGACTTGGGATTTGACCCCTGACCATAAACGGACCAAACTTGTCAGAACCTTTGTAGCAATTCCAGAATGGGAATATTGCATTATTATACGTTTTTGGACGATACTACTTGGCATAATTTTATTGCATTTTTCTGACACGTGACAGTTTGCTACTCCCACTCTACAAACCCTTGACTACTCATGCCTCAAAGTGTAGAATTCTATCCTGGGCGCCACGATGGCGAGATGTTAACTACCTCACCTCGTATGCAAGATGTCGTGGGTTCGATCCTGACCCTGATGCCTACTGTATATTTGGAGTTTGCATGTCTCTCTCCCTGTGGTCGCGTGGATTTTTCTCCGGGTCTTTAAGTCTTTGCCTACACATTTAATAATCAAAGTGCGTTCAGAGTATTTGGCTGCTATGAATTTCCACGTGATAAGCCACTTCCTTGAGCTATCAATTGTGACCACGTCGCTTCTGAAAAAGAGCGATATAGCTCAGTGAGCCTTACCTGGGAAAAAAATAGTATTATTCCACCACTGGAGTGCTCAATTCTTTGGCTTTGATCCGTTCCATGGTAGGAGAGAGGGGCACGGCAGAACAAGGTCCACTGCTGGAAGAAACAGCCTTTCATGAATTGAAATTCAGAATCGGAATCTTTATTTATTATGGAGGACTCCGATGAGCTATGAAACTCGTTGTCACAGATGTCTATTAAGGGTGGAATTGGGGTGACTTTCCAGCCACAAAGAGTGAGAAGAAAACGAGTCATTTCTGTCAGGAGACTTCAATTGACAGAAATCCATAAAAAAAATTCTGACGCGTATAAAAGTAGAGCAAAAACACAATTGTAAAAAAAACAAGAGAAAATGTTCACACATAGGCTTTCTACGTGTGAACATATACTCTTGTGCACAATGTGGGGGGGGGGGGATTACTGAGGCAACGTACATTATGCATGTGCTTTTTGCGAGCCCTTTCAACACTGTCCTTCCTGTCTATTGTGTTTATTAAAATAGCCCTACCAACGGTAATCCCTATTGAAGTACGCTGCCCTTTGTAGGCATGCATTTAAATAATGTCTTATTTGATTATTCGCTTCCACGCAGCACTAAGGCGGTAGCTATCCGAACGGTTAACGTTAATTTGATTTCTTAAAATTTTGATAGATTATCTATCGAAATTTTGTGCAAGAGCGCAGAAGTGTGGTCACCACATCTACGCCTCTATATAAGGAACGAAACAGTTAAGACTTCTCCACAAATCTGGCTGTCGCCTGATGAAGCTAGTTGTAATTACTGGCGAAACGTCGTACTCAGATTGTAAATGTTGTGGCTCGGCTCTCCAACACACCGGTTAGTGCTGTACTAGTGACGAATTGGCACGCTCTGTTTACGTGACAACCCTTACTAGTTGGTTGTGTCGGACTGTGGCGGGTTTTAACGACACATATATTTACGCGATCTAACCAAAAAACCTCTATTATGGAGTCTCTGTTCAAATAATGAGAAAACAGTTAAATGTAAATTAGTATAAGACAGAATAAGTCGTGTATGATTGGATAAACAAATGCTTCACGAATGAAGTACCTCAAGTTTGTGTTTACTTATTTAAATATCTGCATTCTTAATTTCCAGACAATAACTAACTGAATATTGACACCAGAGTGCGAGGGACTGCAGCAAAATCGTGACGAATCAGCTTTGGTGTCGACCGTGGCACTGTTTGGCTGTGGCACCAATTTACGTGGTTCTCATCTATCACATGCAACAGATACAAACAAACGAAGTTAAAAAAATTTTTTTACCAGGTAAGGCCCACTGAGCTATATAGCTCGTTTTCAAAAGCGACCTGGCCACAAATGATAGCTCAACGAAGTGGCTCGTCACGTGGCATCCAAGTACTCTAAACGCATGTTTCTAATTGTGCAGAGAAAAACCGGTGGACCCGGAGAAAAATCCACGTGACCACGGGGAGAGAGACACACAAACCCCAAATATACAGCAGCAAGCGTCAGGGTCGGGATCGAACCCACGACCTCCTGTATACCAAGCGTGGCGCCCCAACAGATGGATGATGAACGGCATGCAATCCCCACTCGATAGCTTCACCCTGTCCAAATACGCACTGTTGTACACTCTCTGACACATCATCATCATCAGTCATTGTCTATGGTTGAAGGACTCTCAGCGCCATTGCCATCCCCCATCACAAAAGCATTGCCAAAAGTATTTGCAAGCAGTCTAGTCACGTGCCTCTGCGGTAGAGCGAGTAGCTCACAATCAGAATTGAGTTCAAATCTTGACTGGGAGGTGACTCAGCCCATCATCCACCACCCACCCCCAGGAGCGATAAAATAGGTACCAATTTGTGGGAAAGTCGTGAGTGAGTGTTCTATGTATAGACTCGCCCCTGGCATGATCCACCAACCTTTGCCTCTACGTCGGTGTTTCTCAAACCTGTTTGGCCCGCGGACCACTCAGCCCCCCACTCCTGGTGACAAAACATGAACAAAATACATTTAAAGTAGTTAAAGTTTTTTTGGGGGGGGCATTTAGATATTAGGGTTAGGTAGTTTTTATCAGTATAGTTTACCTAACGTATCTTTTATTTTTTTACTTAACATCATAAGTAAAAGATGAATAACTGTTCGAAACAAAGGTAGAAACATTGTCATTATTTTCTGATCACAGCACATGGACTACCTGGAGGTCCGTGGCAGACCACTTGCGGTCCAGAGAGCACACTTTGAGAACCACTGCTCCAAAGCAATGAATGGCAGGCGTGGACAAGTGGCAATTTTTTTTAACAACACAAAGATGTGCATTGCATCCACACCGGGCGTTTATTTTCTGTTGTCGTGAGTTTTCTTGTCACTTCCAGATTTCAACAAACTGCCAATATCCACACAGACCCCCCACCAGGCACCCATGTATGGCTGAGCAAACCTTGGGGAGGCCGAGGACGGGTTTTGATCCGCAGTACTTTGCTGGGAATTGGGCACAGGTCACCGAGTTCATTGCCCAGTGCACAAGGCACTACGCTTGTCGCATACAGACATGGAGGACATTCACATCGCCTTCACGACAAATGGGGACAAGTGCTGTTAGCAAGCGCCTATTAAGGCAAACTTGGCGTCTTTTCAGCGAATTTTTTTTACCCACTGCACCAATGACTCGATTACATGGACGTGTACGACTAATGTAATGACACACACACACACACATATACAAATAGACTGTCGGGGTAAGTGCCTACGAAGACCGGTACAGTGTACAAGCCTACAAGGAGGTGGGTGGCCAACACCCCACCTGACCGCCTTTGTCTCCCCGGGGGCGATGGTTACACACCACACCAATAACTCATTTGAGGCTGAGTCGACCTAGGGGAGGCCCAGGACCGGTTAAAATAACAATCGTCACTGATGGTGTTGGCAAGTGAGCGGGAATCGAACTCGGGTCTCCGGGTTCGTAGCGCAGCAGCGCGCTAACCGCTACACCACCGCTCCCCACAAAGACAAACACACACACTGAACAACTCCCGGTGGGGGTGGGTGGGTGGGGATGGGGGTGGGTGGGTGGGGATGGGGGTGGGTGTGGATGGGGGTGGGTGGTTGGGGATGGGGGTGGGTGGCAGGGTGGGTGGTGGGTGGCAGGGTGGTGGGTGGGTGGGTGGGGATGGGGTGGGTCACATCTTCAACTGCAGCAAACATCAGTGGCACCCGTTCTGACCCTTCCCTAGGTCGATTCAGCCTTAAATTGTAGGGTGTGGTTTTGCACACGATGTGACTTGTGCGCGCCTGTAATGAAGTGCTATGGAGGCAGTGCCGAATCATACTGGTAGGAACCCACTGGTTCCACCAGCCCACAGGGGATTATTGTGTCCGTCCGTCGTGCAGGGAGGGGCTGGTTGGGGAGGGAGGGAGGGGCTGGGTGGGGAGGGGAGGGGAGGGTGGGGAGAGGCTGGGTGGGGAGGGTGGGGCTGGGTGGCTTTGGGTGGGGAGGGGCTGGTCACCCCGTGGTGCCCTTAAAAAACTCAATGTTAAACCTACTCACGCCAGCTTGTGCCCGCCCTCACAGTCGGGCATATTTGCGGAATACACCACGCCGCCGTTGACCCTGGCCATTGACCGAGCAACCCAACGTTCCTACCAGCTCCCTCCGTAGGAATGTGTTCCTTGTAGCAAAAGTAGCTGCATATGCTACGGCCCCGCACTTTCAAGGGCCCCGCGCTAAATGCTTTCAAGCTATCAATTCCTGTTCAGTGATTCTGCACTTGCTCTATATTACGATAGTACTAGACTGCCTTCAACTTTTATGAACGACTGGGTGTTTTAGGTTAGCGATTCGTCGTATTATCTGGCTGTTTCGCAAATGAAAAAATACAATTACTTTACTGTGTAAGTTAAAAATGTGTGTTTTAATATTTACGTGTTTTTTTCTTTTCCTTTAGGGCCCCTTTATAACATACTAGCGGGATGTACCCAGCGTTGCCCGGGGGAAAAATATGTTTCAAAACTTATCTTAAAACATAACACAAGTCCTACGCTCTTGTGAAAGCCCGGCGTTCCGTTTGTCTGTCCATTTGTCCATCAACAAAATTTCAAGAGGCTTGAAGTCCTGAAATAAAAAGTAATAGAAAGTGTCGGGTAAATAGTTGATGTAAAAGGTTTCCGAAAATTGTCGACCTCCCCCC
This sequence comes from Entosphenus tridentatus, assembly GCA_014621495.2. NCBI lineage: Eukaryota > Metazoa > Chordata > Hyperoartia > Petromyzontiformes > Petromyzontidae > Entosphenus > Entosphenus tridentatus. The sequence continues at coordinate 17,304,773 of CM025612.2, forward strand.
TCCCCCCTCAAAAAATATGTTTACCCCCCGGTAGGCATATATACCTACACACCCTACATACAATAGAGTGAGCAGTATGTCGTGACTCTATAGTAGTATCTGGCTCCACAGTAGTATATATTGACTATATAGTAGTATCTATTGACCCTACAGTAATAAATAGTACTAAATTGTGAATTGAACTACTTAAAAGTTGACCGATGTGAAATCGGAAGAGCGCTGGCTCATCACGGGGCTTATCGCGTGGTACCTGGGAACTTTTTTTAAACGGTTCGCGAGTCAAATCCTTCGCAAGCTTCGTCCACACACAGACAGACACACAGACAGACACACACACAGACAAAACATTTATTTTATAGGTAAATATGCTACAGGCCCCACACTAGCTTAAATCCGGCACTGTACGGAGGCAAGGTCCGCGTCGCAAAGGGGGTTGGATGTCAGATGTTGGTTGGCATTTGGAGATGACAAGGAGAGTGCGGGTTGGTTTGGGATTGGTGTATTGGCGGTTGGTGGCTCATCAGCAACAACTGAATTGGCCTAATATAGTAGTAGGTTTTTACCCTTTAAACTGGTACAAAAACTAACACCTTTATACAAGGCATCATGTTTGATGCCTTGTATAAGGCATCCACTTGTCCTCCCCCATTCTCATCCCTCCTGACCCTATGGACCCCTTTTGCCATTCCTTTCCCATCATTTTCCACTTCTTTCCCACTCTTACTCTCCTATCTTCCCCCGTTATTCCTGTGCTGTGCCATCTGTCAATAGCTGTTCGCTTATGAGCTTCTGGTTACACCAGCCCACAGGGGATTATTGTGTCCGTCCATCCGTCGTGCAGGGAGGGGCTGGGTGGGGAGGGTGGGGCTGGGTGGGGAGGGTGGGGAGGGGCTGGGTGGGGAGGGTGGGAAGGGTCTCATAGTGAATTGGCCTCATTGACTTTACAACCTGAAGCACGCAGCACAGGTTACATAAGCTAAAGCCCATTCACTTAATTTTAAAAGAACACAAAATGTCATTAGTTTACTTCTGTACTTTAATTGATGGCCTTATATCCCTACAGGAAAACAAACCGAACAACAGCTTGCCTTTTACGATGCCAAGAAACAGTGGTTGCGATAGAAGTCTTAAGCCCCATAGGATGGTGTGAAGCAAGCTCTTAGCCAGCCATGCATGATCAATTGTGGTCACATGAGGTTTTAAGCAAATTAAATGTGTTGTAATAAACAGCAAAAGACAAATTATTTGTTTGAAACCCCATGTGCTCACGTACGCTTGTGTGGGCTTAACTACATTGGCTTGTGTCATCCATCTGTCGTACATGGTGGCGAAGAGCGGCAACCGCGTGCAGCGGCTTCGTAAGCGATGCGGCGCAAAGGGTGCCGTCGAAGCAACATTTAGCTGTAATGTACGACTCAGTTTCACGATTGTACACACGTGTTTTTGTTTATTGTTTGTTGCGGTTGCACCCGAATCAAGAGCCGAATGGCTCACAGGGCTATACCTAATAAATGAACTTTGAACTTTGAGAACTATTACATATATACATATAGGGTGCGTGTTTTAGATCGGGTCAAGCCTCCCGTAAACCACGTGACTTTACGTGCCCCCCCCCCCCACTCTAAATCCCTCCCCTCTGCATGGCACCGCCCACTGTGACAACACACGCCGCTCCCCCGAGCAGCGACGTCGAGGGCCCGATGTCGACTCGTCCTCCCCCATCCTCATCCCTCCTGACCCCATTGACCCCCTTTTGCCATTCCTTTTCCATCATTTTCCACTTCTTTCCCATTCTTACTCTCCTATCTTCCCCTGTTATTCCTGTGCTGTGCCGTCTGTCAATAGTTGTTCGCTTATGAGCTTCTGGTTACACCAGCCCACAGGGGATTATCGTGTCCGTCCATCCGTCGTGCAGGGAGGGGCTGGGTGTGGAGGGTGGGGCTGGGTGGGGAGGGTGGGGAGGGGCTGGGTGGGGATGGTGGGAAGGGGCTGGGTGGGGAGGATGGGGCTGGGTGGGGGATGGGAGGGGTGGGGCTGGGTGGGGAGGGGCTGGGTGGGGAGGGGCTGGTCACCCCGTGGTGCCCTTATAAAACTCAACGTTTCACCTACTCACGCCGGCTTGTGCCCGCCCTCACAGTCGGGCATATTTGCGGAATACACCACGCCGCCGTTGACCCTGGCCATTGACCAAGCAACCCAACGTTCCTACCAACTCCCTCCGCAGGAAAATGTGTAATCGGAAGGCCCAACTCTACCTCTGATGTGTAGGGCAATTGTGCGTGCAAGTAGGTTCAAGGTGGATGTTTTTGCCATTCCTTTTCCATTATTTTCCACTTCTTTCCCATTCTTACTCTCTTATCTTCCCCTGTTATTCCTGTGCTGTGCCGTCTGTCAATAGTTGTTCGCTTAGTCACACAAAAAAGTCAAGGTGTTTTCACGTTCAGAGCCTTGGGCAGTGCTCATCTCCATTGGGAGCCCGAAGCCAGTGGTGGAAAATCCACATTCCCATGACGAGGGCCATTCCCTCACAAAAGTGGTTCTCATATTATCCACCACGAGGATAAGGGGATACATCTTCCTCTGACCGTGATTTGAAATTGCGCAACGTGTTGTCTTTGGTGTATGATTAGTTATTATGTAACCAACGTGTGGATATGAATTAATTCAAAACACTTCCGTTGGAACTACAGTCGTTCAGCTGTTCGTAATGGGGCTTGACAGCGTTAACGATTTTCACCTGTAATTATGTAACTACAAAACACTCAGATTTGTAGTGATTGATTATGACCCCAGACTAATACGGCGTATCTTTGGCAAGGCATGTGCCCTCTGATGCTGCTCTATTACACGCCTTATAATTCAGCTCACCCAAGTGTTGTTCACTGCTCTGCATGCAGCCCGCAAGCGCATACTACGAATACTGCCTCCTGCCAACATTGTTCACACTAATCTCCTTTTGTGGAATTCATTTATCTTAATAGCAAAGCCGCTCTTTATAAAGCAATCCAATTTGTGACGCGCTGCCTATATATTTTTGCAGTGCGAATGACTAAAGTTTGTAATGCATTGCAACTTTGTGTTTGCTTCTACAACTCCAAGACAAGTTTTCCTGAACTCAAAACGCGTTTTAACTAAAGCTTTGAAAGTTAAAACATACCGTTGCTAAAAGCCATAGGCACGCACATGAAAGTAGTCTCTGATGTGGCAGAGGCCCTTTACTTTCCATTGGTGTGACATATCACGTTACACTGACATGAAGAGCGCTTGTAAATTATTTAGAGCACAGCCTTTGTTCCCTAACAACGTGATCCCTAATTGGCTGGTGGCTTCTTTGTTCCTGCACTACTAATGACCGTGTTTTCGGAAGACATTTCAGGCAGGTGGCTTGCCCGGCAAACCCAGCCACCAAGTCACCATGCCAAACACACACCCCTCCCCTTCAATCGCCACGCAGTTTCTCCATTCGAGAATATTCTTTCACCATCAGAATACGTATTCATACTGGCGGCATCCCATGAGCTTTGACGATCTGTTCCACAGATTTCCACACGATAAGTCATGTCGTTGAGTTATTATTTGTGGCCAGGTAACTTCTGAAAAAGAGCTGTATTGCTCTGTGCGCCTTAGCTAGTAAAATAAAAAATGTAAAGTACATTTATTATGGCCAATATAAACATGCATTTAAATGTTTCATGAAAATCAGCTAAGTGCCACATTCTACTATTCGAGGAATCTAAAGGAAATGGGGAGTATTTATGCGTTATAAGAGTTTAAATAGGGCCTAGTGTGTCTCTATATCCCTCAGGCTAGCTGTCTCTTTTGTGGTTATGTAAGGAGCAGATGGGCATGTTTGTGTATATGCTACATTTTTGTATGCACAGAGGCATGTATACCTGTCCAAACCCACGATAAACAGTAAACGAGTGACTTCTCTGGCAATATTCATCATGCCTCTGAGGTTATGTTAGCAACAGAGTAAACGGGCGAAATTCGCAATCTCTCAAAGATAGTCTCACGTTATGAAAACAAAAACCTTATTGTTTTGGTTTTACGAAGCATACTCTTTTATCTGACTGTTATACACAGCGGCGTTCTATTTGTGTCATTCATTTTGCAAGATTAAGAGTAATGATCAAATTGCCTTTACGTGGCAGTGCCCGACAGTATAGAATATCTAGGGAAAACAAAACGATGTTGTGACGAGAGATGTGTGCAGTCATACATCAAAAGCAGCCACTCGAGCAAACAGTGGTATCTCACTCCTTGAATGTTCTGTGTTCACTCTCTGTGGATTTGTGTATGTGAACAACTGTGGCACCAGTACAAATGGGTGTTTTTTCCTATTTTCCGATGGCATCCACTTTGTGCAGGCAGGACGTATGTGAACACACAACGACTTTGCAGGCATGCATCGTAAGAAAGTTACTCATACTTCCGCAGATAAAGAAAACATCTTATGGAGGCTGCTGTGAAAACAGAATCTATGTGTATATATATATAAATAATGCGTGTCATGTGAAAAACTCCTTTTATGGTCCAATAACGTACACTTAAGACAAAGTTGTGCACTAACACGGTACTGTCTTCATGGTTGCATAACAATTTCCATATGAGTAAATGTTGCGTCCAGTATTATTTTACTTTGGCTATTTATTTTAAATCTCCAAGTTTGACAAATAATTATGAAGGTTAGACACTTAACATAATAACCGTTTGTTTTTTATATCCAGAAGAGGTAAGAATGTCATTGTGTTGCTATGCAGTATACAGACATCGTAGGCTGTCTGTTATAGTACTTGTGCCCGCCCTCACAGTCGGACATATTTGTCTGACTGTGAGGAATACACCACGCCGCCGTTGACCCTGGTCATTGACCGAGCAACCCAACGTTCCTACCAGCTCCCTCCGCAGGAATGTGTAATCGGAAGGCCCAGCTCTACCTCTGATGTGTAGGGCAATTGTGCGTGCAAGCAGGTTCAAGGTGGATGTTGGTATCACTGACCATGCGGCTGCGTGACCGATCCCGATGACACTCAGCGTTAAGAACTTGCGGTTCTGTCTGAAGCCTTCGCTGACTGACACACGAGCTCCATGCAAGCTTGCGCCTTTACCCAGGGGCCGTGCCCGCTGCCGGTGACTTCTCCCCTAAAATCCTCACTCATTGAAACGAACCCATTGTGTGGCAGCATTTCTCCACATCTTCTATCACTTTCCATCTGTGTTTCATTTCCTACCGGACTGCGGTTGTTATCATCCCTTTTCGTACAGTGTCCATTTATCATCTCTGACTGGCGGTCAAAAGTCCATTGTTGGGTGCATGCGTGTGCTGTGCGATTTCAAACAGTTTAGAACACTCACAACTTCGTCGAAGCCTTGAGCAAATGGCAGGGGACCTGCAAATCAAGATGTCATCGTGTCCAACGCCGTTGTTGCGACCCATGCCTCATTGCCAATGTGTTTTACCCGCCGCCAGATCTCGCACCTGCTGCACAGCAGACGGAAGACTTCCCGGATCTTCCCGAACAGTGTCTCACTATTTGGTCTTGGATCTTTTCCCGTGGTGGCCAGGGCTTGTGGAGGCCACTCCGATGCCTCTCTCGGTGACCAGACTTCCTCCAACCTGCACTTGTCCAACCAGGCGCAATCTTGAAACTTTGTGTCTTCCAGACTTCAGCGTTGATTAGCCTCGACTGCCATGCATGTTTTAGTATTCATATCGAGCTGTCTGAACATACCGTGAATACAGATAACACTGCAGCTTCAATCAACAGCGGTCGTTCGAAGGATAGACTCACCCCTGCCATAGCAACGTGCAGTTTCCACCCATGGCTGTAAACGGGAGATTAGCAATGCCTCTTTGCTCATCTGAGCAGGAAATCACTTTGACTCCAGCTTGAAATACCATTTTTTTTACACTCAAACTTGCTTCTCTGCCAAAGTGGTTTTCAAAGGCCATTGAACACCTGCCCTGCTAATGCAATACGCCTCCTCGTCTGCCGACAGATGGTAGGTATCGCTCTTGTCACTCACCGGGTCAGTAACATAAGCGGGGGATAAAAGGGATGAGTCACTTGCATCACTTTTATTCACAGATTGGAGAGAAAAAAAGACGTATGCTTTGGGTCTTTCGGTAAAGTCACGTAGATAGGTTCAAAGAAAATAACAACAAAAAAAGACTTCCTTGGCTAAACACATGTTGGAAAGCGTTACCGAAATGGTACGCATGAAGACATCCACTCAGCGACCACCTCGGATGCTTCGGAATGGTTTACAAAATAAAAAAAATGAATCATAGCCCCGTTTCTTTTTTCTCAAACGCCACATGAAAGAAGACGGTGGAAACCTTTGTTTGTGAGAGCTTGGATGACCCCATCATTTTCTCCTGAATCAAGTGCCTTTTTCATAATCCACAAACGGCGTGCATTATGATATTTGTGTAATAGGAAGCTAATTGATTATATAATCCTAAACATTTGTTTAGGATTATTTTAGACAACACTTGTTATTGCTTATTGCCTCCTTAAATCGCTCTTTACTGCTCATTATTAGCTGTGAAGCTAGTCGGGTGCTGTGGTGGCGTGATGTTAACTACCTCGCCGGGTATACATGAGGACATAGGTTCGATTCCGACCCGAACGCCTGTACATTTGGAGTTTGCATGTTCATGGGGATTTCTCTCCGGGTCCCCTGGTTTTTCCATCCACATTTAGAATCACCATTTAGAGTATTTGGCTGCAATAAATGTCCACGTGATAAGCCACTTCGTTGGGCTATCGTTTGTGATAGTCAGGTCGTTTCTGAAAAAGAGCTACATCGCTCAGTGGGCCTTACCTGATGAAATAAAATAAAATAAATAGTTTAGTTCACCGTCACTTTACCACCCATGATGGGATGAACGTTAAAAACAATCGTCCTGGTGACCCCTTGGGCAACGCCGTGGGTGAGGCTCACATTGGTGGCGATGGCCCCCCTTGTCAGGAGAGTATCTTCACTGAGCCGCACTGATCAGTGTGGCGACATACAGGCGTCAGGGTCAGAATCGGAATCGACGACCTTCTGCATACCGGGCAAGGGAGTTAACATCTCGCCACCACGGCACCCCTATACACTCCAGTATAAGGCAGTGTTTGGCAATGCTAATGTACCAAATACAAAGTAATACATGTGGTATTATCGCCATTAGGTTTTTTCGGTAAAGTCACGTAGGTAAAAAATTTAATTAAAATTAATAAAAGTAAAATTAAAATCACGACGTTTCGGAGGCAACACAAGCTTCCGTCTTCAGGTGGAACTGTCACAGCACGATTGCTGTCACAGCACGATTGCTGTTACTTGATACAGCGAGCGTGCTGTGACGGTTCCACCTGAAGACGGAATCTTGTGTTGCCTACGAAACGTCGTGATTTTTATTTTACTTTTATTAATTTTAATTTAATTTTTTACCTACGTGGCTTTACCGAAAAAAACCTAAGAGTATGAATCCTTGCAGTCACGAAAGCTTCAAATCTAGAATTATCACCATTATTATTATTATCATAGTACATCACGACGGCGCTATGTTTCACAGACGGGCATAGTCTGCCAGCAATGGTTTTACCCGATTTAGTACGGTCTTGCGGTAATTTGTGGGTAAATGTATAATTTGGCCAATTTGATCCCGAGTGCCGGCATACTATGACCTCCTGTTGTTTAAACTACATCACGGGATCTTTAACGTCCACTGTGCAGCGGACGGCACATATTCGTTGATGAATACCCGGCTGCATTAACCAGGGCGGCCGCTGGGATCGAACCACAAACCTCTACAACAACCGGGTAACACACAACCACTCTGCCACGTCTTGCCGGCCAAGCCTGGCAGTGGAATGCTAATGGGTAATCTGTAACAAGGTAGGCAATAAACAATGCACAACAAAAGTGACTACTAAAATGTAAGGCTCGCATTGTACAAATCAGAGATTTACGGCAACGATAAAAAATAAGAGTAAACAAATATATCCAATATAACTCAAATTAATGGTGGCCCGAAATAATAATTTGCAATAATATTCACAAATCTGTCCAGGGGCATTGGATGTCATATTCCACAATGTATCTCCTAAAATACACAACGTGGACAAAATGTTACTGCAAAGAACACGGTGCAGATTTTACTCTCGCCCGCATGCTTTGGTGCATAAAAATACCGGACGAAATTACCCCCCAAAGCAACACTGGAGTATGGGTGTAAAGCATCTTACTTTACTTACCAATTCTTGCCAACACGCTTTCTCCCTTAATCCCTCCGTTATTTGTTTGTTGGTCTCTCAATCCTCTTTGGTCCTTTCTCCGCTATTTATTTTCCACTTTCACCAGGAGGAAGTCCACTTGCTGTTGTCCCTTCTCATTGTTATCCAATTTAATCGGCCCTCCGTCATTTAACCGCGTCAGTATGCATTAGATTTTCGGGGGTACTTTTATACAAGGCTTAGAGGACATGGAGCTCAATTTAAAGTTTCAATATAATCCCCTTTAGTAACTACCTTATTAAATGGTCCTTGCATGTTACGCATCAAGATTAGTCTGAAAGGATATTTTTTCTTTCATTTAATTACAATATAAATCCTCTTATCCATGACAAAGTGAGGCTGCTTGTATTAGATAAGTGACTTTACGCATAATAAGGAGTTTCAACATTTAAATCCATACTTAAAAAGTCAAATACCTCATCAATATTATTAATTTTCCCTTCATGTCACTTTTATATATTAAAATGATCAGATAACCATAAGGTTTTCCTGCTATTCAATTGTGTTTCACAGAGTTGGCTTTTTATACGTGTACAAAGTACTGGAGAAGCATATGCAATGTGTTAACCCTAACAAACCACTTCCAGAGAGGTTGGCTCACATGTGATGAAACAAAGCTTGCAATTATTGTTTTCAAACCTGTTATTTTTCACGGTAGAAATCCTAACCTAAGCTCTCTTATCTGCAAACAAACTCAAATGGTACCATCAAAAGAAACGGACAATGGAACATTTCCCCATTATTAATTGTTTACTCCAAGTATTCATGACCCTAATTGATCGTGAAAGCCCGTGTTGTCCCAGTGAATACGTTAAGCCTTACACACCGACTTGCCTTGTTTTAGAGCAACGTGTCTTGCAACAGCATCGATTGCACACCGGTGGCATCGCATGCAACCTCTCTCTCTGGGGCTTGTAAACCTCAGAGATTCATTTTAAAACTACAACTTTTAGCCGATATCCTACGACGTGTACTAGCCTATGCACAATGGATACGATCATGTGCCACACCAACAGCCTCCTCATGATTCTAGATTTGAAGCTTTTGTGACTGCAAGGATTCATACGCTTAGTTCTTTCGGTAAAGTCACGTAGGTAAAAAATGAAATTAATAAAAAATAAAATAAAAATCACGACGTTTCGGAGGCAACACAAGCCTCCGTCATCAGGTGGGACCGTCACAGCCAGATTTGCTGCATCAAGTGAGGCAGGGATTTAAGATGCAAGCCCTTAAATACAAGTTGAGGGGGGAGGAGAGGGGGGGGGGGGCTTATCAGAATGTGGTAGCCAATGAATGGAACGTATCGGGAGGGGGGGCGGGGCTTAAAGAAGGCACGAAGCGCTCGTAGGCGTCGGCGACGTAGACGTGTCTGTGCGCAAGTAACGATTGTTGCACATGATGACGTATTGGACGAGGAGGGGTGGGGGGGCTAAAAGAGAGTACGGGGTGCAAGTGTACGTGGACATGTCTATGTACAAGCACCTGTTGATACACATGATAGAGAAGAACGAAAATGCCCATGTTAATACCAGTGTTGGCCGACAATAAAGAGAGTACTGTTAAACACTGGGGATGTTAACACTCGGTAAAGTAAAATAGTGCCTGTCAGAGTAAGCCTCCTCATGATGCCAATGCAGGGGACAGAGGA
>CM025612.2:17314718-17324830 GCA_014621495.2 Entosphenus tridentatus
TATCGTTCGTATCCCTCACTTTAAGAACCCCAGAAGTAATTATGTGAATTGTAGATTTGAAGTTTTCGTGACTGCAAGGATTCATACTCTTATGAAAATTTAAATAAATTTAATCACGACGTTTCGGGCACAACACAAGCGTTCTTCTTCAGGTGGGGGACAACGTAGCGAAAGAACACCGCTTAAGTGTGTGTGTGCTTTCGTGCGGTGTGCTTTCGCTAAGTTGGTGTTTAAAGAAGGATGCTTGTGTTGCACCCGAAACGTCGTGATTGCATTTATTTAAATTTTTGTACCTACGTGACTTTACCGAAAGAACCAAAGAGTATAATGATGTGAACTCGAACCCTTATACTTTGTGAGAAGGTATTCACGGTAAAAAGAAATAATAAAAGATAAATAATAAAAATAATAGAAGAAATAATAGAAATAAAATAAAAATCACGACGTTTCGGAGGCAACACAAGCTTCCGTCTTCAGGTGGAACCATCACACTACGATTGCTGTATCACGGAGGCATGGACGTAAAAAAAAAACCTAAGAGTATGAATCCTTGCAGTCACGAAAGCTTCAAATCTAGAAGGTATTCGCGGGTTTGCTAATATCGCAAGGAAGAGCGTCCCAGATGGCCGTAGAAGTACATCCGACAGCGAGCGATGGCAGGTGACCCCCTTTGTTCGATCCCTGACTACAAGTCATCGCCAAGCGGTGCGTGGAAAGCCACAAGCTCATGTGACATTGGGCCGCCGATGGGCTTTCGAGCACCGCGTGCCACTGAAGAAACGACTGGTGCAGGGCGCTACCGTGAATTTACCAAACCGAGGTGTCGTTCACTTTGAATGGTTGGTGGCGACTTCAAACTGATATTGCGACAATGGTCACATTGTTTAATTAGACATCGTATCACCACGTGAAAAATATAATTGCGGCAAGCCAATTAATTGTAGGAGATATATTTTAAACCCTTGTTACACAATCTGAAGAGCATGTTTTCACATCATACGTTTGTATATTCGTGCTCAGTTTTTGGACACAGGCTTGATGTATTTTTAAATCCTTTATATTAAGTTCACTTGCTTGCTTGCGCGCTTACGACCGTGCAAATCTTTCGGTCGTTTTTTAACCCACTTCCCGTGATCCAATCGAGCTAACATTTTCCACACAGACTCGTTGTGCGTGACAATTAATGTTCGTGAATTTTTTTTACTCAAATTTTACACTTTTTAGGACAAAAATATTATATTTAATTACCAATTGCTTAATGCTGCCATGCAATCATCTGACCCATAGGTGGCAGCCATCTCAAGCCAGAGGACGAGAGGACTAGCTGCCACGCATATAAAGGATTTATAGTGAAAAACTTTGTTTTTACGGGTTAATTTTTTCTCTTTTCTTTTTATTTGTTCACAGCATATGAGTGTAGCTGATAGGTTGTAGAGTTGTAGTTTTTAAACTTCAGCTGCAAACAAGACAGCATCAAATACAATTTGTGAAATAATACAACCCATCGACTCGAGCACGGAGGCATGGACATAAATAGTTTCAACACAATTGTTTTGGCAGAGTTTATTATGAATATAAAGCAGACATATCCTGTAATAAATTAGAGCGAGTTTAACACGTTGTAGGCTTTCGCGACGAATATTATCCATAAAAGAGGTTTTTTGGTGAGATCGCGTAAATATAAATGCGTTGTTAAACCCGCCACCACCCGACGCAGCCAATTAGTAAGGTTTGTCACGTACTAATTGGCAAATCATCATAACTGGCTGTGACAAACCTTTCTACTTGGCTGTGTCAGGTGGTGGCGGGTTTAACGACACATTTGTATTCACGCGATCGAACCCAAAAACCTCTATTATAAAAAAAAATGTAGCTAACAGAGATATTCAAGTATATCAGTTGCAGCCGACACAATAACATTACCAACGCTGCACGGGGAGAAAGGCAAACAGTGAAATCCATGAGGTTAAACACTAGACAGGCATACAGTAATAAAAAGCGAAAATAACCGACAGAATTGCCTAGAGAGGGGCAGAGAAATAATTAATAGAATGGAAGTGAACCTAATGGGAAATCGACTTAACTGTTCAATTTGCTGGAAGGGTCAGTAATGCAGCGATGCAATGGTGTTTTAAAGAAACTCCTTAACTTGAGCTCCACGCCTCATACACTTAATTTTAAGATTGTCAACAGCTTAACCCAGGAATATAACGTTTGGAATACACGAATAAACAACACCACGGCGATATAAACAAAGGCTGAGACTTAACTCTGTCCTACCGGTCTTCCAAAATTCAGTTTAGGTGACCGCAGCAATCGGTTTGTTAGTCAGAAGCAAGCGAGTGAGTCTGCAAGTTGTTTTTGACAAAGAGTGTTCCACACATCAACTTACATCCACTAGAAGCCGAAAAATGAGCTGCGGTCTTAGATATCGACATTAAAAAAATTAACCCGTAAAAACAAAGTTTTTCACTATAAATCCTTTATATGCGTGGCGGCTAGAGTCCTCTCGTCCTCTGGCTTGAGATGGCTGCCACCTATGGGTCAGATGATTGTATGCCAGCATTAAGCAATTGGTAATTAAATATAATATTTTTGTCCTAAAAAGTGTAAAATTTTGGAAAAAAATGTCCACGAACATTAATTGTCACGCACAACGAGTCTGTGTGGAAAATGTCAGCTCGATTGGATCACGGGAAGTGGGTTAAAAAACGACCGAAAGATTTGCACGGTCGTAAGCAAGCAAGCAAGCGCACAAGTGAACTTAATATAAAGGATTTAAAAAAACATCCCCGGCAACCCGAACATTAAAGCTCAGCTCGTTTGCCATGCCACTCTATAATTAAATACATCGGCTACGTACGGTGCGAAAGACGTTAAACATACATGTGCACATACAAAACAAACAAGCAAAGAGGAGACAAGAACGCGAATGGTTAAGTGCAGGTTCCAAATTGGGTGAATAAAGAAAGAGAGACTGAATATAAAAATAGGGATTTTAAAACACAAAACTGAAACATTTTGCAAGGAATCATGTTACTGCATTAACCTGTTTTGTTGCCAGAAAAAAGGGAAAACCCTATTCTTATATTTTGACACTGGCAAAGGAGGTCCCATATTGTAGCTTCTCACCCCGAGCTCTGATAGTGCATTGTCTTTGTGCTGTTCGCCTTTTTGATATCCTCTGATCTAACAATGTTTGAAACTATAGGCTCTAAAGAAAGCTGTCTCTGGTGTGGACCAATCAGTTTCAAAGACAATGCATACACTGTCAAAGCATGCTTTTTGTTTGTATTTTCACCACAAGTATCTGTGGTTAATGCAGACATGATTCCTTGCAAAAGGTTTCAGTTTGGTGTTTTAACATCTTAACACCTACTCCTAGGTTTTTTCGGTAAAGTCACGTAGGTATAAATAAATAAATAAATAGTTACTTAAATAAATATTTACACTAATAAAAATAATAATATTTCTATTATTAATAATAATAGAAATAAAATAATAATACAAATAAAATATTTTATAAATATTTTATTTCTATTATTATTTCTATTATTTATGTTTATTATTTATTTTTAGTATTTATTTATTTTTTACCTACGTGACTTTACCGAAAAAACCTAAGAGTATGAATCCTTGCAGTCACGAAAGCTTCAAATCTAGAATCTTAACACGTGTTTTGTTGCCAGAAAAAAGGGGAAAACCTATTCTTATATATTGACTCTGGCAAAGGAGGTCCCATAATAAAAAAGAGACTGACTGAAGATTATTCGCTCTCAACCAACGGTGGGGTTGAGGTTTGATGCCAAACTCTCGATATCTGCTCATTCTCATGCATCTCCTCTTGCCTCACCCTCGAAGCCCTCTGCAACTCGTGACACTCATCAGTGACGGACTAAGCGCTCTACCCCAGTCAGATCAACATGGGAGCCCTGCATACACGCCAGCTTACCCTAATAGCCCGCGAGGTAATTCGACCAGACTGTACGTAGCCTTATTTGTGGATCCCGCGGACGAGATCAAAGTTGCTTTGGCTGGAGAGAAAAAAAACCGCGTTGCTTGTAATGTGCCCATCGAAGTAAAACGTTTGCTCGTGGGAAATGTAAAGTTCGTGGCTCTATTCACGCTATTCCTCTTGTCCGTGTACAATAGGAAGGGAGGCCCGATCCACTATTAAGGAGGGGATGACTCGCAGATTCACCTGACCCCCGTTCAGAATAAGGCTTGCAGGCGCGTGGACTGCGTTGGAGGGGTCACGTCGCTGTATGTTGGAATAAAAATAAGTAATATTTTAAAATACTTTTTTTAAAACACGATTTAATAAAATGCACCCTATTAGTAATGGAAGAACTCCACGACTCCAGGAAGTGGCCCCGAAGCTTGCCATAACGGAGGGGACCATGGCCAATTACAGTCAACGTCAGTTGACCGTGGACAATTAGACCCAAGCCGAAAAATAACATATAAAAAAGAAAGTTTAAAAAATATATAAATATTTTTTATGATAGAATATAGTATTGTCATCAGTATGACATAAGTATACCAAATTTGCAGTCGATACCACATTGGGAATTGGGTTAAAATTGAGTTACAAGATTTGAAGATACGACAACAGAGTGAGTTAAATGAAAGCGTGTAAATAAAAACTAGCAAAGCTCATGGCGCCACGCAGTTTAGAGGAACGTACAGAGGACACCATATCCATTGGGAACGCAGCCACCTAATTTTTTCATGATCTTCTTTGGAAATGTTTCCGAAATTGTAAAACGTAATCCTTCCCCCTACCCCACAGCGCATTGACTTAAAATGTTGCCATTACAAGCTGTGATCAAATGTCAACACTCAGTCCAGCCCCATGTCACATATAAGTCTGCATGTTCACTGCACCATTTTCAAAACTATTAAACATTTTTTTAGCTTTACCAGGTAAGGCCAGCTGAGCTAAAACGCTCTATTTTTAGAAACCACCTGGCCACAAATGATAGCCCAATGAAGTGGCTTATCATGTGGACATTTATTGCAGCCAAATACCCTCAACGTACGTGTCTAAATTTGGAGGGGGAAACTCGGAGGATCCGGAGAAAAATCCACGCGACCACGGAACGAGAGACACGCACACTCCAAATATACAGACGTCAGGGTTGGGATCGAGCCCACGGCCTCCTGTACACCAGGCGAGGTAGTTAACATCTCATAGCCACCGTGCCGAGATGCTAACGTATGCCTGCCGAGAAAATTGATACGTGACATTTACAATTCACAGACAATACTGCCCTCACAATGCACAGGGGCGCACGAGGGTTATGTTTCCGTTGGTGTGCTTATCACTTTAAAAATTAAAGGCAACTTTCTCAGATTACAGGCGGACACTAAATAGGCGATGCTTTGTTACTGTGATGTAATGATGCTATTTAGCGCTTGTATAGTAATAAAGATGTCCGCGAGTGAAGCAGTCATTACCGGGAGACTGTTAACTTGATGTCTGTAGCTTTAGATACGGTTACACTGCATACATACGACACTGGAAATTGCATGTTGGAGTTAAACGGGCCCAACTAAAATAAATATATGTGTAGGTAAGCTCTACAGATGCACACTAATTGGCGTTAGGGTGCACTTAAAACAGTAATCAAATAATTGGCCCCATAGTGAGAAAGTGGTTCCCAGAGGCAGACTCTGCGGCAGTTGAGCATTGGTGACTATACTGTACTGATGATTCTTAATCAGAGCGAAACCGCTCTACAGTTATCTATCTTCGTCTCACCGCTGTCTGTTAGTAGGCCACATTTCACTTAAATCTATTAATAGTATTATGATGACTTAAGACTAGAGTACCACAGTGCATTTCTTCAGGAACTGTTGATCATTCTTGCATAATGTGCAAGGGGTAACGCGTTTTTGTGTGTTCTTCCAATCTTAAACCAGCACAGTATTTATGAGAACATCGCTCACGTTTTGGTTTTAAATTGATCATTCCGAATACAGCAAAACCTCACGAAGCTGGAATTTGTCGTAAACCAGAAAGGCTGCCAGAATAACAAAAGAAAAATACACGGAAAAAAAACTCTTGACCGGAACAAAGTTTGTGCATTAATTATACTGCACGTTATGGGATACAGCATAAAGATACGCTAAACATGCGAGTACTTGCGATGGACTTGTGAAGACTGAACGACTGTGCTGTGTAGTTCATGGCCTTGAGTATTTTTTTTTACCGTGGTCAAGGACAGTACAGGGTGATTCCTCTTATGTGGTGAGATGTTAATTACCTCGCCTGGTTTACAGGAGGTCGTGGGGTCAATCCCGACCGCGGCGCCTGCATATTTGGAGTTTGCAAGTTCTCCCCATAGTCGCATGGATTTTTCTCCGGGTCCTCCGGTTTTACCCTCCACATTTATATTCAACGTGCGTTCAGAGTATTTGGCTGCTATAAATGTGCACATGATAAGCCACTTCGATGGGCTATCATTTGTGGCCAGGTCGCTTCTAAAAAAAGAGCTGTATCGCTCAGTGGGCCTTTCCTGATCAAATAAAAAAATAGTTTAGTTAAATTGGAGAACATCTGTGAAAAGGAGCTTGAAAACTCATTGGATTCCTCCTGTTTGAATTAATATTTTGATTTATCTTTATTTCGTTTCAATGGCGATGTATGCATGGGAGTTGTGTCACGAAGTGAAGCTGTCTTCTTCGTGACGCGGCATCTTCTCGATGGTGACTCGCAGAAGTCGAGGAGGCGAATGAGTGCGACTGGGACATGTTCAACGCCTTTCACAGCGTTGCAAACGGCCAAGTACAATGCCAAAAGCGTTGGGAGTGGTCTTATAAAGTGTACTACAACACTGCCACCTACCGCTTTTTCAAGTGACCTGCACACTTTCCAAGTGAAGCATCGCATTCACCTGCATCGAACTGCGTATGAACGAATTGCCCATTGCCATAGGGCTACGCTATCCAAAAATCCAGACAAGGAAAATGATAATATATTTCCCACAAGTATGTAAACGTGTTTACATTGTACATGGAAATACCTGCCTGAGTTGAGAACCCTTCCAAACTGATTTTGTATCTGGAAGCTCTGTGATGCAGTGGGAAGTTGAGTACTCTGCAATGTTATGAGTCTTGGAATGTCGTGTTTCTGCAAACTCGTATAGGGGCCGTCCATAAATGACGTCACGCGATTTTGGACGATTTTTGTTCGTCACACATCGTCACAAATGTCTGACCCTCTCCCCCCCCTCCTAGGTGCGTGACGTCATTTATGGACGGCCCTTACCTGTACCTAACTTTTTTTTCTCTGGCGCCTCTTACTCCCACATATTTGCACTGTTTCGATGTGCGTGTCTCTGTTAGACTATAATATATAGCTTATTTGTACCTGTGCATTACTTGTTATGGTGCCTATTGCTCTCACATTACTTTCCTACTGTTTTTTTTTCTCAGTGTGTGTGTGTGTTTCTTTTACAAACGTTAAATACCTCGTTTGTTAATTGTGCAATATTCATTAAGGGCCCTGTACTCGTCCTCTGTAATGTCTGTGGTGTTGTCTTTGTTTTGTTATTGTGTTCACTCACCACAGATCTACCATGTAAAATAGCTGGCAAAATGAATAAACGGGATCATCCGTGTAACAAATCAAATAAACTTAAACCAATTGCGTGGTGCCAGTGGCCTTTGTATTTGAATAAACATGTCAGATATGCAGCGTATTGATGTAATCAGCTGATAAAATAGCCTGCGTAGCCAAGGATGTTTGGGGGAAACAGTGTCATCTACTCAGCCATCGTTTGTACCGGTGGGAAAACTTCCACTCCCCGATGAGCTCGCCACAAGAAAGTGGTACGACATCACAGTTTTCAGTTTCATTTATTTGGTATAGCCATGTGAGCCATTCGGCTCTTGAATCGGGTGCAACCGCAACAAACAAAAACATGAACAAGAAAACATCTTAAAGTGACTATGTGATTATGTGCAAACACAAAATCCAAGAAAAGACAGAAAAATAGTGCAGAAAAAGCACCGTACACCAACGCTGTGTGCAAAAATCCCAGTGGGATGCAAGTCAAACAACAACAACAACCACAAGACAACTTAGATTAAGGCCATCAGTCTAACTCTGTACTACAACAAACAAACATGGCCAAACCAAACAACTTTTCGAAATCACCAAAATAAAGCCATGAAAGCAATGTAACAGTGATCATAGGAACTGTGACAGAATTTTCACAATAAACGACATAAACAACATGCACCACCAGACCCTGCAGCCATAGCTGGCTGCATGAGTCACTCCACAACAGCATGAGCATCAGTCGGAATATCAAAACAATTTCAATGCACCTTTAAGATCAGCACACTAAATCAAGGGATGAAGAGTGTGAGCTATGGGGCGAATTCGAACGGGTGTCCTCTCTCCAACCATTTGACTGAGTCGAGAAGCGTCTTGAACTCTGTGCTATCTGAGGTCAAGCTCCGGGCTGAAGGGGAGGCAGGAATGGAGGACGATGTGCAAGGCAGAAAGGCGCACAGATCAGGGCGTGACCTCGCGTCTACAAATCGTAATGGCCCAGTAAGCACATTGTCCTGCGGAGGGAGCTGGTAGGAACGTTGGGTTGCTCGGTCAATGGCCAGGGTCAACGGCGGCGTGGTGTATTCCGCAAATATGGCCGACTGTGAGGGCGGGCACAAGCCGGCGTGAGTAGGTGAAACGTTGAGTTTTATAAGGGCAGCCCCTCCCCACCCAGCCACACCCTCCCCACCCTCCCCTCCTTACCCCACCCCTCCACACCCTCCCCACCCAGCCCCTCCCCACCCTCCCCTCTCCACCCAGCCCCACCCCTCCCATTTTTGGATGCACAGCGGA
The DNA here is from genome assembly GCA_014621495.2 of Entosphenus tridentatus. Taxonomy (NCBI): domain Eukaryota; kingdom Metazoa; phylum Chordata; class Hyperoartia; order Petromyzontiformes; family Petromyzontidae; genus Entosphenus; species Entosphenus tridentatus. The sequence goes on from CM025612.2 coordinate 17,323,579, forward strand.
CGGACACAATAATCCCCTGTGGGCTGGTGGAACCAGGTGGTTCCTACCAGTAACATTCCCATATCTGCAACGAAGAGGATGAGTTCCTCCTCTTTGCGGATAAGCAGATACACGGTGCTTTAACCCGATTGTCTCCAGAAATAAATCGTTATTAGTATTATCCACAACAACTATAGATGCGATTATGCTCGCAAGCAGTACGTTTCTAGGATAAGAAGGCTTCGTGTCATTTATTTAACCCCACACCTCGTGGTTGCAGTAGGCATGGCAATGATTAGTGACAGTGGTAGCAGCTTCAATGATGATATCCTCGTTAATGTGATCCATTGTCGACATCCGTCATTATTTACATCAACCATCATCAACTCGAACGTCATCTTGTCATCATCATTACCGTCATCATCCAATATCACTGTCATATCTTCACAATGTAACCTTGTCATCATCGTCACAATTATTCCCATCCCACAGTCGGTGTCAGCACGGAACTTCGGGGGTGCTGACTCCGTTAGCCGTATCTCACACTGACGATTGTTTGTATCGCCAAGTGTTTGCAATCCTCTGGGAGACGAATCCAATGCCACTCGGCTGTCCTGGTGGCGGTAAACGATAAATGGGGGCAAAGGTCATCTTCATTATAGATTGAATTTACGAAAGGCAGCGAACTTGGCAACGACAACAACTTTCGTTTTTACTGACAGGCGCTGAATCATATAACCAAACGTCAATCGTTAACATAATTGTCTTTTTGATTTAAAGCTTTCGTAGAAGGGAAATTTCCCTTCTACGTGACTTTACCGAAAGAACCAAGAATATAATTGTCTTTATCTATCATCATTCTAATAATTGCTGTCATGCATATCATCATCATCATTATCCCTGTTATCGTCATTCATGATTGTGATTTTAATTATCATAAAAAAATTTGAATCATTATTCTTCATCATTGTAATTAGCACCTATCATCCAACGTCATCATTAACGCTCGTTGACTTGATTAATCTTCAGTCATTGTTGTCATATGTTACTCTTGTTCACTTTCACAAATCGTCTTCATTGCCTAACAAGTTACCCGTGATCTATTTATATTTTCTCCGTTTAAGATTACAGTCTTAGAGACCAATGTGTTAAGGTGATTTGCTTGTGCACCACTGCCACCAAGGATCACCAAATAATTAGTTTAATTGCGCAGTTATTGTGTGGGTTTAGCGCTTGCCTTCAGACTCTTTAACGCTCTTCCTTTAATTTGTGA
>CM025612.2:17330592-17360487 GCA_014621495.2 Entosphenus tridentatus
AATGCACGGGCATAAGTAGTACTAATCACATACCTGCATTTCCCATAAATATGCTAAATTCCTCTTGATATGCATTTTATTTTGTCTAGGCGCCCTTTCCCCCCCTTCCAACCCAGATTAAATATACGCTCCAAGCATGGTGCTGTTTCATTCTCCCCGACAGACCTGGTCTTCACCTGAGGACGGCTGCTTGCGTTGTGGCCGAAACGTCGTGAGAATTAGTTTATTATGTTTTAATTTTTATTATTTTATTATTTCCATTCTACGTGACTTTACCGAAGAACCAAGAAGATGAATCCCTGCAGTCACGAAAGCTTTAAATCGAAAAATGAATAAAGCGCTCTAACTAGCATTTATCGTTAAAAAAAATTCCATGTTTTTTACCCCAGTAATTACCCTGTAATCGCGAAATTTGTATGGGATAAGGGTAAAAGGTAAGGTAAAGGTAGGCTCGTTCTTTTTTTACCTTTTACCTTACCTGCTAAAGGGTAAAAGGTAGGGTAGCGCGATTGTATTGTGGTAAGGTAAAAGGTAGGGTAACGTTTATCTTGTTTTTTTTACTGTTTAACTTTTACCTTACCTTGCCGAGGCCTAAGCACCACGCCCGCCCGCCTGCCCCCCTGTGGCGATGCTTAGACACCGCACCAGTCGCTCATTATTTTTAGGCTGAGTCGACCTAGGGGAGGCAAGCGGACCGGTTTAGGTTAATAGTCACCGGTGCTGGCCGTGAGTGGGAATCAAAAAGCAGGTCGCTGTTGTTCCGCAACGCACGTGCGTCCACGACAAAGACAAAGGTCCCCCGTATAGCCTTAACAGACGAATGGGGGGGGGCAAGTGCGCAGTTAGAGAACACCTCTGAAGGTCGACGCGGCTCACGAGCAGGACGGGTGTCCGGCACAACGCCCGGCCGCCTTTGTTTCCCCCATTGGCGATGTTTAGACACCGCACCAGGCACTCATTAGAGGCTGAGTCGAACACACACACACGTGTGCTTTCAGGGCTCACCCCGTGGCTTGGCCTTGTGTTGAGTCTCACCTCGCCTGATGCTTCCTCTGGGCTTTGCAGCAAACGTTTTCCATTGACGGTGGAAATTCGCTGAGGAGTACATTTGTATTGAGCATAGCAAGCTGCTGTAAATGTGTCACAGTTTTTTTTCAGTTTTTCATTTATTTTGGTATAGCCCTGTGAGCCATTCGGCTCTTGAATCGGGTGCAACCGCAACAAACAAAAAACTTAAACATGAACAAGAAAACATCTTAAAGTGACTATGAGCAAACATAAAAATCCGAGATAAAACTGCAAAGTCTTCCAGAAAAAAAGCACCGTACACCAACGCTGTATGCAAAAATCCCAGTGGGATGCAAGTCAAACAACAACAACAACCACAAAACAACTTAGATTACACACTGATCATGGAGCCATGGGCGGAGTTTATTTTCAGTAGTTTACAATTAAGATGACAAATTAACTAAATGCACCCGCTATTCCTAATGTAAGGGTCAAAGTGAACCCCTGACCCCCCAAATATAGAAGTCAAACACCGCCTATGCAGCATGGAGCCCATTGCGGTACGTTATATTGCGTGTTGTGAATGTGAAGGGCCGTTGCCTGAAACGTCGCCTCTTGTATACCATTTCTTGTTTTAAGTGTATTGACGAATGTGTTGCGGGCTTTTTGTTGTTGTTGTTTTGATATTTGCATTCGGGTGGAGAGAAATTGTGTTTTCCCAACGGAATTCGAACAGGGGAAGATTAGGAGGCTCTGCACAATTCTGCACTCTGCTTGCCATGCGATTATGAAAATTGTTAACGAGCGCAAATTTAACACGCAGGATTTCGCGGCCAATATCATCCATAATATAGTTTTTTTGGGTTAGATCGTATAAATATAAAAACGTGTCGTTAAACCCGCCATCACCCGACACAGCCAATTAGTAAGGTTTGTCACGTAAACAGGACATGTCAATTCGTCACTAGTACAGCACTAACCGGTGTGTTGGAGAGCAAATCCACATAATTTACAATCTGAGTACGACGTTTCGCCAGTAATTACAACGGGCATCGTCAGGCAGACAGCCGAATCTGGCGTCCTCTGGTCTAACACCGTTTGAGACGAGGCTCAAAAGAAAGCTGTCTCTGGTGTAGACCAATCAGTTTCAAAGACAATGCATTTATTATCAGAGTATGTTTTTTTGTTTCATTTTGACCACAAGTGTTGTGGTTAATGCAGACATGATTCCTTGTAAAAGGTTTCAGTTTGGTGTTTTAACATCTAAACACCAGTTTTGTTGCCAGAAAAAAGGGGAAAACCTATTCTCATATTTTGGTTCTGGCAAAGGAGGTCCCATGATGACACATTTATATTTACGTGATCTAACCCAAATAATCCTATATTATGAGCTTAAGTTCAGAGCACCACTATGATTTTGCGAGGAGCGGTAATTGAATGTGTTGGTCATTTAAAGCCGCTGTAAGAGCACAGTCGAGTAATAATGAGACAAAATAGTAAAACAAATAAAGCGATACTGTAATGGCCATTATGTTGACAGCAAGGCGAACATAAAGCTTAATTGCCATATATAACATCATACTAAACGTTTAGTACTTTAACAATCTTGCAATAGAATAGCGTAACTTGATATTTACGTACAGTGTCATTAATGTAGCTAATAAAAAGAGACGTATCACCAAAGGCCAAGATAACGGCAAACAAATAAAACCAGGTGAGGACAAACGTAAAATGAACTAAAAGGGCATGAGCGGGTGATGATACTAGATTTGAAGCTTTCGTGACTGCAATGATTCATATTCTTAGGTTGTTTCGGTCAAGTCACGTAGGTAAAAAATTAAAATTAATGAAAGTAAAATAAAAAAAATAAAAATCACGACGTTTCGGAGGCTACAGAAGCTTCCGTCTTCAGGTGGAACCGTCACAGCACGACTGCTGCATCAAGTAAGAGAAATTCCAAGAAAACAGTCCATATTCTTAGGTTTTTTCGGTAAAGTCACGTAGGTAAAAAATTAAAACAGTCCTTATATATACTGGTTGAGGGTGGGAGGAGCCATTGTGAGGTTCGGTGCGGCTGAAGCACTTTCATTAATTTTAATTTTTACCTACGTGACTTTACCGAAAAAACCTAAGAATACGGGTGATGATACTCCATTCACAGGTCGCAGGAGAGAGAGAGACAGAGGAGTGGGTAGTGGTGCCGTTGCTTCACCCTGCTCTCATCGCTGAGATGCCCTGATAGCTGAGGGCTTGCAAAAGCAGGGTGAGTTTAGCTGGTGTTCTGCATGTACAACGGTCTTCAGGGTTTGCCGTCCCTGCTCTAATTTCACTCGCGTGGATACTGGACTTTCCACTACAGTACCCCCACCTCTTCTTGGTTCTTTCGGTAAAGTCACGTAGAATGGAACAGGTCTGTCGAGAAGACAGAGTTATTCAGACTCTGTCTTCTCGACAGACCTGTTCTCCACCTGAGGACGGCTGCTTGCGTTGTGGCCGAAACGTCGTGAGAATTATTTTATTATGTTTTATTTTTATTATTTTATTATTTATATTCTACGTGACTTTACCGAAAGAACCAAGAAGATGAATCCCTGCAGTCGCGAAAGCTTTAAATCGAAAAGTACCACCACCATCACCTAGTCCAATCCTCATTATCACCACATCGACTGTGAACGCAAAAGCTATCTCATGAAAGTTAGACGTTTCAAGGGCACTTATCCACTTTTCAGTCGGAATATATCTATCACTTCTGACATCATAGCCTGGTTTCTGCTTGCTCAATTACACTGATTCCCCTGCACAAACTTCGAAGTATATTAATGGAGTTTTCTCCAAGCTCCTTTACTCTGCCGAGTTTCACATCCATGATCTTGACTTCTCCCACTCCAGCCATGACTTGCCCTAAGATCACTGACACTTCTGAAAGACTGGCCGAAATCACCTTTTTCTCTTCAATTTTCCCAGTTTTTGTATTATTTAAGTTCACCTTCAAGGTTTATATGACTCCAGGATGTACGCGATTTTAGTTGGAATCCAGTGTGTTTTGTGTTTTCAATGCGGTGTTAGTGATTTGATTGTATGATCACGGTAGTTGGGTTATGTTTGAGTCACATTTATGTTTCCTTTTACTATTTTTCACACCATTAACGTTTGCCTTTTGCAACTTTATCACGTTGCATTTAGGTTTTAGCATTGTGGTCACAGATCCCGTCTCGTATCTTTCATTAATTGAGTAATTCTTGAGCACACTCTGAGGACGGTGTAATTTTTCACACCCTCACCCCCGGTTTTTTCGCCACGAGCTCACACTTTCGGCCTGACCACCAATTGTCCCCAGAGTTCCTTTGGTACCCCCTTTAGGATAGTTGGGGTAGGTCCCTAGGGAAGTGGGTGAGATTTAGAAAGCTTCATGATGGAGTTTTCTTTTCCTTCCAGACGTTTCGGGGGGTTGGGGAGGGGTGCTTCACATTGACCAGCGTGCTCTGCTATTGCTCCCCTTGAGGGCAAGCGTGAGGGAGGGGTAAGAAGGGGTTTGTTTGAGGTTTTTCGGGAAGGTAATCAGAATGGGCTGCCTTGTGTCTTTTAGATTGTGGATTGTGTGAATGGGGTTTCATTGGGTTCTAAACATGAGATGATAAATGTAGGAAACATAAGACATATTTTTTAACTGTTTCGCTGTGTTTTAAATACTGGCCACCTCCGTGCAACTACATTATTTGTCGGTGCGCATCTAAAATATGATGCTTTTTCCACCACTTGTGAATCACTCGTATAAATGTAGTTCCAGCAACAATAACAGGACTACATGAATGACCACATAATCGCGTGCAACGCTCATGTATGGGGAATAACAGTGATTTGGTATACTATTAAGAAGTACTTTTTGGAAAATATCTTTAGGATAAGTACATTTCAGGTTTCAGGTGCAATACACCACCCATAAACAAAATAATAAAGTAATTCACTCCAGCGTCTTCAGATCACTTTGTTGTTGTCTGTGCACAGCACAATGCGTTATTTAGAATGCCTATGCAATGCCGCATATGCTGTACAGCAAGACATTAGACGAGTTTAACACGGAGGCTTTCGCGACCAATATTCATAATAAAAGTTGTTGAGTTAGATCGCATACATTTAAAAAAGACGTGTCGTTAACCCACTATCACCAGTCAGTTAGTAAGGGTTGTCACGTGAATAAAAGTGCCAATTAGTTACTACTTAAGCACGCCGGTGTGTTGGAGAGTAAATCCACGACATTTTGCTTATTGTTAATGTTGTGGGTTTAGTTGTGGTGGGTTAATGACCGTAGACCATTAAGGCTGAAAATCAAGAATGTTGATTTTTCACTGGGTACACTATTGCTCAAGAGTGCATTTGTTTGAAATGTGCATGAAGTTATCAATAATGCACATCTACTCATGCATTACCATTGAAATTGAATAAGCTAGTGAGAAGGCTGGGTGATCCACAACTGGACAATGGATACATCTGTATCAAACCGTCTCCTCTCTCTGGATCCACCCATCTTCCATTCCCCCTCAAATTCACTCCACCAACATATACAGTGGATAGTGAAAGACCCAACCCAGAATATACCTAGGTTTTATTCTCCACGAAGCTCATGGACCACCCTTAATCGCATCCACAAAAACCCGTGGCAGAGGCGGATACCTGATGATGCACAAATGGAAAATTAAAAACTCTTTAGTGTGCGACTGTGGTCATCTAGGACAGACCGTGCAACATATAACGACGCAATGCTCGATCCACAAATACGAAGGAGACATCACAGCAATACACTCCGGTGCGCCTGACACTGTTATCTGGCTTGACCACCCGAATGTGAAATTGTAGTTGTTGCTCTGCATCAACATCAGCCACACGGAAGAAGAAGAAGAATGGATATGAAAGCCGTTGTAAAACTGTACAGCCATGTACAACTGTACATAAGTGGGATGCATGATAAAATGTAACGTACATTTTAATGCGTAGATTATACATAACATTGGACCACGTGCAGGACTTTGATGTAAAGCGCAACTTATATGTAGATATGAAATAATCGAGATAACCGGAAAGGCTGAATTTAAAGGATGTTTGAAGCAAGGCTGGATTACGGACCGGGCCAGTGGGGCCAGTGCCCCGGGACCTCGGACTGCCAGGGGGCCTCCAAGCCTCAGGCGTGGCCCAAGGCCTCCGAATGAAGTTGAACGCCAGGGCCCTCAGTGCGCACAGCGCAAGCTGACCACTACGGCCCTGGGTGCTTAGAGCGTGAGCTCGCCACTAGGATCCCCAGACCCCTCGGCGCTTACAATGTGAGGGCCCCCAGACCCCTTGGTGTTTAAAGAGTGAGCTGACCACTAGGGCCCCGTGCCCCTGGGTGCATTCAGTGTGAGTTGACCACTAGGGCCCCCAGGCCCCTCGGTGCATACATCGAGCGTAACACCTGGGCCTCTTGGTACATACAGTGCATGCTTAAAACGAGAGCCTCTTGCTTGGTACACCACAGTAATATAGTAATATATTCAGATACTTTTTTCATCTTTTTCTAAACCAAAAGCCTTTTTAAAGGCTATTTCAACAATCCCTCCTAAGGGCTATATTGTAACAGCCTTTTTTAAGGGTTAGGGTTATTTTATTTTATGTGCTTTTCTATATATTTTTTATTTTATCTACTCAAAGCTGCCTTTAGGTACAAGTAGACTATAAAATATTACCACTTGATTGTATTTTCCAACAACAGTATTTCAAGGGTGTTGTCATTATTAATATATATTAATTCAATTATTATGTAATAAATATTGAGATATGCTATAAATATATTAATATAAATAGCAAACTCGTTCTGAAATATGGACCACAAACGTTGGAATCGTGGTGCTTCCAAAAGGAAAGCCAAAAAAGAAAAGGAGGCAAGAGAGGCAGTTTTGCTTCAAAGTGTTCCACTAATTGCCAATTTCTTTCAAAAACCCTCTCATAGAATATGTGCCTTACGCAGCGCGTTCACTTAACTTAGTTACCTTAGACGGCAGTAGCCCAGATGCTGATGAGTTTTTTCACATGTTGCAGTCACTGTACACATTTTGCTCTTCATCCACACACAGATGGAGGAAAGTCTTTCGGAAGACAGATATCAGACTGACATTAAAATCGCTGTCCAGTACTCAGTGGAGTGTTCGGGCAGAGTCAACCAAGGCACTGTGGAGAAATTACACCCTCATTAGAGAGGCCTTCAGTGGTATGTGCAATGATGATAATGAGAAAAGAGATACTCAAATTGAGGCCGCTGGACTATGTGTTAAATTGGACACCTGAGAGATGGTGTTCATGACACATTTCTGGGACGTCACACTTGACCGGTTCCACGCAACAAGCATGCACCTACAGAAAAGTGACATTTACATCTCTGTAGCAGCACAGCGTTATTATTCGTTGAGGGTTTCTTTGGCAGGACAGCGAGACCAGTTTGAGGCTTTTGAAAGGGCAGCCTTAAATGTGACAGGTTTCTCTCAGTCTTATAAGCACGATCTTCAGCGAAAGAGGAAATGCAAAACATTTGCAGATGAGAGCTCAGAGCCAGGTGTGACACTTGAGGGGAGGGAGAAGTTCAAAATATAAACATTTTATGTGGTCATTGATAAGTTAGTGGCATGCCTTGAACATCGCTTGGACGCTTACAAGCGTTTGAGCAGTCTCTTTGGAGTTTTGTTTATGTCAGACCAGGTGTCTAACAGTGATGGCATAATGGAAAAGGTAAATGCACTCTCCGCTGCATATCCATCAGACCTGGACATGGACTTTGCCAACGAACTCATCCAATTCAAGTCTTTCATGTCTGACTGAGGATGAGAAGTGCCCAACTAAATTGCTTCAGACGTTGCAGGCACTTAATCTGCAGTCAGTGTTCCCCAATGATTTCGTGGCATTTCGGATTTTTCTAACTTTGCCAGTGACAGACTGCCAGGGTGAGAAGACATTTCCCTTTTAGGCAGAATAAAAAATTAGCTGCGGAGTAGCATGTGCCAAACACGTCTCAGCTCATTGTCACTTATGTCAACAGAGTCAGACCTTGTCAGACAGCTAGATTTTTACGGTCTAGTGAACGATTTTTGCGAGGAGGAAGGCAAGAAAGACACCCATATAGGAAAGCGGAGGGGGGAGGGGGCTCCAAACGACATGTGCCCAGGGGCCTAACGGGACCGTGATCCGGCCCTGGACTTTGACGGTTTGCTCACAAGATATGCTTTAGAGTGGGGGAAATGCCTTGATAAAAATAAACATTCTTGACAACCTGATCTATATACACGACAATCCCGTTGATAATAGATATTTTAATGACCTCGTAGCTTTGGGGACGCCATCAGGAAGCCTCCCACTGGGCTCAACCCAATATTGCTGCGTGTGGACACGGAGTGTATTTACTTACAGTATGTACGATGAAAAAAAACGTATTCATAGACACAATGGGACGATGCATACACACACATTCAGACACTGACTCTATCTTCACCGTGTAATGTGAGCAATACCCATCCCTGCGTTTTCCATATCAAGAGTTCTAACAATAGTCATGTAAATGAGATTCCTCAAGAGCACCATGGATATTGAATAACCAATCCCGTAGCCAAGTGATTCTCCCTCTGTTACAATTTAAGGACTGGGAAATGTGTGCATAATGTACATGGTAAAATGAGTGGATATGTTTAAGTAACTAATTGGAAAGACAGATACAGTAATAAAGAGTGAAATTTAATATTTTGTTTTATGCACCCAGACAATTTGTATTAGTAGCTGGAAGACCGAAGCGGCCAATCTCTCCTCAAACAACGCAAGGTGACTGCTCACATATGTTGGGAGACCTTGGGGCAGCGGTGGAAATGTCAGAATTGACGATCATCTCCTCACGCTTGCTTAAACTTTTATAAATTTGAATTTACCAGCCTCCGTTCTTCCAAACCAATCAACGTGGGTAATTTTTTTTTAACGAGAGTTTATTTAGTGTCTATAAGCCGGGTTTTCCAAAACTGCAGTCTTCGCGACCCACTACGCTACTACGTCTTTCCGCATTTACCAATTTACTTCCCAATTGTAAATGTTGTGGATTTACTCTCCAACACACCGGTGGGCAGAAGTAGCAACTAATTGGCAGGGTTTGTTTATCGTGACAAATCTTACCGGCTGTGTCGGGTGGTGGAGGGTTAGATCACATTCATACTTGTGACTGTAGGTGTGCACATATCAACAACTCGTCACATGATTTTTCGATTTAAAGCTTTCGTGACTGCAGGGATTCATCTTCTTGGTTCTTTCGGTAAAGTCACGCAGAATGGAAACAATAAAAATAACGTTTTATTTTATTATTTTTATTGTTTCCATTCTACGTGACTTTACCGAAAGAACCAAGAAGATCGTCACATGATTTTTAGGTGAGGAGTAATGTAACAAAGGCACATGAGTTATTCTCGAAATGAGTTCACGATACTGTCAAAGCACAAAGCACGCGATAAAGCACTGCGTGGGTGTGTACTGCTGGCACGTGGTTGAGGTGGAAAGCACCTCGTGGGTATGGACTGCTGGCACGTGGTCTGGGTGGCAGCACGAGGCTTTGTGCAATTGTTTAACAATTCAGCTGGCATCGACCCAGCTCAATGCAAAATTCGGTTGGCTGGGGTTTTAACTCTGCATTTCCAGTGCTCGTTGGTTTTATGGCCAGCAAATCTTGTAATACAAGGCAAAAAAGCAATACCCAAAATCGTATTATGACACCGTTGAAACAACATTTTCACACGTTTCATAATGATCTCATTGAAATACAATTATATTTTTTTCTTCCTCCCGTCAATGAAACAAGAGTCGGTTTGCAATTTATTTTCCAGAACTTTAATTGTCCATGCAACATGCAAATTGAATATTATCGTGCAGTTTATTTCCTGTATATACATGGTGCTGTACGTGTGCAATATAACGTAATGGATAAATGATGCAATTATAAATGATGCAATTATCCATTCATTTGTTAACTATCCATAGCCAACGTGGCTTGGATAGGCCTTCATCCTGCAGTGTACTAACAAAGGACTGTACAATTACAAATATACTTGTCCGGCATTTCATACTCGCTATACTAAGTAAACTTTATGACTGAATACGTGAGGAGTTGTACGTAATATTTTTACAAAATAATGTAAGCTGATTATGATTACTTTTATGATCGTTTTTCTCTAAATCAACATCGTTTAGATTGATTTTTATATTGATTTAAGCTGTGATTGTAGGCTATATACAAATTAACCATATTAATTGCCTACCGTATATGGTCCTTGCATTGTTCTAAGCTGCTGTCATGATCTTTTGTCCTGTTGCAGTTACTTTTGAACAATAATAATGTATCGTGCTGCTATAAACAAAACAAAAATACCCATGATATGTGCTTAAGTCACGATTGTCTGAATACACATATCAAAAAGTATGAACATATAAGAAAAAAAAGAGTGGTATTTTTTGTAGTAATTACAGTACAGTGAAGCTAGTGCAAAACAGTACACGTTCATTAAACGTGTTTTTTTTACATTTTAATAAAATAGCGTACGATTATTATTTCCGTTGAGGTTATTCGATTTCCCCCCCCCACATCCCTTTTTCTTCCTAGTTGTCTGTAACCTCTGTTACATTTCCTGTTTTTTTAGATTTTCTTCCACAATGTCTCCTTTTGATATCATAACACATTCCCACTGCTCTGTGGTTGACACACACGAGCAGGGGAAAGGGAAGAAGGTTATCTTGCAACTAAAGGGGCTGAGCAATCCACGTTCCGGATTTGCTGCACAGTTCAGCATTGACTACACAATGGTCCAGGACTGCTTAATGCAAAATATTGTTGGCAATTACACGTACGAAATAAATCGAGCGAAAATTGAACAACTCGTGCCTTCTAATGTTTGATACTTTGATATATACTGTACTGTAATCACGTGATGCCACATATCAGTCATCCATGCCTCAGTCATTCACTGGCTATTACATTTGTAATGGATTAACTACTGGCAACCGAAATAACAACTTTAAAAGAGATTAATTACAGAACACGGCACAAATGGTGGCAATTAAGGAGACGGAATCCGTTATTTGAATGAGGTAGGTACTCAAGATGTTCAAGCTTGTACGGTATTTGAATAAGCTGGGTTATTGCTCCTTCCTACTGGAAACCCAGTGAGAATTTCTGATCCTTCTCATAGCTGTTAGTGGGCAGTTCCACATTATATATAAACCTCGGTCATAATTCCAATCACCATAATGATCGATCTGTAGAATCCGAATCTGGAGGAATCCGATGAGCCATAAAGCTCTTTTTCACAGGTGTCCAGTAGGGGCGGATCAGAAAGTTACCAGGCCTTAACTAGTAAAATAACTTACCAGGCTTTACCTAGTAAAATAAAAAAAATTGAGTTTTTAGCTTAGTTTATCACAAATGTTATCACCATTTTTCTCAAAAAATGTGGGAAGTTTACTTACATCTGAATTAGTCCCAAATAGTTAATATACAGTACTTTGCCTCAGTAAAAAAATAATAATGAATGATTATGCTGATAACGATTATCCACATCTTGAATGCGTTGGAATTTACTCCTGAAATCGTTGAACTGCCCAAATATGCAACGAGAACGTCTTTCACAGTCAGCAATGGTTTAAAGACTGAGTCATCCCATTCTGCACGCTGTGTTTTTGGCTCCAGACCGCATTGCTCACGCTGATTATGAAGGGGCGAGTGCCATTTCTCAGAGGGCACCTGCCTAGGCTGAAAGTATTGGTTCCAAAGCCTACCAATACAAAGACAAAGTAGCCCCTCATAGCCTTGAAAGGCTGTTGGGGAAAGTGCTGTTCCTGAGCACCGATGAAGGCCAGCATGGCAAACGACGGGGTGGGTGGCCGACACCACGCCCGACCGCCTTTGTCTCCCCAGTGGAGATATTTTTTACACACTGCAACAGGTACTCATTTGAGGCTGAGTCGACCTAGGGGAGGCCCCGGACCGGTTCAGAAAGTCGTCACTGGTGTTGGCCGTGAGCAGGAATTGAACTAGGGTTCGTAGCGCAGCAATACAAAGATCCCCCATATAGCCTGAACAGACTGTAGGGGCAAATGCTGTTAGCGAGCACCTATGAAGGCAATACATTACACATATACACGCACACTACAGCCCTTTTGTCAACGCTTTTCTAGATGAGGGCCATGCCACGCCATGCGGGCTGTGGCCTATTATATGGCCATACTTCACCACACTGGCCAGTGTGAGTTGGTGAAGGCGAGAGCACAGACCTTGCGGCATAGTTCAGTACAACAATGTATTTTGCTGGCAAAGTTGCCCCTATCAACCTCTGCCATACGTGGTCCCTCACCTAAGCAATATCCAGGCTAAACTTGGTTAGCTTCAGGGCTCTGTCAAGTCCGGGTGCATCCCAGGTGACTTGGCTCATGATATCCACAAATACCAGGCACACTCATGCAAGTCAATCCCCAGCTCTCCACAAGCAGCCAGGGTTGTTGTTGCAGAGGTTCACGGTTCGAATCCAATGGCTTCCCAGGTTATTGGGGGCGATGTCACGGTGGCAATGTTAACTATCTCGCCTGGTATACAGGAGGTCGTGGGTTCGATCCCAACCCCGACGCCTGCTGTATATTTGGAGTTTGAATGTCTCTCTCCCCGTGGTCACGTGGATTTTTCTCCAGGGCCTCCGGTTTTTCCTTCCACATTTAGAGTGTTTGGCTGTTATACATTTCCATGTGATAAGCCACTTCGTTGAGCTATCATTTGTGGCCAGGTCACTTCTGAAAAAGAACTATATAGCTCAGCGGGTCTTTCCCGGTAAAATAAGGAATACAGATAGTTACTGCCGATGCATTAGCCGTAAATATCCTGTCCGCGCCGTCCGCTCATGTGGACATTTAGGATACCGTGACGTCGTTTTTAAGAGTAGGTCATTGTGTGCTGGGCTCATGTCATAGTGCAAATTTGAAAAAAAAAACTAATTTCGAATATATATAGCAATTATTGCACCCAGTGGCGTCACTAGGGGGGTGCGGGGGGTGCGGACCGCACCGGGTGACACCATCAGAGGGGGGTGACACCAAAACGACTGTCTATAACAATTTTTGTGCAGTGTTTCAGCAGAAATTGTATTATTTTTAATTAATAAAATATCCCTGTAGTTAGTTATAACAACAAAAACCTTTTTCGTAAGCCCAGCTTACATGGACTGTATCAATATACCTACAAGGCTAAAACTCTATGCTAATTTACTTTTTGAACCTTCTAATGTGCTCCGGTCAGAGCTGTCATTTTTACCCAACTACAGTGACGATTCCAGTCACGTGGTTTCGTCTGCCACGCGCTATAAGCGCGCGCTGTTGTTTTCGTCGCTGCTCGTGAAATTTCGTCGCTGATTTTGTCAAATTTTCTGGTGTTTTAGCTACAATATGGTGGTAATTCGTATTGGTGAACAGGTCTGTCAGACGCTGTCTTTCCGACAGACCTGTTCTTCACCTGAGGACGGCTGCTTGCGTTGTGGCCGAAACGTCGTGAGAATTGTATTTGATTATGTTTTATTTTTATTATTTCCCTTCTACGTGACTTTACCGAAAGAACCAAGAAGATGAATCCCTGCAGTCACGAAAGCTTTAAATCGGAACCGCTATCAATAACTTTTTTGAGAATGAAGTAGTAATTAAAGTAAATATTGCAATTGAAAGGTGTAATTTTAATGTTGCTAGTTGTTTACGTCACTACTATTGCCATTACATTCGGTGATATACGGGAATTACGATTTACGAGTAAGATTAGTACAACAAAAACATTACTAAAGGATTCTGTACGGTCTGGTACGGGCGGAGGTCCATGACGGGTGACACCACGAGTCACCGCACTGGGTGACACCAACCCGAGTGACGTCACTGGGTGCACCCGATTGCGAAAGTCTGGCAGGACCCTGCTGAATAAGAATCTTAAGACCCAGTGAGGCTTTCCTGGGTAAAATACGAGCTTTTCTTCTTTTAACACATTCCTGCGGAGGGAGCTGGTAGGAACGTTGGGTTGCTCGGTCAATGGCCAGGGTCAACGGCGGCGTGGTGTATTCCGCAAATATGCCCGACTGTGAGGGCGGGCACAAGCTGGCGTGAGATGGTTAAACGTTGAGTTTTATAAGGGCACCACGGGGTGACCAGTCCCTCCCCACCCAGCCCCACCCCTCCCTCCCACCCCCCACCCAGCCCCACCCTCCCCACGTAGCCCCTCTCCACCCTCCCCTCCCCACCCAGCCCCTCCCCACCCTCCCCACCCAGCCCCTCCCCACCCTCTCCTCCTTACCCCACCCCTCCACACCCTCCCCACCCAGCCCCTCCCCACCCTCCCCTCTCCACCCAGCCCCACCCCTCCCATTTTTGGATGCACGACGGACGGACGGACACAATAATCCCCTGTGGGCTGGTGTAACCAAGAGGTTCCTACCAGTACCAGTATAATTGCTTCATAGCTGTACTCTTTCTTCGTTTTGCTTTTGTGACATTGATGACCCAGGTCACTCTTGCAAATTAGGAGTCGTCCATAAATGATGTCACGCACCTGGAGGGCCGCGCGGGGCTACACAATTTTCGCCTGCTGTGCCGGGGGGGGGGGGTGAGAAATGTGACGTCACATGAAAATGCGCAACTTTAAATAAATATAGACACGTTCTACTTAATTAAATAGACTTTTTAATACATGTTTTCTCCTACAACATCAGAGTACAGCGCCACATTAAATACGCACTACAATGACAATCGTTTAAAGCGATGTTAAGCATGTTTTTTGGGGGGGGGGAGGGCAGAGCTTTGTGACGTCATATTTGAGAGGGGGGGGGTCTGATTTTTTTGTGACGCCGTGTGACAAGGGGGGGGGGGGGGTAAAAAAATCGTCCAAAATCGCGTGACGTCATTTATGGACGGTCCCTTAAGACGATCCTGGCATCGTGTGTTCCTCACCTGGTTAAACAAAATACACTTGCAACTCCGGTCTTACACATGCCACGCGGACTAAAACACAAATAAATGAGTTATCGGTGTCGATTTAAAACGTGCAAACATAGAACTTCGGCACCAACGTTGGGTCAACGTTCGTGCCAACGTTGGGTTAACCTTGGCATGTTGACTGGGCAGGGCCCCTCCCTGCATGCTCCCTCTCCCCCACCCCCACAACGGCGTGGTGCTGGTGGTGGTGATGGTATGACGTCATGTCACCACGGCACGGTGTGACGTCACGCCGTGGTGGGTGGGTGGGGTGGGGGCATGGAGGGGATGACGTAATCTGTCCGCACGAGCACGAGGGTAGGCGGGGGAGAGACACACACGCCACACCACACAGTGGAGAGTCATAGGCAGGCGGACCCACACACACACAGACCCACACACACGAGGGAGACATCGTCGGCACGGCAGAGCGGACAGGGAGGCACGAGGCTCCCGTTTACGTCCATTAGAGAGTCGCCCTTCGCCTCGGCGCGGCGCATCGCCTCCCCGTGCCATCTCGGTGGGTCCCTTCCTCCTCCTCCATCTCCTCGTCCTCACCGACTGCAGCGTAGCTCGGCTCAGCAGGTGAGCGGCCGCGTGTCTGGTTCGACTCCGGCCCGGGTCCACGGTATTTCGTGGGGTGGTGGTGGTGGTGGCGGCGAGAGAGAGAGAGAGAGGGAGACGGGGGTTTAGTGGCGGTGATGGTGGTGATGGTGGTGGTGATGATGGTGGGCGCTACGGGAGGGTGCTGCTGTGCTTGAGGGGGGGGGGGGTTGAGTGTGTGCCGCTGGGTGCCTTTGTTTGCCTCTGCCATTAGGAGCCTTAACCCGTGCCTGTGCGTGGCTCTGGCAGGACGAGCCCTGGACTCTCTCTGTTCACTCATCGGAGATTTCAACCCCTAGCCCACGCCACCGCTCCACCTCCATTCCTTCTCGTGGCTCCCGTGAAATCGTCCATCACCTCGCTCCCTCTCGCACTCGAGTACTTGTCATGCGATGGGAAATCCATCCGTCCATGGGCATCATCATCATCCTCATCACGACGCTCCACCTCGCTCGAGCCACCGACTACTCAAAGCCAGCCATGATCGTTCCCCCTTAAACCCACCAACATACGTCCCAACGTCCATCGATAACTCCATAAATGCATACTTTCCTCGAGCACTAACTCCATCCGTACCTATCGATATCTGTCAATCGCGATATCATTCACACAGCCAGCCACTCAGCGGGTGACAGATCTGAGCAAATGTCTCTCAACCGTCCGTCCCCAATTCACTGCTGAAATGATGAACCCATTTGCATCGCTACGTTTGTATTGAAAACCATCAATGCCACTATCACGAAATGCCTCATTGCAACTATACCCCTATTCCCTATTTCGCGCCTTAAACCCGACTATCACTTTACATTAATTACATCCCATGAATACAACTTGGATCTAGACAAAAATCCGTACATTTATCCGTCGTACTTATATCTGTTCACCCCTCTTATTAATCCAACCTTAGACCATCCTACCCCCCCCGCTCCTACATCTCGTTGTTCCAATGCATTCATCCAATTCCACAAGTACTGTACTGTCAAAATCCATACTGGAATCAGTCCATCCCCTCTTGTCACACTGCAAGTGTACTCAACAGCTATCTTACTACCATATTGTCAAGTCCATAAACTCCATTATCAACCCTTCTACCATTCTCTCTGGCTCATAAACCTCATGCAACCTTCCTTATTTCCTTAAATCCAGTCGTCGTAACCACAACATATTTTGACCAATTTTTCTACAGCCACGAAAACAGGCATTTATCCATTCATCAAGTACTTTCATTCTTTGCGAAATCCACCCTTTCCTCTTATCACTCTATCCATGCACCAAGTCATGACACAATCACTAAAATCGATAACACAGCCAATTCTGCTATCATTATAAATACTTCAATACCTCAAGTAGTCTATACCTAGATATCCAGTACAGTCACTCTATGTACACAAAACCCAGACAGCCGTTTGTTGGTCGATACATACATCATTCAATTCCTCTATCATTAAACACAGGCTTTTCTGTAACTATCTCCACATTTTCAGCTATCCCACAAGCACTACGCATGAGCAACTCTACATTTCTCATTAATCTGATCCATCATTGCTGGGCTATTCCTAAAGCCACTCTTATTATTATGGGCACAAAAACAGCCATCGTCTGATTGAAGGTGGTCTATGGGTCTTATCACACCATCCCTAAACAAAGCCATCTCTCTTTAAATCCCTAAACCAATCGAACCCTCCGCTCCTTAAAAAATTCCATCCCTCTCATACCTTTTTCATTTACCCATTATCATAATTGCAAAAGTACATTTATCCAACCATCCACCCCTCCACCATCACCATCCTTTAACATGTCAATATTTATTCAATTCCGTCCATAAACCATGGCGACCTTCCATAACACCCTTTTTCAATCTATCCACGCATATGTAAATCCACATCTGGATTAAAGCCACCTCCATGCCGTGTCTGCCATGGGGGTTGCTTGAATCTACTTAACCATACTAATGAAGGGTGTGGTGGTGGTGGTGGGAAAGCAGGCAGCGTCAGTTCAGATATCACCTGCCACTGATCTTAGCCATTAATATACATCCATCCTGAACCCAGTTGTGACAAAAGCCACCCATTCTAAGTACACATATCCCCAAACACATTCTTGCATCCATTCTTCCATTCTCTGTCAACGACACATTAATCCATCCATAAGTCTGCCGCCTCATTCATTAAACCCTAAGTCATACATGTCAACTCTATTCCTTCCAAAATCTTCCTTCTGAGCTAATACATTAATGCAACTCTCTCCCATCCATCCTTAAAATCAAGTATACAAGCATCCCACCGTGTAACTGTCTCTCACAAATTCCATGTCTCTTTACGTGTTTGTCCTTTGCCAAATAAATCAATGGCATTCTCCATCTTTTACCACGATTCATCAGCAACAACACCTCCACGCATATCATTCTCGATATGAAACTCCATGACAACAAAATCACATTTGCATACGTGGGCTGTAAGATTCATTACGTACGAATACATACAATTGCAAAGCAACTAGCGTTAAACGTCCGGTCGTTGGTTAAATGCGCACGCAGAGGATGCTAGGAATTTCATGGCACAAAAAGGTTAAGCATCTTGGATGTTTGGAAAGGATCATGGTAAGAAAGTGTTTTCGATGTAATCAAGAATATTTAGTTGTGATGGGTAGGTCCTATGCACAGCATGGAGACAGCAATGGGCCACCGTAAATCGTATCTGAACTGGCCACGGCAGTTGTAATTACCTTTTCCACAAATGGAAGAGGTAATAGCATCGTTGAAATATGACTGCAGTGCATAGCAACAACAAATAGTGGAGCATCGTTGAGCCTGGAAGCCATCGGCTGCATTTACAGCTTTAACAAGGTTGTGCAGTTGACACTCAATACATATCTATACATATCCAAACAAAAGGAGGAGACGGCATTGAGAAGAGACACATTACTGAGACAAGCAGTGCACTGGTAATCCAGAGTTTGGCAACCAATGGGGAATATCTGAAGCCAAATGGTGGAATAATGTATGAGTAGCCAACTGCGGCAGGATGTGGTCAAGAAACTCGGGTTGCAGCCATATCATTTTTCATTATGTGCTACTAAATGTCACGGTATGGTGATTATTGCAATATCAGTTTACCGTACCTTTAACTGTATTTCACACTCTATATTCTTGTTGTCCTTCACATGTGACTAAAGATGACCTCGCCGTTATTCAACCGCATTTCGCTCAACGGAAGCATTTTTTATTTACTGACGTTAATAAAAAATAATGCACAAGCTTTCATAAAATGGTGACGTTTTAGAATCGAAGTATCAGTTACACCCCCCCCCCCGAAATTTTACAAAGCGACAATTTACCAGATAATAGCAATGTCATAATTATAATTTTTGTCGTTAACTTTAACCACCGTTACTTCAAAAATACATTATTTTTTGTCGGCAAATGAAATATGTAAAGGACAAATTTAAACCAGCGACCATAATCTCCATTTCATGGTGATTTTCAAAACGGACGGTAAGGTTATTGTGTGTAAGGTTATTGTACCGTATTGCCATATCGCAGCAACCTTAACAGGAACTGGGCGATTGTGGGTCTGATGTGGCATCGGTTGGATCAGCAGTGGCATTGGCCGTGGTGCCGTTTGGAGCTTCAATGCCTTCCAAAAGCCACCGTGATGAGCTGTGGTGCGGCGGAATGAGTGTGGGTGGAAATTAGGCGCTTACACAAAAGGCTTTCCTCCTCCACCACCCCCAGCCCATGCCATCGAATCGTCATCGCCTCGACACCAGCCTTGCCATGTTGTGTCATCGGTGTCATCAGGAGGGCAAAACAAAAAGCTGGGGAATTTAAAAGGGCTCTGATTGCCTTTTCACGTGTGGGAGTGAGAGAGGGGGAAGGGCATTTAGCCGAGTAGGGAGGAGGATGGGGAGTGGGCAGCTGTTGGGCTAAGTGTTAGTGAGGTTGTGCACATTACCACCGCTTCCCATCTCGCTGTCTCTGGGCTGCACGTCGCCAGCCAATCCGTAATGTCATACACCCCTACCTATGTGTATATGTCTGATGAGGAAATGGAAGAGATGTGCCTATATATGCTGTGTTTACAAATACAAACGTCAATGGATTGCCCAAAGGAGAGATTAGCCCCCCCCCCCTCGACTTTTCAAATGTAGACTTTTTTTACCATTGTCTCAGTCGCCAATAGGGATGCGTTACCCTCCCTATGATCAAGTCAGTAGTGGGGAGACACTGGTGTGTGTGTATACGCTGCTTAGCTTTCCAAAGTAAGACTAACCCATTGGTTGTCATCTGTATGAATACAATTACTGTCATTGTTTATATACGCAGCGTGTGTGTGTTTTATATAAATATGACATACAGCATCACACAAATTAGCATTCGCCTTAGAGAACACCAATGTAGAGGCATCTGCTCATATTTTAAAGTCTAATTCACACGGTTGTGGAAAGGAAGTATAATAAAAAATAATCATTTAATGTAGATTCAACAACGTGGCTAAAACACGATGACTGTTTTTAAAACATCACTTTAGGGAAGGTCCAAACTAAATCAAACATGTGGAATGGGAAGAAGAGGGCACTGTAGGTGTTCACTTTGCATTGAAATATAGTGAGAGCCTTCGAGCACAGACGGCAAAGAAGATTGGTTCAGACTGCGGGGGGGGGGGGCATTAGAGGGCTCTCCCCCCACCACCTCCCATTACACAGAGATGAACCCAGAGACCTGCAGAAGGAGATAGTGGGCGGAAGGGAGCACAGGTAGCTGGAATTGGGTTACAAAGGTAAGTAGGAGGCAAAGCCATGAATGACTGTCACGACACGTGAAGCTCTGTAAAGGCACACACTCTAATCGATTATACAAATTTGGCTTGCAACGCATTTTTAAAGCCTCTTAATAGCCCCTTTTTGTACCGTGTGTCACTACGTACAGCGTATTCACACGTGATAAATGTATATATGATATGCACTGTTCATGTGTGTGTGTGGTTAAAGTAGAAGTGATGATTTAAAGTAAGTATCTTGCTGTCCGGATTAATGTAATTATTCATTTCCCTTTACTCTCCCAACCCGGATGCTGATGTCAGCAAGAATGGGGTAAAGACACTGTCTCTGATGCTTGCATAAATCTTCAAGATAAATAGGTCCTGCTGTGCGTGACGAGCATGGTTCACCAAACCCATCTTAACAAGGTTACATTTACAGATATTTGCTTTGAAAATCCTCCTTTAATGTATTTGTATTTAGCGTTAAATGTTTGTATTCGCATGAAATGAGCTATTAACCTTCGTCATATATGTTTGGTTAGGATAAAAACGCGGTATCCACTACCGTTGTTGGCTCGGGTTGGATTTATTGATATATTTATTGGTTAGAGGCAAGCATCATTAATGATTTGTGTCAGGCAAGTGAATAAAACCATGAGTCGGTTTAGACAAAGACAAATACAAAGATCCCCCGTATAGTCTGAACAGACTATTGGGGCAAGTGCTGTTAGTGCGTCACTTTACACACACACACGCCACTAAATGCCATTATACTTGAGTGTGCACTTAGTGAAACGGAGCCGTCCAGAGAAGATGGGAGCTTCATGCGGAAATATATCAGAGGAGAAGATTTATTTTAATGAGCGTCAGCGTTACTACCCTAGCTGCACCGTTTCCTGCCAAGCGGCACTTGGACGCCACAATTACAAAGAGGTAGCGTCCGGGGCTGATCATTGCATCTCAGAGGTCGCAAACGGGTTTTGATTCCTTACCCGTACCCGTACCCGGCCGCACCAGCGTCGCAAATGGGTACCCGTAGGGTAGGGTACCCGTAGGGTAGGGTACGGGTACCCGTAGGGTAGGGTACGGGTACCCGTTCCCTACCCGTACCCGTACCCTACTCGAAATGAGTGACAAACGGTTACTCACCAGTGACTCACGGCCTACCCGTACCCGTACCCGGTCGCACCAGGGTCGCAAACGGCTACCCGGCTACCCGTACCCGGCTGGGTACGGGTAGCCGGGTATCGGGTAGGGTACGGGTATCGGGTACCCGGTTGCGACCTCTGTTGCATCTTAAAACTCGTCGCTGAAGTAATGTTTTAAATTATCGCGCCATGGCTCTCCCCCCCCCACGATATGTAGGTCATACGTGAACGTATAGTTTATGTATTTTCACTGTTACGCTTTTATTTGTTCCTAGTTTACGCGTGGAAATGCAAACAACCCCCTATTTATGATGCCATAACATAAAGGCTTTGGGGCCATCAATGAGGTGTTTATTTTAAGTTTTGGCCGTTACATATCACGTTGTTTAGTACTGCACAGACTGATTTCCTAAATTGATGTTCATGAGCAGGAGATTGATTCCTCGTTAGGGTCCCTTATGATCAGATGTCGTTAAGCTGCAGCATAAATAACATAAGCGGGCGTCTCACCTTGTTGTGTGACGCTGTTTGTTGGAATTAAACAAACGCACGTTGCTTTAATTTTGCTGTGGAAATTTGTTTTAAGTATGCAGCGTTTTTGGGAAATAGAGTGCTGATTTACGGATTGACTTTGGTTGGTGGTTACGCTGACAATAATATAAGTATGCAATAAGCAGTTGTCTCAAAAGGTGATGTGGGCTCTTCACAAGCAAGTGTATGGTTTGACCACTTCTACCCCACTTCACATACCATACATCGGATTTCGGTACGGGCTACCTTGACATTTAATTCGGTTGGCATTCCAGGTCAAATTCCTTAATTGAATTGCCAATTATTTGACTGTAGTGGTGTCATGCACATGCCTTGCTGCGGCATTGTTCAACAACTGAATAGAGTGGTTCAGGAACCCGTGTCAGAAGGGCGATCCCTCTCAAAGGAGCCGTTTACTTAGCTGCAAGACAATGTCTGCATGCCGTCTTTGTTCGTGGCATAGATAATGAATGTGCATCTGTGGTCTTTGGCTCGTGCTCTCAGTGTATTTAAAATAGGCCGCGATTCAATTGATTATTCTGTGTTGTTAGCACAGTAGTAGCATTTGTACCGTCACATTTGCACATTGTCTTATGTACGTTGCCTTGACAAAACGTAATTTGGCTGGAATGTAATAATCTGTCTGTGATAGTGGAGCATATGCATTGACTTACTCACAGCGTCAGTGCTCGTGGCAGATTTCCATTTTATATTTTTTTTCATGCCTCGGCCGAATGTTGAGGTTACTCAACGGCGATATGGTAGAATTTCAAAATCACATCCTTCAATAATCCGCAAACCCTAAAGTTCGAGGTGCCTCCACTATTTACCACAACTCACTTGCCCCGTACATAATCCACCTGTGCAAATTTCCTAAAACCTGCGAGTTTTGTCGATTTA
Source organism: Entosphenus tridentatus (assembly GCA_014621495.2). Classification (NCBI taxonomy): domain Eukaryota; kingdom Metazoa; phylum Chordata; class Hyperoartia; order Petromyzontiformes; family Petromyzontidae; genus Entosphenus; species Entosphenus tridentatus. Next base: position 17,353,580 of record CM025612.2, read on the forward strand.
TTTTATCTTTGTGGAGCCGATAAAAGTTTGAGTAGTGTGTTGTGGAGGAGTCCCATGGCGAAAAATACATAAAACCCGTGAAAATATATTTTTTATTACAAATGTCTTGATTAATATCGCAGTGCATCGCGGATTACAGGGGCCATGAAACCCTCTCCCCATATCACCACGGACGAATGGGGTTTCACTGCTGTGAAAATGTGGCTTGGTTTTAATGGCTTCAAGCTCGTGGGGCGGCGTTGCGTTAGACAACCTCATAACTGAAAAGCGTGGCGGGGGGGTAAATATCATCCAGCAATGGATTGACAAAGGGGTCTGTGTGTGGAACCGTATTATGAAAAGTATAAAGAGCTACCTGGGAGTCAAAACTATGGCACGAAACAGGCTTAGTTTTGCCAATTACATCTCTTAACCACAACACTCATGAACTGCTGATGTATGCATTCAGCAAAGGTGAGTGTATTGCCACATGTCTATATTGAACAGTATATGAAGATTGAATGTACCTTCATGTCGCCACTGTTGAATTTTTATTTATAAATTGCAGGCCACAATTTATCTTATTTGCAATGTCTGCCTTGCATGCTAATAGCCACTTGAATTCTGACTTGCTACCATATTAATGTGAACTCCCAACATCCTTTTGTCCCCAACCCAGTCTCCCACAGAGTCCTTGACTTCCTGCAGGTGACTGTGGTGAGGAAATCGATACAAACAAAGGCAACAGTGATATAAGTTCGTTTGCAAGCAAAGTGCAAGCCGATTAAAAATTCATGCTGGAAAAAGAGTTTCCCCAATGTGGTTTTGGATCCGAAATTGATTGGCATAAACACCAGTGTGAACTTTGAGCGATATTGCTCGTTCGTTTTGTATGCCTCAGACATTCAATAAATGATACAACAAATGATACGTCATAGGTACGCGTCTGTGTACATTTTGGAACCTTAGTCAGTTCCCCTGATGATTTGTTGCATTATCAAAAAATAATAGGATGTTTGGCATTCACAACGTTTTCTGTCAGTTTAAATAGTTTCCACTAGCTATAGGCTCACCCCTTAATGAGTTGTTACATGTCATTCCCAATGGGTGAATGCATTCGTCATCAAAGGTTTACATAATAAATACACACTCGTTATTGTTAGAATGCTTTGTTATTATGAACGAGGTTATTACAGCATTGCTCCAATATCACATTGTGACGTCTGCAATGTACATGACAACCGTGATACCTGTGGCTTGCCAAATGTTTCCTGCTGCATTTCATGAAGTTGCACAGGTGCACTTTGGGATGGAGATTAAATGTGTCCATAATTTCCATGCTGAGCTTGCGATGGAGAAAGTGATTTCCAGTACACTCTCGATTATCCGCGCTAATGACAGGGAGGACGCCCGCGGATAATCCAAAAATATCCGTTTTCTGCGGATCTCTGTGCCAAAAAACACTAATATAGGTATAAATTAAAACTCACAAAATAAAGAATGGGATAAATCACTCAAAATAAAGCACAACGGATGATTTTGATTGTTACTATTTCCATTTATAACTAATCCTAATGATCGACTGATCGATGCGTGTGCTCAGTAATAACACTTTATTGCTCCCGCGCGGAAGACTCCACGCAACGAGTGGATATCAAATCCACGCCAATCAAAATCAATCAAACTCTACCCACTGTTGTAAAGATAGGCAACTACTGTACTGTAGAGGCAATCACGTGGATTTTGGATTAACCGGAGCACACATTTGTTCGGTTTAAGCACGTGACTTTTAATAAACATTTCCAATAATAACAGTGTATAACTGTTTTTAGATGATTAATTTGGGCTTTAAAAAAATTCATGAGTTATTTATGTCAAAATCTGGATAAATCGCACACAGATAATCGAGAGTACTGTGTACATAAAGTACGGTGGGACATGTCTGTAATCCAACACTTTGGAGGATTATTCAGAGCTCGACATGCACTCTGTGACTATTAACCTCAGTCGACTGGGTGGCTTGGAGATATCGGTACAGCAGTTGGATTTTAGCCATATCTCTATTAATTGTTGAGCATTCAACAGCCAGTCCAGTTGTCGCCTAATGGCAAATATGTGAATGTTACAAATGAACTGGTCACATGTGTGTCTAAGAAGTACTATCCTTTAAAACAGTCTTGAGCCTCTGCAAGACTTTCCTGAATGATGACATTATTGTTGTGATTTATTGCTTTTCATGTGAAGTCGAATCGTTGACCTGGGGTTTGGTGAGCACATGACAAATTCAAGAGGAGGAGGAATTCACTTAAAACCTTTGCTGTATGAGGGCTAATGCTGTTGTAATCTAAAGTTGTGGCTGTAGAATCCTTACTCAAAGTGCCCTTCTTAAAATGAAGGCTTCTTTTCTGCTCTATAATCATTTCTTCATACTGTATAGGTTTGAGAATAAGAACCTCAATGCCATTGATTGCATCTGCTGTTTGTTGTGCCTTGATATTGCTTACTTATCTTTGAGGTTTAAAACGTGTGGTTGTGTATCCTTTAATGTTTGTTAAATACATGATAAAACTCAACGTGTTTGTCAAGGAATCAAAAATATATTATAGGTGATATCTTTAGCAATGGCACTTCTGAATGGCACCACTGCCAATGCAGTATCACATGAAAAGAATACCAATTGTTGATAGTTATTTGCTGATGTGTTTGTGCCTGGATCGACAAGTCATGTCTTGATTAGAGTTCAAAATTTCTTAGGATTCCTCTTCTGGAAATGCTATTTTGATTCTTACAATCGAATATGATTCCTCGTGACCTGCAGGCAAGAAGGGGGCTGGCCCATGGGGCTTTGGACGAATTGCCAATTAAAATGACGGGTCCACGCTTAGGTGTAAATATGTTATAATTGAGATTTTAGGTGTTTTTCTTACTAGGTAAGGCCTACTGACCTTATATATACACAGCTTTTTTTCAGAAGCGACCTCGCCACAAATGATAGCTCAACAAAGTGGCTCATCACGTGGAAATATATTGCAGCCAAATACTATAATCGCATGTTGATTAGAAATGTGGAGGGAAAAACTGGAGTACACAGAGAAAAGTCCAAGCGAACACGGCGAGAACATGCAAACTCCAAATATACAGATGTGAGAGATGGGAGCAAACCCACGACCTCTTGTATAACAGGCGAGTTAATTAATATCTTGCCACCATGGCATGCTAGAAGCCACCCTAATACCAGCTGGTTGATACAGACCAGATTTTCCATTGGATGGCAAATGCTCAGTAATTGAAATGTTGCATTAAAAGTGAAGAGTTGTGAATGTGAACCCATATACTGTATTGTAGTGGGAAATGTGCAACATAGGTCCCTTTTTAGGGGTAAATTCCTCCAGATTCAATCTGTATCAAAGTAGGTTATGCTAGTTAGATAATTTATCTACGTGTAAACATGCAAATAATGTTATCAATTCCCTTACTCGCCATGAATATATTTCCTATTGTGCAATGTGATTACTTTTAGAATAATTATCCTAATGTTGCACACTTCCACAGGATGGCCAGAAATGATTAAACTGGGAAAAAAAATATTTTTTCCTCGGCTTACACGGAATATCAGATTTCCTGGGTACATCTGGGGAGCATAGCCGTAAACGCAGGGGTCACTGGCAACCTCCTGTGTAGCATCCCATCCGTAATGGAGCCAATCGGGTACTTGCTCTATCCGGGGAAATAGTGACGTCATGCCGCATACCGACACAATTAGTGTCTGCGTTAGGAATGCGCATGAGAGGTTGTAAGCTCGTGCATCTCACATTCCTGCGGAGGGAGCTGGTAGGATCGGCGGCGTGGTGTATTCCGCAAATATTCCCGACTGTGAGGGCGGGCACAAGCCGGCGTGAGTAGGTTAAACGTTGAGTTTTATAAGGGCACCACGGGGTGACCAGCCCCTCCCCACCCAGAGCCACCCAGCCCCATCTTCCCCACCCTCCCCACCCAGCCTCTCCCCACCCTCCCCACCCAGCCCCTCCCCACCCTCCCCACCCAGCCCCTCCCCACCCAGCCCCTCCCCACCCTTCCCTCCCGACCCTCCCCTCCCCACCCTGCCCCTCCCCACCCAGCCCCTCCTTCCCCACCCAGCCCCTCCCTGCACGACGAACGGACACAATGATCTCCTGTGGGCTGGAGTAACCAGGATGTTCCTACCAGTATTACGTGTGTGTCTGATCGTTTGTGTGTACCTTTTCCTGTTTTCCTACAGTACTTGGCAATGCAAAATAATTTTGCGATAACTTCACTTGCAATTACATTTGACATCTACCCTTGTCTGTTTAAATATTAGTTACTCTAATCACCATAAATCTTTTCAATGGTTATGTAAATTAATTTGTAATTGTGCTGTGATCAGTCTAACAATAATCTGCTGAGCTGACTTTGTACTTTAGGGAATTGTGTGATATTTTTTGATTTTCTCATTTGATATCGTTGTGTTAGCAGTGTTTCCTATGTGCTTCGTTCGCTATACTTTTTTTTGCTTTTATCATTTTGGGTGTCCCAGGTCACTCGTGCAAATTCGGCTATATCCTGATCTCCTGAGGTCTTACCTGGTGGAACATAATACACCTGATATTTGAGCTCCGCAAATTGACCGTCTTTCCAGGCTTGTTTCCTCTGGCCACTCACCGTGTCCGCTTGCAGTGATTTGTGCTAGCAGGTAATTTGCTGGGGTGCATGATGCATGTGCTATTAAAGCACATCTATTCTGAGCAAGTCATCCATTGCAACACTAGACTTTGGATTTACAGAGCGTCTGAATACACATGTATCTCAACGTGCTGCATGACAAACGAAGGGAAAGAAAATGGGTCAAGGAAAACCAGCCGCTTTTTAAAACGAGGCAGCCACTCGTTTTTGGCAGCTTTGAGCCAGTCATGGAAATTCCTCGTTTCCAAAACCATGGTCATGCTATATATATAGGATGATCACGGTTGAGAAGAGAGCACGTACATAAGTAAAATGCACAACAAATACGTTATGGACAAGGGTAATTTCACGAGGATGAGAGTATGCAATGTATTGAAGAATAAGGATTTGACCATGAGTAATGGGGATTTGGTAACTTTTACGTTTGGAATGAAAGCTGAATTACAGTTAGAGGTGAAGGGCTTTGAGGCTTATCACAGCAGAGTGACCATCATGAGAGGTTGAAATTAAGGGTAACTGTTTTAGTGTTTGGTTAAAATGTACATATTATTGGTTCTTTCGGTAAAGTCACGTAGAAGGGAAATAATATATTTGTGTTTTATTATTTCCCTTCTACGTGACTTTACCGAAAGAACCAAGAATATGAATCCCTGCAGTCACGAAAGCTTGAAATCAAAATTTAAAATGTACATGTTTACAGTCGATCGACCTTTATATCAACAATATAACTGTGATGCACAGCAGAATTCTAGTTATAACATCTAGGCATAGTGTGTATGATGTCTGGACAAATATACATTTGCAATGTCTAAATGCCACATTTAAGTGGACGTATGAATGGCATCAACTCGGCAATGCTGCTCAACACGAGTAAATTAAACATGTTTGGATACAATTGTAGCCGTGAGGTTGACCGCTTAACTTTTTGTTATGATAGTTGGCTAATCCATTTTTAATTTTACAGCAATGCGTGTCATCCTTAATGCACATTATAACTCAAAAATCATTCTAATTAAGCAAGTGATATACTGCAGTCACACGATTCGAAGTTTTCATATGCACAATGAGAGTTTGTCATGGTTTGCCATTAATCCTGTGATCACATTGAATTGTCTATCTTTTTATTATTATGTAACAAACTAGAATAACTAGCTTTTTGTTGTTAAATTCTACAGCATTTACTTTTATTCTAAGTTGACTCGAAAAGTTGGCGCTGTCTATGTTAATCACCCCTCTGGTCTTCCAGGAAGAAATTAGTTTAACCAGCTTATGAGATGTTAAAGCACAAGAATAATTGTATATAATTTATTTACTACGTGAACTGTAGATGAGCCTACAATTCCAAATTATTATTTCTTAATTGAACATTGGGACATCTGATCCAACCTTGGTTTTCCCCCCATCCCAAAATGAAAAAAAATGAAAAAACAAAAAAAGCCCGCAGCGTGTATTTATATATATGCAAGCATTAATAAATAAATAAAATTCGATGAATATTCATGAAACCTAAAACGCTCATGGAGATAGTGAAGTGACCCTTATCCGTGGTACAAATGCATTTAGGATTTATACTTTCTCTAAATTAGACCACATCTTATGAAACTCTACAGACACGGTGTGCATATTTATTTTAGAGGGAGGAATTCGGTCATATTCAGAGGAAAAATGGAAGGTCTTGAGCCTGGACTCGAACAAGAGCACGGATATTGATGAAGGATCTGCCTACAAAATATTGAAACTATTTTTTTTATTTAACCAGGCAAGGCCTACTGAGCTATACAGCTCTTTTTCAGAAGCGATCTTGGCACAAATGGTTCCTCAACGAAGTGGCTTATCATGTGGAAATATATTGCAGCCAAATACTCTTAAACGCATGTTTAGAAATGTTGAGGGAAAAACCAGAGGACCTGGACAAAAATCCACTTGACCACAGGAGAAACATGCAAACTTCAAATATGCAGACGTCAGATTGGGGATCGAACCCATGACCTTCTGTATACCAGGCGAGGCATTTAACATTTCGCGCACTGCAGTGCTCCACACTCCCACCCTACCAAACCTGTATCTGTATTTGGCTAAATATTTGACTACAATTATGTTGAACCAACTGCATCTATCACTTTATCTCTGTCAATTACAAAATGTGCGTTTGTATTTAAAGAAAATCAACAAGTAAATCAATTAAATTTTTATTTAAAGCTTTCGTGACTGCAGGGATTAATATTCTT
>CM025612.2:17360887-17385121 GCA_014621495.2 Entosphenus tridentatus
AAATTCTCACGACGTTTCAAATTTTCTTGCTGTGGATTTCACACCTGATGATGATTGCTTGTGTTGCAGTCGAAACGTCGTGATAATTCTTTGTTTTATATTTATATTATTTTATTATTTCCCTTCTACGTGACTTTACCGAAAGAACCAAGAATACGTAAATCAATTATGATCAGTTTGCCACAAGAATGAATATGAAAGGAGAAGTAACTGGAAAGGAAAATCTGGTGACCACAACACCTTGGGCGGCTGACAATATCATCAGGACACTTGCCGAGCACCGCTTTGGCAAACGCACCAAGAATAGCACGAGATTGGGATTCCTGGCAAAAAAAAAACCTGTCAATGGCTTGAAAGATCAGTATTGATTTTAGGACAAATAGTATATATTACGGCACATAAAGGGGCTGGTGTCGACAGCGTCGCCACTGCTGGTTTCCCCAGTGCCGATGTTCGCATTACACAGCAGATTCCCTCGGGGGCGAGTCGAGGCGGGTGGATACAGACGCCACTTGTCACTGCTTTCCATTGTCAGGAATCGAACCCACCACGTGATTGGGGTTCATAGTGCAGTGCGCACACACGCACGCACACGCGCAAGACAAATAAACCCCATAAAACACGTTTGGTGCAAGTGCTGTCAGCGAGCACTTGTAAAGAAAGGCCGGCACGGCACATGAGGGGGTGGAGGTATCCAGCACCACGCCCGACTGCCTTTGTGACCCCAGTGGCGTTGTTTACACATCGCTACCAGGTACTCGTTTGAGGCCGAGTCGACCTAGGGGATACACACAAATGTGCACACTCCCATGGCGCATTGCGTTTGCTGCTTTCAATCTCCTCCACCACTGCTGTCTCCCCCACACTGCCATTGTATGTCTGCACTGTGCTCTCCCCTCCCTACGCCGTGTGCTGCTCAGTCCTCGCTTCACTAACCCAACACTCCTTCCCCTCCACCCCCAATGCCGCACTCCCCTACCCCTCTGTGCTGCCCCCCTTCGCCCCTGTCTCAATGTCCCTCCGCTCCTTCACCCCCACTCATCGTTTTTTTAAAAGCACGGAATGGGAGAGTTGGTTAAACGGCATTCGTTTTTTTAAGTGCAAAATGCCATTCCCAATTACATACGAGGGATCGCAATCAGCTGATCTCAATGAACTCGGACTCGTATCCTACAGAGATGGTGCTTGTTGCGTGTGACATTTGGCAGTTCACCATCAAGCCTGACCACTTGATGATGCACTGTGTCGACACCAGTCCACAGTTTTGCTTGTACTGAATCGATGCTGCGGAAATGATGCGCTCACAGAAGGTTGGGTGGCTTGATGGGTTGGGTTAAGAAAAATACTTAAATCTTTTACGTGGAGAGACCAGTAGTGTCTTATTATCTACTCAGTGTTCCACGCTCAACTCTATTATTAATCATGTTCGTTTATTGAATGAAGCTTCCAACAACTGTACAATTAAGTACAATGCAACTCGAAGGGCTTTTGTATACTTGTATTTACTGTACTTTTGATACCTTACATGAATATCCATATTTACCTTGTCTAAAGCAACATTGCTGCGATGCCACAATTTTCTGGGAATATCTACCATTACCGATGCTTGTAATGCGGAATCTACTTGTAATTGCCATCCGCGTGTGGCCCTGCATAACAACATGAACTGTACAACAGCGGTGGCTAGCTCGATGAGGTCATTCTAAAATACATTTATAGATGTGAGGTTTGTAGTCTAAACATCCTGACTTTGCAGCCGGGCGATTGTGAGCGTGTTGTGATTAATGCAGTTGTTGCAGATTTAACACACAGATGCTTCTGCGCAGTTCATGCATGGCAGGCGCAATAATAAGCCCCTAGCATATACTCATTCTAGCAGCTGGCTGTGTTCTCACTAGATGCGTGCAGGCACATACATTCAAAGACAAAGATCCCCCGTATAGCATTAGCGGGCTTTGGGGGAAAGTGCTGTTCGCATCTAGCACCTATTGAGGCCGGCATGAGCGGTGGGTGGCCAGCATCACGCCCGGATCGCCTTTGTCTGTCCTGTGGCGATGTGTTTACACACCACACACGTTACTCATTTGAGGCCGAGTCGACCTAGGGGAGGCCCAGGACCGGTTCAGATAATCGTCACTGGTGTTGGCCGTGAGTGGGACTTGATCTTGGCTTGCAGCGTTCGTGGCGCAGCGCCTTAACCATTGCACTCCCGCTTCCTGCTACACACATTGTACACACACACAAAATATGGTAATTGTATTTCCTTTGTGTCGTCTCACATGACCAGGTTCCAAAGTCCTGCTCTGAAAATGTGCAAGTCTATAGCGTTGCAGTCATCTGCATAGGCTTGCACTCTTAAAAGGCAGCAGGTGCAATTGTGTGTTCAAATTCATCGTACAAACATGATGGAGCAGAACATGATTTTTACTGCGAGCTTTAATCACGTGACTTTCTGCCTTAATCCTGCTGCTCCTCCCTGAATGCTCCTCACTCGCCCCTTTTGGCTTGTTGCCAAAATTCAACTCATTTGCCTTGAACTCTTCACATTGCATGCAGTGGGGATGGGCAATTGGCACGTGAATTAATGTTACGAAAATTATTGGGATTTTTTGAAAATGGAATCAACGTTGCCGTAAATAATCGCACTGCTTTTTCCTTAATCTCCATTGGCAGCAGAGGTCGCAACCGGGTACCCGATACCCGTACCCTACCCGATACCCGGCTACCCGTACCCGGCCGGGTACGGGTACCCGTTTGCGACCCTGGTGCGGCTGGGTACGGGTAAGGAATCAAACCCGTTTGCGACCTCTGATTGGCAGTCATGAGCCAATTGTGGGAATTCCTTATTTTATCGCCCCCAGACGGGTGTTGGGCAGGACGGTCTGTTCTCCTGTCACGTTTATTTTAATGACGCGATTTGGATATAACGCGATGGATGTATTTGGGAACACATTTTTTTATGGCGCCGATGCGAATTGGCTATAATGCGATTGGCTATAATGCGATTGAGTGAACAGAAGTACGTCACAGCGCGAGTAGGGCATACGTGGTTGTACGTCTGCCTCGGCGTAGCATCACACGAGGCGGGATGCTGCTGGATGCTTCTAGATGCTACCCACACGCCACAGTCTTTGTTCAGCCTGCATACGCATCTCACGTGTTATTGCGGACTGTTTTTTTTACCATATATTTTTCCATAATGCTGTGTTCTTCAGGAACGCAACTACCGCAATATAGCAGAACAGACTACTCTACAGTGATGTCAAATTAGCTACAATGAAAAACTTATTTTTTACAATAATTGATTTGAAATCTAAATATGATGAAGAACAACGTATACAGTTACAAAGGAATGCCAGATATCATGCCCATCTTGTCCTCAACTTGTATTATCAATTAACCAGGGCTGATTTGTGAAACCTATTATCTACAATGAAATGTATCCTTTCCTCCAGTTTGCTGGTCGCAGTCGACGACACGCTCCACTCTTGACTGACGAACCCCGTGTCCGTGTACCGGCACTGTCGTAAAAATGCGCTGAAATGTGAGCGCTTTGGTTTGATCACAACTTCCTTTGCGAGGTTTCTTTCACAGCCTTCTCTCCCATCCCGTGTCCATCCACCAAAGTAAAACGTCCTTCCGGTGGCTGCGAGCACATCCCCAGTGCGCGCAGCTTTCCTGCTGCAAGGTTTTTGCGTGGTGCAGGGGGCCCTCCCTTGAGCAGTGGGCAGAGCCAGAGGCGTCGCACCGTCGGCCTCTCGCCACAGCAGCCTCTGATTGTGTGGAGCACCGCCACGTGGCTAGGGTGACCCTTGGCCTGCCGACTCGGGTGCGAACTCTGTTGGGAGCTTTCCACGTGGTCCACCGCGCTATTGCTCCCGTGGGGAGCTGTCCGCTCGTCTCGTCGCCCGTTGCTGATCTCGGCACCAAGGCGTCCCGCGTCGCTCCCGCCACATCTCATCGCGTTGTCGCAGGTGTGGGGAGCGGTGGTGCAGCGGTTAGCGCGCTGCTCTAAGAACCCGGCGACCCGAGTTCGATTCCCGCTCATGGCCAACACCAGTGATGATTATCTGAACCGGTTCTGGGCTTCCCCTAGGTCGACTCAACCTCAAATGATACCTGGTGTGGTGTGTAAATATCACCACTAGGGAGACAAAGGCGGCCGGGCGTGGTGTTGGCCACCCACCCCCCCTCGTGTGCCGTGCCGACCTTGATAGGTGCTCGCTAACAGCACTTGCCCCAACAGTCTGTTCAGGCTATACGTGTGATCTTTGTCTTTGGCGTTAAGTGCCTGTGTTGTTGTGAGGAAGCTCCTACGTGACTTGAGGCGTTTGACTGCAGCAGTGCGGTTGTACAGTAGCCATAACATTTACCTCCTACACTTTCAGGCTTCTTGCAGATTACATATTCATAACAATCTTTCTTTTTCCCCCTCCCCATTTTGCTAAACGTTTGTTGTTTTCATTTGTGTGCATGTTTAAGTTGGCGTTGAGAAATAAAATGACACCCAGTAAGTGTCACGGATTATTTTCATTCTAAACTCAATGGGTAGTTAGTACTACTCGGTACTAGCTGTGAACAGCGTGGTGCTCCAGCCATACGCATGGGGTGGGTTAGGAACAGAGATTCACGATAGACCAACAGCCCCAAGTGGATCCTCTTGTGATAATGGTGGGGGGGGTTTGAGTCTGATGAAGATTATACAGTCACCTTAATTATTGAGCAAGAAAGGTTAGCTTCCCACAACTTGCTATTAATCATACAAGTGTAGTATTATGGTAGCCATCTTCTAGATATGATGGGTTTAAATGCATCCACTGCTGTGCAAGAGTCAGTTCATGTAATTTTCTTCAGGTTATTGCCAATAATTAAAGCTCAAGGTTACGCAAACAATTTTGATGCAGCAGGAATTGTGCTTGACTTGGTTTTTCTGTAAACCATTCGCATGAAGACTGAAACGGCTTACACAATAGCGGTGCTGAGATCACCACTGTATTATTCACAGTGTATATTGGCCTGGAGAATGAATATTCAAGTGGACAACTGTGAGCTTTCATTATAATATAAACTAATTGCAAAATGTTCAAATGTATGATGGTCACAAAAGTGCCAAGTTGTGTAAAATTGAAAGGCTGTAAATGGCTTTGTAAAGGTGGCTAAGTTAAACAAGACACAGTTGAGTAAAACGCAGTCCTGTTGATGAATAAAGATGTACATTTCTGGATAAGTAGGGTACACAGGAATTGTTTGCAGTAAGGGGTAATATGTGATGCATCGCTGAACATGAGGTGACGTGCTCTTTACAGAGCTCAGTCAAGCACTACTGTTGTTGATAGAGAACACTTTTTTTTTGAGTAACTCCAAAAGCATTATATTGGTGTTTTCCTCCAAGGCCATTTTCGTACATGACGTTATGCTTTTCTAAGAGATCAAGAATCCCGTGTTTTCATCCTGACATGACCACAGTCATCGAAATAAGAATGTAACAGCTGATACTAGACATGCATTAGTGTCATTGAGAGGCGATCAAGAGGGAAGAGGGTTGGATATGTTACTTTGCAACAGTTTTGGAATGTAGCAGAATGAATTTAGTGATGGTGACGTACGTTCTCAGCAGTGGCATTGTCCATGATTATCTCACGATCTAATCTACAGTATGAAAGCAACGTGATGTTTTATTTGAGCAGGGTGTACAGAGTTAAGACAACTGATGAACAAAACGAATGGCAACCAGATAACGAAACCAAGGTAATTACATAACACTGTGTAACAAAAAAAATTGTTCCTGGGTTTTAAGTGTTATTTCCTAATTGCTTATGCCTCGAATGTACAGAAAATGGCTATTATTCCCCACAAACTTTGCTTTTGGGACCAGGACAGTGATATTTTGAAATGTACCTATTTTCCAGAACATTGCAGATAGATTCAGTGCTGAGTAAACTTGGAGTAACTTCTAGAACATTCTAGAACTTTCCAGTAATATAAATAGTATGAATACAGGCGCCTTAAGTCCACCAGTTTTTTTGAGATAGCATCAAGAGGCTGCGAGCATCCGGCAGACACTTTTTGCTATGTCTGCGGCCAATTTATCAAGACGAGCGAAAAAGTACTCCGTGGAAGCATCTGCTAAGATGTGTGAGGCCTACAAGGCATATTTCAGCATGCCTGTCGGAGATCAAGACAAACCCTCGGCACCTAATTTCACCTGCGATCAATGCAAAAAAAACGTGGAACGTAGGATGGACAATTGTTGCTCGGAATTTAATGTTATAAAATTTGTTGTAAAAAATTTTTTGTGAAAGTTTTTAATTTTTATGTTTTACAATGTTATTGAAAAAATATGTCATGTATGAAAAATGTTGCGAGATTCTCTTACACATTAGTCATGGGTGAAATGAATGTATTTTTTGTAGAATGGTACAGAGGGGAAAAGAGAGCATGAAGTTCGCTATCCCAAGAATTTGGCAGGAACACACTGACCACTCAAGCAACTGCTACCTCTGTATGGTGGACCCTTCCAAATGTCGGACTGGCAAGAATGCACTTGCTGTCACATATCCGGACCGTCCTTCATCCATCGCCCCGGCGCCACACTGCCATGAGCTTTCCCATACCCACTCCTCCGGAGAGAGCAGCCGTCTTTCGAAGAGAGCAGCAAGTCAGAGAGTGAGGAAGACATTTGTAGATCCAGATGACAATTTCAGAGGTGGAGCTAAGGAGAGAAACCCATACTACCCCAACCAAAAAGACCTCAACGACTTGATCAGAGATCTTGGTCTCACCAAGTCCAATGCCGAGCTTTTGACATCTAGGTGGAACTTGTTGGATAAAAGTGTGCAAGTCGCAGATAAGAGGAAGTGTCACCAACCTTTTTGCAGCTTCTTCACCTGTCAACATGGGCTCTGCTTCTGCCACAATGTGGCCAGTCTGTTTCGAGGCAATCGGAATCGCCTGTAACCAGAATGAGTGGCGCCTCTTCATTGACAGCTCATCCAGGAGCCTCAAAGCTGTGCTGCTCCATAATGGTAATAAGTACCCGTCTCTTCCCCTGGCTCACTCTGTGCACCTCAGAGGATTACAACAGCATCAAGACCTTGCTGTGGACAACCTTGAAGTATGATAAGTATGGCTGGGAGGTCATTGGAGACTTCAAAATGGTGGCATTCCTGATGGGTCTCCAAGGCGGTTTTTCCAAGTTTCCCTGCTATCTTTGCCTTTGGGACAGCAGGAACACCAAGGCGCACTACCACAGGCGGGACTGCCCACAGCAGGCCGAGTTCTGTGTGGGGAGGAACAACGTCAAGTGGGAGCCACTGGTGGACCCCCGGAAGGTGCTGATGCCACCACTGCACATCAAATTGGGCCTCATGAAACAATTTGTTAGAGTTGTAGATAAGGAGTCGGCAGCCTTCAAGTACCTTCAAGACTTCTTCCCTAAGCTGTCTGAGGCAAAGTTCAAAGCCGGTGTCTTCGTCGGACCACAGATAAAGATCCTGGAGTGCAATGAATTCCCCAATAAGGTGGCTTGGAACAGCTTTGTCGCAGTGGTTCGTGGCATTTTGGGCAATCACAAGGTCGAAAACTATGTGGAGCTGGTTGCGACTCTGGTGAAGAACTACGGCACAATGTGCTGTAGAATGTCCCTCATAGTCGATATGCTTGATGCTCATCTTGATAAATTCAAGGAGAACATGGGAGCGTACTCGGATGAGCAAAGCGAGCGCTTCCAGCAGGATATACTGGACTTTGAACGCCGCTACCAAGGACAGTATAACAAGAACATGATGGGAGACTACATTTGGGGGCTGATTCGTGAAAGAAATTTGCAGTTTAATCATAAATCTCGAAAACCTACTCCTAAATTTTTTGTAGTAATTTTTATATTACTTTAGTATAAATACATGTTAATTTTGATTCGTATGTTTTTTTCTATGTGAACGAAAAGACTCAAATTTGCCCGTTTTTTTCATTGAAAATGGGTTAAAATTTCAAAATATCGCTGTCTTGGTCACAAAAGCAAAGTTTGTGGGGAATAATAGCCATTTTCTATATTTTTTTAGGCATAAGCAATTACGAAATAACACTTACTACCCAGGAACAAAAATTGTGTTACATAGTGTAATCGAATGATGCATAAGCAATGCTCGAATAATTGACGGTTGCATGAAATGGTGGCGATGAAGTACTCTAAATGGTCTGGCTTCATAGATGAATTTAGTGTCCAATGTTCACTCTCTTTTACAATTATGGCGATGAAATGGTCAAGTTGGTGGCATATCGCCGCTTGTGCAAGCTGGTCGCAGTTCAAATCTAGACGCCGCCCTGGTTAACGCTGCGGGTGTGCTAACCGCGAATATACGTGCAGTCTGTCTCACGATCGATGTTCAGAGATCCCATGACGTCATTCGCAAGAGGAGCCATCGTATGTCAGCAGCATCCAAATTGACCAAATTTGAAAGATTACCTGCAAATTACGCGATTGAAATATGCAAAGCAGTCATCCCCCCCCTCCTCCCCCATTTCAATCAGTGTAATAAATCAATCTTAAAATATACATGTAAATACTTGTAAAATAATGATGAAATTAATAAATTAATGCAATGCAGGGAGCTTCAAACTATTTTTCTCTTGTCCGTTTGCCAACATAACAAGAAAATGGAGTGCTCGATTTAAAGCTTTCGTGACTGCAGGGATTCATCTTCTTGGTTCTTTCGGTAAAGTCACGTAGAAGGAAAATAATAAAATAATAACAATTAAACATAATAAAATACAATTCTCACGACGTTTCGGCCACAACGCAAGCAACCAAGAAGAAAAAGGGAATGCTTTTTGTAATTGTAAATGTTCTTGGGTTATTCACTGATAAATTACAAGACATTACATTGCTTGGAAATGATCTTCCAATGGAAAATGTTGCTTTAAAGAAATAAAGTTAAAATAATTTGTAATTTTCTCCTTTTCAATGAACTACATTTCAAAGTTGCGACATCCTTCCACTTCTGCCAATGTAGCAATTCTATTATATGGATCTTTCGGTAAAGCCATGGTAATAGAAGAATTATATAAAGATCACGACGTTTCAATCGTAACACAAGCTATCGTCTACGTGGCTTTACCGAAAGACCCATAGAATGTATTCCTGCAGTCACGAAAGCGTTAAGTCAATGTAGCAATGTTATAGACATATGTCCATAACACTTGCGCGTAATAACACTCCTAAGAATACGGTAATTTCATTGGATTTTTACAGCTTCATTTAATAATTTACCCACTTAACAAAAGCATTAATTCATTAAGCCTTTTTTTCCCCCCAGTAACATTCACGGAATCAAAGCAATATATTCGGTGCATTTCCATGTTGCGGTTTCATGTATAAGTAGTTTTGATAAATTATACTTTCAGCACATTTGGACCTTGGTTTGAGAGCTTGTACGTCTGCTTCATTTTTCTGCTGAATCAAATGCCTTTTTATAGTCTATGTAAGCCAAGCATAATGACATTTGTGATCTCATTGATAGCTAGTACATAGACGGTCAGTGGTAAAAATAAACTATTCGTGAACAAAGCACAGTGTAGAAATCAAAAGAGTAAGTCAAGGGCATGTGCTCTGACCAAGGCTATTGATGGAGCAAAATTAGATAATATATCCTTTGGGGAAATAAAGGCATGGACGCAAATGGAGAAAGATTTAACCGTCTCAGTTTTGCATGATGGCCTGTGAATATGACCTGCAGGAAATGGTTGAAGAGTTTAAGAAAGAAAGCGGAAAAGTTGAGCTTATGATAAATGTGGGCAAAACAAAAGTCACAATCCTACAAGTTTGATGAACAGAAGGAAATCATTCTTAAGCGGAACACTCGTGAAAAATACAAAAGGATATTTATAACTAGATCAATTACACTGGTCACAAAAAAAAAAATTTTGCCTGCACTTTTGCAGCTGTTTTAGACTAATTTCAGGGTGCTGATTCCAAATCTGATCTCAGATTTGCTCTATCACATCTAATTTTTATGCAATCGGCATACCCCATTTTCATTGATTTTACCTGAAATTAACTCTGTCACTTATGATTGCAAGTTGTTGCGAGTCAGTTACTGCTTTAGTGTTAAAATATGGTGCTGTATTTTTAGGATAGTGTGTTTATAATATCATTTTATGTAGATATCCACATTTATTTAATATTTTTCTTCTGCAGTTTTTATTGAAAATGCAATATTTGATATCTCAAAAACCTGATGTGATAGACAAAAACTGATGCCAGAATTGGAATCAGCACCCCAAAATTACCTTAACCGTTGGAATACCTTATGCCAGCGATAGTGTGTTGACCAGTGTTATTTAAGGCAGATTGTGGTGAAAATTCTGAAATAAAGAGGTGAACGAGAGCGTGATGGAGACATTTTGGGAAGTGGAATTTGATGATGAGAAGTGACAAACTATATTGTGCCTGAATAACTCGTTTCTATCAGTGCTCATTTGCTGTGTGGCATGTTGGTAATTCCCATTGCTCTTTATGAAGACCGTCTCATCAGAGCTGGTTAACACTATCACCACTTACCTTTACGCAATCATTTCACCAAATCTAAATGTTGTAAAACTTCTAGAACACTATGAATAGCCATAATGAGAGCACCTCATCTTGCCTGACTCCTTTAGATTTTATTACTGGATTCAGTTTCAATGTGATTGTTCCATCTCGATAAATGGTTTTGACAATTTATATATGAATACATATTTGTAGTAAGGCCTTGGTTCATGAGGGCTTTGGTGACTGCATCGGATGCCACTGAATCAAATGCCTTTTCATCGTACAATATACAAGAGCCAGGCCTAACGGTATTTGCTTTGGTTTAGTCTTTGCTAGACTTACACTGACAGTATCTATATAGTTAATAGTAGGAAAACTTTTAGAAACTACCTCACGCTTGTGGTTGATTGGCCTCTAAATTGACCATTATCCAGCTCTGTGGTCTTCGTAAAAGAACAGTTTATATGCGTGTAATAAGAAGATGATTTGTGTATTATACTTAAAATGTTCTATTTGTATATGAATGTTTTGGATTTTCTCTTGTGGGCTTTTTCATTGTGTTGTGTTTCTATGGCCTGACTTGTATCACGTATAGTCAACACTTTTCCTCATTTTGTGTTGTGTGGGTTCAACACTCTTCATGAGTTATGGTTCATTAGTTGTGGAGATATTCCGAGGCTAATCTCACGCATGCACTATGTAGAATTACCGACGCTCACCAGTATCATTTCTGGGTCTCGTAAAAATTTCTGAATTTTATTTTGTAAAGGTCAGGGAAAGACGCAGCATGTTAGCCGTGTTGTTGTCGTTTGGTATTTCTCTCGCACTGAAAATGTTTAAATACATTAAATTATAATGCATTTAGTTGTAATAGTGCCAAGCCATGCGTGTGGTGGTGTATTTCTTACAAAGGACTTTTTTACGTATGTGATATATTGCTATACTTTGATACATTATTTTAAATATTGCATTGTGCATTATTGATATGAATAATAACATGGCATATTTGACATGCGTTTCAGTGTTACAATAAACAATGGCAATCAGTTTATAGATATTCAGAACAGGTGTGCTGTTGTTGTCAGAGAAGAAGAATCGCTATCATTCCCAAGGATGTGAATTAAACTCACGGTTTGGGAGTGACTCGGCCCATCGTCCCTGCAGTGTTTATAAAAATGTGTCTCGCTTTTGGGAAGGCAATAGTGATTGTCCTTGGCCCAAGACTTGCCACCACCCTAAGAATGTGGAATTTCCAGCACGACTTCTGGGGAGCAAACGTGTCATGAGCGCCTCCCCAAACTACGTGGAAATAACTTTTTTATGAAATCATTTTTTTATGAAATAACTTTTTTATGAAGTAACTTTTTTATGAAGTAACTTTTTTATGAAATCACTTTTATTTGAATGTAGACACAAGTGCAACTGTTGCAGTAAAGGTGATCAATTATACAGTATCAAGAAACCATTTGGCTGTACTCCGCATGTTAATGAGAAATGACGACAAATATCAATATCCATTCCTATAGGACTGCAACATAATGTTCTTAATTAATAATCAATAGCCAATTTTATAAGCTCAATGGAGAGATCCTCCTTCAGACTTGCCTTTAAACAAGTGCAAGTGCTTTTAGTCAAGTAACTGGACGTGCATTTTAGCGATTTCATCGGGCAGCACATGCATGGTTCGCAGTATTTGTCGACACAAAGCACCGTAAATAAAGCTCCTTGTGAGCTGCTTTGGCATTAGAAGTTTCACGAAAAATAACATGAAGCCAAGCCTCCTTGCCAGACCTAATATTGCATAGATCGTAATCTTCAACTTAATGCATGACCTAACTGGCAAGGTGCCCATTTGTTTGAATGCGAAACTACAAAGGAATCTTTTTAAAAAGCAATCTCGTACCCAGTCGAGCTTTGACGGGAACTTGAGGGGCATCAAGGCTCAGTGAACTCTATACTTGGTGGCAAATGTGGTGAACCCATGGTCGCCATATGATGTCAGATCATTGATCAGCGCACTCACACCAGCATTCGTAGTCTGCAGATCTGGGTTTGGTATTCGCAGTATTTTTGCACCAACAACAAAACGCACAACACATTGATGCACAGGAGCAATCGTGTACATTAAATCTCGATTTAAAGCTTTCGTGACTGCAGGGATTCATCTTCTTGGTTCTTTCGGTAAAGTCACGTAGAAGGGAAACAATAAAATAATAAAAATATAAAACAATAAAATTCTCACGACGTTTCGATTGCAACACAACCAATCATCATCAGGTGTGAAAACTACAGCAAGAAAATTTGAAATAAAGTGGCGTTTTTTTCTTAACGTTAAAATTTGAAAAAAGTGGCAGTTTTTTCTTAACGTGAAGAAAAAAACGCCACTTTTTTCTCATTTTCTTGCTGTGGTTTTCACACCTGATGATGATTGCTTGCGTTTCAATCGAAACGTCGTAATAATTTAATTGTTTTATATTTGTATTATTTTATTGTTTCCCTTCTACGTGACTTTACAGAAAGAACCAAGAAGATAACTTGATTTAGTTTAATATTCTCAACCCCATCCGCGCTTCCATCTCAGCTTTATTTTTTTCTAAATATGTCGTGTGCATTACAAATCTTGGATCTATTGATTGTAAATGTTTTAGCTTCAGGGCTGCAAGCGAAATCTTAAGAGGCGCACAATTGCATCACGCTGTGGTTGTTGCGCCATTGTCTCTGGCGTGGATTTCCAATGGACCCTGCAGGTTGATTTTAATGAAGAACAAACTGCCGTTGCTTCAACTCTTTGGTTCTTTTGGTAAAGTCACGTATAATGAGAAAATAATATATTAAATTAAATACTAGCATACGACGTTTCGATTGCAACACAAGCAATCATCATCAGGTATAAATGAAATAGAAACACAAATCTAGTATACTTAGAAATGTAATGTAATACAACAGAGAGTCAGATAACATAACAGTCAACACCCTACCTGGTTGATTACGTTCTTCCTGAGAATGCTAAATTTGAGAGAGAGATAAAACACAGAACCAGAGACATATAGACAGACATATAAGTAGAGACAGATATCACAGAGATACATAGAGAGACATAGGCACACAGAGAAACCACGCCTCTGTGTCGAGGCCTTAAATAGAGGGGACGGGGGCGGAGAGAGAGGGAGGGGTTAGAGAAATTAGCATGTCAATGAGTGGTACGCTGCAGAGTCTTGGAAAAATTAGGAGACAGGGAGAGAGACACACTGAATTAAATAACCTAGCAAAATTTCGAAACGTTTGAAACAACGTTTGAAACAAAAACTCGCTTCTTTCTATCTTTGTTTTGCGTACTTCTCGGTAGGAAACGTTCGTCTCTCGGAATATACGCGCTGGAAATGTTCCCCTTTAATCGCGTGACTATGCGGCTCGAGGAGACCGCACTGACCGTGTTCAAGCAGCAAGGCAGCGTTGCTGGGATTCAGTGCTCGCATAGGCGGAGTTTGACTTCTATATTTGGGGTGGTCAGGGGTTCGCTTTGTCCATCGCATTAGGAATCGCGGGTGCTTATAATTAATTCACGTATTTTTTATGTTAACGGTAAACTACTGAAATTAATTAATAAAGGTGCCCAGTTTGGGGGGCATTGCCCCCCCCCCCCCATTGCGGCCCCCCCCCCCCTAAACTCCGCCCATGAGTGCTCGCATCCAAAGTCAGTCACGAATTATACACTTTTAAATCTAGACTGAAAACTATTTTTTTTAGAAGCAACATTTGCAGGTGGAGGGAAAAGAAAATTGAACACAAGTCCTGTACCAGGGTTCAGGCTTATTCACTGTATACGTATTTTTTTTACCAAAATCTTGAACGTAAGTTAAAGAATAATTAACGTTTCAATTACCCTTTGAAACATCCCCATCTGATAATTGGTTTTTTACCCTTTTATCTGGCAACAAAACTGACACCTTTTTCACGAGGAGTCATGTTTGCATAGACCACAATACCTGCAGTCATAATGCAAACAAAAAACATAACTCTGATAATGTATGCACAAGGACAGTGCATACATTATCAGGTGTCAGTTTTGTTGCCAGATAAAAGGGTAAAAAACCAATTATATTTTTTACTGGCAAATCAGGTACCAATGGTGTACATCCCCATCTGTTTTGGATAAATACATACAAATTATGAGTATAAATAATGTATTTTGCTTCAGTATATATATAAACACCAGCTCCATTCATATTACAGAATAGGTCTTAAGTAAAATATTTTTTTATAAATCCAATTGGATGTAAGGACATTAATCTTGATGATTTGTGAACATTTGCCTAAATATTAAATTGCCTTGAACAATTAATTGTCTAAATGAACAGTCATTGCATTTGCTGTCTACATTATCCACCACACATTATACGTTTATTTGTGTTTGATTATGTTCCTAATTGTCAGGCTCTTGAGAGCGATTCTTGTGTTATGGGAATACGGAATTTATTATTTTCAATAATATTCAGCGAGCAATATACAAGATACATTGGTTTTCATAAGCGTGCCGGTGTTTGCTTATTAGTGTTATGGTCGACTGTAACAACGTGAAATATGCAGCAACTGTCCAGAAATGCAGAATGAAAAACGCTGCATAAAACCCACCACAACCTGCTAAATTATCTCTATGCCATGAATTATGCTATTACCGTGATGTCGAGGAGTTTGCCGGTTAGCCTGCTCGTTACCGAGCGAGCCCACACTTGTTTGGCTGAAAATACTTGCCAAAAAATATTTATTTATCCTGGAGGAATCTGATGAGCTATAAAGCTCACAGATGTCCTGTAGGGGTGGGTAAGAACGTTACAACAACAAACAACACAAAACCACGACGGGAGTGTAAAGTACAAGAAAGGTAAACAAATCACCCAAACCTAACAAATACTAAACTATCCCCATCCTACCAAGCAAAGCCCACTTGGCCACAAATGATAGCTCAACAAAGTGGCTTATCATTTGGACATTTATAGCAGCAAAATAATCGAAATAGTCTCAACGCGTGTTTCTAAATGTGGAGCGAAACACCGAGAGGACTCGGAGAAAAAAATCCACGCGACCACGGCGAGAGAGACGTGCAAACTCCAAATATTCAGTCGTCAGCGTCGGGATCGAACCCCCGACCTCCTGCGTACCCGGCGAGGAAGATAACAAACCAGTGAGATGATGGCTCTGTCCAAGTCTACAAGTTTTGAACAATTCCTCACAACAGCCCTTTTATTGTATACAAGTTAATGCGAGTCGATTGAATGTATACAAGTTAATGCGAGTCGATTTAACCCCAAGCAGGTTTACACACAAAGATAAAAAACAAATCGAAGCAGCCTGGTTTTAGCATGATGGGTTTAGACAAACCCGGGTCTTTTAAACACATTCACATTCCCCTTGTGTAAAACGCCCCAAAGACAAAACTTAAAATGGACTTTTTTGTTTTGTGTTGGGGCTCAGCATTCCTGTGGATGATACCCAATGCTAAAGTCGATGTAAATAGCTTCCACAATGAAACAAGTGACTTGGAAAATAGACAAGGGGATTTATTTAACTATTAAAACTATATATCTTATTTAATCATATAGAACCAATAGGGATTTTTTTTATGGTATAAATATATTCCAGACACTTTCACATTCATAAATGTTTTCATGGAGACATTCATGCCTCATTGTAACCACGTCTGAGAATAACTCATAATATAAATTGATACAATATTAACCATTTCAGGTATGTATGACATTCATTATCACAACTAATCGAAATGACCTAAATTATTGAAGAACTTCACGAAGAAAAATACAAAGTGGGGCTCGAGAACATTAGGAGCAAACTAATGTCACTTACAACAAGTTCACAAAAATTGATAAATTCATAATCTAGGAGTGTGTACATCGAGAAGAGTTGGTGACCTTGACTTAAAGCTTTCGTGACTGCAGAAATTCATATTCTTTGGATCTTGGTAAAGTCACGTAGATAGGTTCAAAGAAAATAACAAAAAACTACGACGTTTCGATCGCGACACAGGCGGTCGTTGATTCCCGCTCATGGCCAACACCAGTGACGATTATCTGAACTGGTTCTAGGTCGACTCAGCCTTAAATTAGTACTTGGTGCTGTGTGTAAACATCGCCACTGGGGAAACAAAGGCGGCCGGGCATGGTGCTGGCGACCCACCCCCTAGTGTGCCGTGCCGGCCTTCATAGGTGCTCGTTAAATAGCACTTGCCCCAACAGTTTGTTAAGGCTATATGGGGATCACTGTTTTTGTATTAGTGTGGTGGTGTAGAGTGTACATGCGCCATGTCTTCCAAGACGTCTGGTCAGCATGGAAGAGTAGGCCAAATACACTCTCTAGAGCAGCCTCTAGTGGAGGTTCCTCCGATTGCAGAGGTGTGAGTGCACACTTTTGCAGGGCTGCACCTTTACCTTCATGCTGCCGTGCGGTTTATATGTCTGCATACAGTGCAAATCAGTGCGTTCATAACTAACATTTCACTGGAAACGCTTACTAGTTTCTGACTGCCGATTCTGAAAACGGTTCTTGGTTTACTGGCTGGGTGCTTTGCTGCCTTACCGCTCCTCTGTGGTTCATCGGTGCGGCGGTGATGTGGTTAGAGCCCTGCGCTACGAAACCCTGCGGATCCAAGTTCGACTACCGACCAGCGTTAACGAACCGATCCTTGTCAACCTCAAATAGGTACCCGGTGTGGTGCGGCAATGTCAGAAACTAGGGAGACAAAGGCAGTACAGCATAGTTGCTGATCACACCATGCACGTGTGTGCCATGCTGGCCTTAATGTGTAACCACTAAGAGCACTTGCCTGAACAGCCTGTCAAGACTATATGGGGGCGGGGGGGGCTTTTGCTTTTGTTATCGTGAGTATCATTGCGTCCATGCGGTTTTTGTTGAGATAATTTAGGATGGAGGGTTTACCGCTTCTTCGCTCCACAGCAGAGGCCCTGTAAACCATGTGGGCTTGCCACGAGGGTAATCAGCCAACGATTGCAAGCGTTTCCCAGAGGGAATTGCTCACACAACCCACCAGTGTTGCCATCTGGCGCAACAGGAAAGTGAGGATTGGTGTGTTTTTTCTGCCTTCCATGTGATTTTGCCAAAGAGCAAAATACTGAAAATGTAAATAAGCACGTGCCAGAGGTCCTGTGGAGATAGGTGTCCGTAACAGCCCCTAGCCCAAGCCCTTTTGGCAGAGCCAGGGAATTGAAATTCCCCACTCAGAGAACCTCCAGAAAGCATAGGAAAATGCCATGGGTATCAACAAGGTAATGTCTGCTGGATAGGAAAGGCTGTTGCTATTCCTCTCTATGTAAGCATGTTGAACTTCTTTTCCACTGTACGTAGCCAACTGTGCTCATCGGAGGTGCAGAGTTGGACCTTTGTGGAATACAGGAGGTCCTGTGGACTGGTTCTCGCTCCTGTACTCAGAGAAGGATAACATCAAACGTCAGGGGGCAGAGTATGCAGTTGATATTTGGAGGGTTGTGGATTCGTGGCTATGAACATAAGGTAAGGAATGTTGGTGGTGGTTCTTTATATCCCCACAGAATATGAATATCCATGAACGAGCAAAGCTAACAAGTCATATGCTTTCAATAACCCCGAGCTTTAGGTGTTGGCAAAAGTAACCCCACCAGATAAAGTCACATGTTATTACTTTAATACCAGCCTGAGTCATAAACATGAGCACTTGGGTGGGTGTGTTGGATAGGGCACAGGCAGTACTCGGTCTGTTGGTGGTGTCCGGCTTACTGCCTGGTGGTTGCCTTCCCAACTTGCCCGTGGTATTTCACGCCTCTGAGTAGTTCTGTCTCTTTGAGAGTGAACGAATTGCGTTGCGGCGTGTTGCAAGTTTAAATTATGGTCGCTGTACGTATTAGAAAGGGCGAAAAGAAACTAGTGCTGGCACGTGCTGAGACAGCTTCCAGCTGAATTAAGCCCCGGTTGTAATTGCTTATATTACACGCTTTTACATTACACGCTTTTACATTACACGCTTTTACATTACACGCTTTTACCAAGTGTGCTACTCTAATCGGGTGTTTTTTGCCAAGCTATCTTGAGCTTTCAGCGACCGTTGTAACTGCACACACTATGCATTCTGACTGATATATTTTACAAGAAAGCTCAATTCATTCGTCGAAAAGTGTTATTGCCTGTGCATCGCTGGCAGTTTACTGTGACCAAATACATTGTTTTATTTTAGACACGAGTCTGGCTGGTGTATTCGGGCAATATCTTTCTTTCGCATTGTTGTTGCATTATTAATACGTGATGTATTCGTGCAATAATACGTGATGTATTCATACAATAATTACATATACGGTTATGTATTCAATATATGATTCACTCTGAAGTTCACTGTTGTAAACCAACACGATTGACTAAGCTATCCTGTGCTTTGATTTTTTTGACACATGCCCTGATCTCATATGTATGTTTATGCATGTCGTCTTTTTCATTATAGTGAGGAAAAATTACAATTTTTGGAGACTATTCTATGACGAAATGCTCTTGTCATGCTTATGGATTATAGAACAGATGGAGCATTACTTTTGAAACATACATACTCTCAATTGTTCTTGTCAGAATTTTTTTTCAGTAAAAGAGTATTTTGGCTTTTACGATTTCAAAACGAATTGCCAAAACCCTCGACATATGCCACACTTTCAAGAAAGCAATACCAAGTGACTCATGCAACCACCTGCCATGCTGTGTTGAAAGCGCACTGACGACGCTTGGTATAGGACTGTTTCCGGTAAAGGGATCGGCCTCCAAATCAGTTAGTGAACATGTCACTGGAAAAAGAAAACATGAATAATATATAATTGTTTTTTTACCCTTCTATCTGGCAACAAAACTGACACCTTTTTTACAAGGAGTCATGTTTGCATAGACCACAATACCTGCAGTCATAATGCAAACAAAAAACATAACTCTGATAATGTGCACTGTCCTTGAAGTTGATTGGTCCACACCCGAGACAGCTTTCCTTAGAGCCTAGTCTCACATGGGTTGGACCAGATGACGCCAAAAGGCGCATTATCAGAGTTATGTTTTTTGTTTGCATTATGACTGCAGGTATTGTGGTCTATGCAAACATGACTCCTTGTAAAAAAGGTGTCAGTCTTGTTGCCAGATAGAAGGGTAAACAACCAATTATCATATTTTTTACTGGCAAATGAGGTTCCAATGGTATGAATAATATATTAAAGCTGTACCGTGCTGCTGCGCTGGAGCCTAAGGTGTTCAACTAACATTTGAAATGCTTTGTAGGCGGTAGCTTGCCTCGGCTAACAGGGGTATGCAGTGCAGTACTGTATATCTTAAATCTCTTCGAGGGCATTAATCTTGTGTGTGAATTCACTTTATGATGTACGGGCGAACCAGTTGCATATGGAGGACGCTCGGAATTTAACAGTCGGATAGGGTAATAAACTTGTAATTTTTTTAAAGTGTAGTGACATAGAATCGGTCACTTAGCAGCATAGTGCTTGTTGCTGGCAGGGAAAGGGGATCTCTGTAGTTACAGCAGCCCTGACTGACAGCAGATCACGTGATAGACCAGAGAGAGGGATGTCGGGGAAAGGTTACGGAAGGGGGGTGTGGCTGGAGGCGGAGCCAGGCCACGCTGACAGTACAAGAGGGGCCCAGGGAGGGGACCTCGGGGCTGTCGTTTGGAGTGGGATCTCCGTCGTGCTGCTGGAGCAGAAGTCGCAACGGGTTTTGATTCCTTACCCGTACCCATACCCGGCCGCACCAGGGTCGCAAATGGGTACCCGTACCCGTTCCCTACCCGTACCCGTACCCTACCCGAAATGAGTGACAAACGGTTACTCACCAGTGACTCACGGCCTACCCGTACCCGTACCCGGCCGCACCAGGGTCGCAAACGGCTACCCATACCCATACCCGGCCGGGTACGGGTAGGCGGGTATCGGGTAAGGTACGGGTATCGGGTACCCGGTTGCGACCTCTGTGCTGGAGTCTTCGTCACCGTCTTCACCGTCTCGGCGTCGCCAGTCAGGCAGTCTGCCAGCTGTCCTGACTGGGAACCGTAGTTGCTAAAGTGTGAACTGTTAAGGCCGTGTTAATAAAGAGAGTGCCTCCTACTCTTAGTGTCTCTGAGTCAGTCACTACAAAAGAACCAACAACAGCACTGGTCATGATGACCAAGTGATGAAGCACTGAGCAATTATTACTATTGTTATTTCAAAAAATAATTTTACCAGGTAAAGCCCAATGAGCTACATAGCTATTTTTCTAAACGCATGTTTCTAAACGTGGAGGGGAAAAGCGAAGGACCCTGAGAAAAATCCATATGACTACGGGGAGAGAGACATGCAAACTCCACATATACAGGCGTCAGGGTAGGGATCGAACCCACTACCTCCTGCATACCAGGCGAGGGAGTTAACATCTCCCCACCATAAATAACTAAAATGAGCTGTGATTTCAGAAAACATTAGACTCTAGACTGTTGCCCAACACACACGACGTCTGAATAGCAACATAACGTACTGGTATTTTGACAATCAGCACAGTGTCTATACTAAAAAACTAATCCATACGATACAAACCCATGAATACTTTCTGAGTGGAGCTGTGGTTAAAGCACTCAACTCACAAATATAAGGGTTCTAGTTCACAATGTTGGTTAAGAGTCGATACCTC
Source organism: Entosphenus tridentatus (assembly GCA_014621495.2). Lineage (NCBI taxonomy): Eukaryota > Metazoa > Chordata > Hyperoartia > Petromyzontiformes > Petromyzontidae > Entosphenus > Entosphenus tridentatus. The sequence goes on from CM025612.2 coordinate 17,382,123, forward strand.
CCCCACCCCCATCATCCCAACTGGGGTTCTTAAAATGAGGGATATGAACCACAAAATCTTGATGATCTCATCAAGGAGCATTAACCTTCATGCAAACTCCGATCAGCCTCACAGTGGCTTTTGGATAACCATCGAACAAAGACGATAATTGCACCGCGCGCTTTCAAATGTGCTTCTAGAACGCTCTTCCTTTCCTATATTAGGAAGCCACTGGAGCTCTGTACTTTCAAATAATCTGGATTGACGAAATAATTTCTTTAGAACTGATTTTTGTGTTTAGTTTGTTGTCGTTCCCCCGCACCTCCGATTAGTGCGGTTGACTACGTAAGGTGCAAAAGAAGTTCAACAAACATACATTCATACGGAGGTGGCAGGGTGTGTGGTGAGAGGTGTGTCACGAGAGTGGCAATGTGTGTGGCCAATATTTGCAGGGATTTTTACGGCAGGGTGAGTGATGTGGGATGTTTGTAGAAAAGGTGTATGCTGGAGGGTGCAGCTGAATGATTCATACAGGATGGATCATATGATTCATATATATAATGAAACATTACTATTTGACATATTTTTTTTCATCTGGCCAGATCTCATCAACATCATTGTCATCTATGTTCAACCCACTGCTAGAGGAAGGCCTTTCAAAGTTGTCACCATCTATCTCGGTCCTGTGACGGGGCAATCCACGCACAGTACAAGCTGCATTAATCGTGGGCACACTTCCCTCCTATCCCTGTGACTCTGACGTTGGTCTTAGCGACCGCTCATTGTCGCTCCTCACGTCACGTCCGGTCTAATCCCACTAATTTTTCACGACTAATAAATATGTTCTTAAGTTCTCTAATGCACGTGCTCCTCTTTTTGTCTCTCAACGTAATTCCAAGTGTGCACCTCTCCTCGCTTCGTTGTGCACTCATCAGCTTTGGTTCAATGTCCGTGTTCCTAATCCATATATAATAGCAAGCAATATATAAGTATATAATATATCCCTTGAGTAGTTATCAGTATATCTTACGTATATTTTTTTACTTTGGCAATCAATTTTGAAAATTGTCTATATTATTTTGTCATATTGCTGCAATTGCAATAATATTGCGATCATTGGTGTGAATGCAAAAAAATATATATATGAAACAGTATAAATTGAATATTTTGCCAGCACGGCTCAATATTCACATTAACAAATGCCAGCATGTGCTGAGGTGCTTGTTCATAATTGACCACGGTAGATATTACTCTTCAAGAAAATTACACATTAGATATAAATGTTAAACCATTACAATGCCCCATAGACCATGTGCAACATTCATATATGGGGTGGATTAGGCTATGGAGAAAGGAACATTTCCAGCATGGCAAACTTTCTGTATTCAAAGTACAATTTCAACAACTTTTACCTCACAGAATGGGAGGGACATAATATTTGTAATAACATAATACTAGTAATAATTCCACTCTCCCATAAAATTGGCCTTCATCCTGCCAAAACAATGTGGAATGACAAGCAAGCCCCTTCTTGAGTCGTGTTGTTGTGCCTCTTGATCCGTGAAAGCCTGACTGAATCTCAAGGCATTTTCAGGAGGGTGCTGCTTTTGTATTTTTGGTCAATTCCATGAATGACTATTTTGCACCTTGGAGGAAACTGAAATACCCACAGAAAACTTGCATCTGAGTGGATAACATTCAGAGATTCACACAGACGTGTCCATGATCCTGAAGACACGGATGGTCCACAACTTAGTTGCTATACTCCTACCTCCTGTCCACTTCAGAGCCCATCAGCTTTGGGAGTTTCACAAATGATTTTAATCCATCCAACCCTCACCTTCGAAACTTTTGTTTTACATGTGCAACCCACCACACCTGACTTAACAGAGAAGTGTTGGTATTTGTCAGTGATGTATTGGCCACAGAATTTCCCTCAGACCAGTGCCTCAATTGGAGGTTGAGGGGCACATGGCTCAGATATGTGTGACTTCGATTCCTTCTGATGCATTCGCCGCAAGACAAACTTAATCCAAATATATTGATGTTCTATGCAGTAATTATCTCAATAATCTTTTGTTTTATTTTTAAACAATAGCTTGAGTTTTTGAAAGCGATTATATGTTTTATTTTATTTTTATATATGTGTATATATATCATTCTGCAAAGCTGAGCATGGTGAATGTATACATTTTCCCAAACAGATGGAGGTGCAGCCATGTTTTTATACCAGGAGATGATCTTTCACAGATTGTAAATGCTGTTGGCAAGTGCGGATCTAAATCTGGCACCACGGTGATAAAATATCGCACCAAGGGAGTGTGTTTCAGCTCCAAAAGTTAATAAACTGGCACCAGAATATATTTAAATATTCCCACATGATACGCATTTAGAGCGAAGGAAAACGTATGGGAAACCTGGCAATTGAGATTTCATACATTTTGGCTTTATTCACGAAGTTAAAGCACTCAGTACAATTATAACACGCCACAAAAGACCGCAGCTTTAAACTTTGGTGGACCGTTTGAAATTGAAAATGGAATAATTTTTAACCACCACTGCTGAATGAGCTTATAGAATACAGCAAATATACTTTTTGCCACAATTAGCAAATCCGCAATCTGAAAACTCAAAGGCAAATGGAAAACTATGGGTTGGTTCATGGTTCATAATCATGAACCCAAACATGAAACATAAAATATTTATATATTCTTTGTATTTTGAATGTAAAATATGATTTATATTTTCTAGTGTTAAATATAATTTGTACGGCTAATGTAGAGAATTTAAAATGTATATGTAGTGTATTGTACACTACTGGAAGATAAATCGTGCGGCTGAACCTCACTGCCTCCTCACTGGAGGCTGCGGACACTGCATGGCCTGGGACCCACGATGGGACACTTGGGAGACACAACCGGTGTGCTGAAGTAGTAACCAATTTCGATTTGAAGCTTTCGTGACTGCAGGGATTCATCTTCTTTGTTCTTTCGGTAAAGTCACGTAGAAGGGAAATAATA
>CM025612.2:17485121-17497980 GCA_014621495.2 Entosphenus tridentatus
ATTGGTGAACAGGTCTGTCAGACGCTGTCTTTCCGACAGACCTGTTCGTCACCTGAGGACGGCTGCTTGCGTTGTGGCCGAAACGTCGTGAGAATTGTATTTTATTATGTTTGATTTTTATTATTTTATTATCTCCATTTTACGTGACTTTACCGAAAGAACCAAGAAGATTGTGTACATTATTACATATATGCATGGTCCGTTTAGGAACACTCCACCAGTCACATGACCAAGAAAATAACACATTCTCACGTTCCTCGGTTTGTGGGACCCTGTTCAGATACGCTTTCTACTAGCTGTGATGCATGACACTATTGCATTGGTGATATAAGTGTAGTTTGGCTAACAGCGGTGCAATTAAAATTTTATTCAAGAATTCATAGATAATTGTATGGGAATTGAACTCGCAGCCTGCCAACTGTCAGTCTATGACTCTAACCACAGCACCACCCAGATGGATACATGCGAAACGGTTTAATATATTGCCTGCAGGTGTTCGTGGATACAAGGTATGGCATTCGTGTATATCATAAATAGATTTTTTTTGATAGGCCGATTAGACTGGTCAGAGCACACTTACTGCAGGGCACAAGGGGAGATGTTGGGACTTGAATTGCACCTGGCCATCTGTGATTCACCCGCTACGGTGTGGCTACATCAAGTACTCCTATCAGGGCAACATTGATGTAGAGACATTCCGATCGTGGATGGAGAGATACAATTTCCCGCCCTTGCATTTGCCATTTAAGAAAATGAATAGCTTAAGTGGCAATATTCTAAGCCGAGCATTTGTATACGATGAGATTGCGCAACCGATGTCTCAACGTGTATGGCAAATAGGCAGCTGCAAGGAAGTAATTCCTTTCTCTGAAACGTCTCGTAAGGCAAACAGTCTTGGTTGGTTTCATTTTTTCCTCCACGCAATAAAATGGTATCATGTTGTGTACATTCGGAATGAGTTTATCATGTTTTTATGAATCTACTGCTGGATAAAGGCCTCCCAAGCCATGTCGGTCAATGCGTTTTGTGCCACCATACTTTGCCATGCTGGTTGGTGTGCATTTTTGAAAGGGAGTGGGTGGGATAACCCAGAAACTTGCACATGCACCGGACACAACTCACTCACCACTCACACTCAACCACCCACCAGATGCACTTGCCGCCACACACTCCTCATCCGGCACTCGCTGCTCAAACAATTACCACTCGCGCACGGCAAACGCAGCAGACACTCATCGTGTACTTACTCCTGAAAACCCAAGTATCTGTTGAACAGGCTGCGCCATAGCCCTGTATAGGCAGCGCTAGTGCAGAGTAACAGCGCGCTTATGCAGCGGGGTGCACAAATCTTTGCGATTAGGAGGCGGACACTGTTTTTTTACCTAGACCAAAGATCATACATTTTACATAGGCCAGTTCCAGCCCCATCGGTGTCTGGGTATTGACGGTCAGAATGAGCCCATGTTGCTTGCTGAATGAACACATTTACAGAAGTAACTGATGTGGCCAACTGTCAGACCTGCAACATATTAACCGTGAGGAGTAAGGCTTTAGCTGTAGCACTGCCCGTACGTATGATGTTTTCATTGAGTTTTGAATTGCAAAAGCAATACATTGCACTCAAAGAGTGTGCTGTTTACTCCATCTGGACACTTATGCGGGGTTAAACAATCTCGGGTACAATGTTCACTTTTTTTCTTCTAAATTATTAAAGCCGTTATTAAAATGTTGGTGTGAGCATTACGACGTTGACATGTAGCATCGTGCCTTGATCGAAACAGCAGAGTGCTTGTGCGCCGCTCAGTATTGGAACAGATGGAATTGTTTAACACCATCCGCTGGGGATACTGAGCCAGAAATAACATAATTGAGGGGATTGTTTTTTTAGGTTTTGGAAAGGCGGTCACAGTGCCCGAGATGGCGACACTGAAGGCTGATATACATTTTTGGGCAGTGGCAGTGAGGGGATGATGGGGGGGGGCAAGTGGGAGGGGGTGTGGGTTTGGAAGTAGATTCATATGCACTGCATCACGTGGATCAGAACCGTGGACGATAGTAAGGACATTTGGAACAAAAGCTGAACAATGTGCAGGGAAGTGTGGAGAGGTGCGCGCCTGGAATTACACTGAGAGACAGGAACACATTCCTCCTGCGGAGGGAGCTGGTAGGAACGTTGGGTTGCTCGGTCAATGGCCAGGGTCAACGGTGGCGTGGTGTATTCCGCAAATATGCCCGACTGTGAGGGCGGGCACAAGCCGGCGTGAGTAGGTGAAACGTTGAGTTTTATAAGGGCACCACGGGGTGACCAGCCCCTCCCCACCCAGCCCCACCCCTCCCACCCCCCACCCAGCCCCTCCCCACCCTCTCCACCCAGCCCCTCCCCACCCTCCCCTCCCCACCTAGCCCCACCCTTCCCACCCTCCCCTCCCCACCCAGCCCCTCCCTGCACGACGGACGGACACAATAATCCCCTGTGGGCTGGTGTAACCATGAGGTGCCTACCAGTAAAAGGAAACAACGTGGATTGAGATCACATTCAGGTTATAGGCATCACATTGACCGCAAAGGAAAGTAAGTTGTGTTGGTCTGGGTGAACCTAAACTCAAATAACCTATTTGGAATAGGCAAGGGTTAAGGTAAAGAAATAGGTTTTAGAAATAAAATAAAAACGTGAAGGTATCGATTCATCCAGTTTTTTTATCTGCACACCTTCACTCGTGAACACGTTTTGACATGTTCATTTTTTCAAATCCCATGCGACCTCCTAAAGCAATAACCGTATAATGTTGCATGTGTTACAGACAACACAATAAAATGTGTAAATAGTACTTGGCCTCTATCAGCAGTTCTTGAAGCTGTGCATTGTGGTCCTCTCGTCTTGGGTCATTGTGCAAATAAATTCGACCAAATGTAGCCGATTGGGAGCAGCACTGATAGAGAGACACAACTAGACCGGGCTCATTCTTATTAAGACTCATCAGTAGAGTAATAGTCACCAATGCTCACTGCTGCTGCAAAGTTTACCTCTGGGAGCCATTGATGTCGAGTCCCCACCTTCATGCTACGGTTCCCCGAGGCAGGTTTGATTGCTGTTGCGTGTGCCACGTGAAATAATTAAATGCTATTTTGAATTCAACTTTATTTCCCCAGTGTTGCATTTCATAGTAAATGCAGCAATATGGCATACATGTTATTGCAGAAGTGCCGCGCACCATTTAACCTCAACTTTACACATTGCTCCGTCTCATTGTCCGACATAATAGGCCAAATATACCATTCATTATAATTTAGAATCTGTGTGGAGAGCCGGTCATGTTTAAAAACCATACTCTACAAGCAATTCCCTGATGTGAACATAATCCGGAAGTTGCGTTCCATGTATAACACACTACGCGACTTGAATCTGTGTAAGCGTGACCCTTGACCTATATTAATATAATATGTATACAATAACGTGGACTGAAACATGAACAAAATAGGGTGCGTACCAGCTATGTCAACAAAGATAATATATCGGAACTGCGAGAGTAAAAGGTTTAATGTTTGGGAAGATTGACAAAAGCGGTATCAATAACCGGCTAGGTGGCAATGTGGTTCGGGCACCCTATTCTCAGATCGGAGCATTTGAGAGTTAAAATGCCAGCTGACGGCTTGACTCATCCCCCTCATCTCGCCAGCACTGGGACACTGAGCATTGTCCACTTGGTGGGGAGTCCACAGTAGTTGTCTCTTGGAGGCGCACTGAGAATTTAATTTGGACTGCTCGCCCAGGGCCGTGAACAGATAAGAGCTCCTCTCTCCTCCATGCTTCCTTGAGCAGGCAAATACAGTTTATGAATATTTACAATTGTTTTGTAGTTGATGGTTAATAATTGATGCATTTCTAACATGAATTCCTCCGAAGGTCCTGGGGCCCGGTGTGCATTTATACTTCTAAATTTGGCAAAGATGGTAAACAGGACATGAGCGCATGTGATGCAGTGTGGCATTTTTGTATCGCATGTTGTTGCTTTTGATGCTCGATTTAATATCTGGTGAAATCTGAAAGAAAAAGGTGCAAGAGACTGAGCACTTCAAAAATGTTAAATATCTGGAATAACTATGCTGTTTTTTTTAACTGTGTTTTTGAGTTATTGCATTTCTACAGTTTAACTTATGAAGTGACTTCACACTTGGCTTATGAACACTGTGTCTCTGTTAGCCTTTAGAAATATATCATCAATACATCTGCTTTAAATCTTTTTCTGAGCACATTTTTTCGTCATTTAAAACGGTCCATTCTCATTTCAGGGACACGCCTGTCCACAGTGCAACCTCGTAGAATATTCGCGTCAGTCAAATTGCATTCCTGATTGCACAAGCTTGCAAGCAGTGCTCACCCTCCACTGGCTATCTGAAGGACAACTGTTAAGATCTGCATAAAGAGATGCGGAATGTATTCATTCCTGTGGGAGGACGGGTTTAGGGTGACCTCCGTCCAGGATTTGAACTCTCAAGCCCATCCGAGGTTGTAAGGTGTGTGCTTTGCCATACCCACCACACACCCACGTATTTACAACTGTCCAAAAGCCAGGAAAGAGCTGACTAACTCTGATTCCAGGTGCGCATTATTCATGCCCTCTCCGACATGCAATCCATTGGGGAATCTCGCAGAGCAGCAGTGCATGACCGTGTCGGAGAAGAACCTTTGGAAGACGATGTCAGAACTACTTCTTTAAAGTGACATCTGTATATATGTGCAATATATCACTCTGTATGTGATACCAGTTTACCAATACTTTTAGAATATGATTCAGACAGACGATAAAAAAACAGTCTTGTCGTTTTATATTTCATTTTAAAATGTACACTGGATATTTCTAACGCTAAATTACGCAATCGAGTCAGGTGCTTGACATCACATCGGAAGGTTGCAAGTTCAAATTCTAGGTTCATGTCACGTCAGCCCATCATTTCTCGGGTATCTGTAAAATGAGGACAACTCCCTGGGAAGTCAATAGTTGTTATTGTTGTTTTATGTGAATGACCGAAAACAGCACGGTAAAACATGCCTGCATACAAGACCACTGTCGTCTTTACTTGATCGATTCAGCACATCCACTCAACATTGGAATGTCATTGGCAAAGGCATAACAGAGGGATGATACAAACATTGATACTTGCCTATAAAGTTATTTCAGCAACCACCATAAACTAATAAACGGTTCCTTATAAAACATCACTTTGGCGGTTGACCGCCGTAGAATTTAGGCAACGTGTGTTAAGTTTACAATATAGTAAAGCATGAGGCATCAGGTCAATACCGTGTTCGAGGTCAATGATGTTTGCTCGCCTGCATTTATTGTCATCCACCGAGGTCTGTTGTTATTTGATGGCTTCAGGAAGGCTTGAATTTGTGCCGTGATTTGACGCGACACATGAGCCGTGGCTGCTAAAGAGAATCACTCCTCTTTTTGGAAATGGCAAGTTACTCAACTTAGAGGAATGCGTTTTTACTCAAACTAAGCCTTTTATTTCTCCCCACTTCTTTGTGCAAACTCAGTGCGTGATGGCGCTTACTGTCCTCAATGGGTTAACTTTCCTGACTCAATAATTATGGATGACCTACAGCAGGATGATATCTGACGGGACGATATTTGATCATTTTCGACTCGAAATACTTTCGAGATGACTGACAATGCATAACCACGGCCTACGTCAAGTAACACAAATTGTTGGTGCTGTTCATGGGTAATTTGCCGGATAGGCGTGAACAATATCTGGAGATTAAAAACAAATGGATGATGCACATGATCTCGTGTAACGCAGCACCTCTGCAGATGACGGTGTAGATGTATAGCAGGTAAGCAATGGAAGGTCAATCCGTGTGCATTTTCACGTGACCATTGCATGGTTGCTGATCTATCAGCAACTACGATCTATCGGCAACCCCGTGAGGCAATGATGAAATGTCCACATTCCTATGGAAGATAACAATCCAACACATTCCTGCGGAGGGAGCTGGTAGGAACGTTGGGTTGCTCGGTCAATGGCCAGGGTCAACGGCGGCGTGGTGTATTAAGCAAATATTCCCGACTGTGAGGGCGGGCACAAGCTGGCGTGAGTAGGTTAAACGTTGAGTTTTATAAGGGCACCACGGGGTGACCAGCCCCTCCCCACCCCACCCAGCCCCTCCCCACCCTCCCCACCCAGCCCCTCCCCACCCCACCCAGCCCCTCCCCACCCTCCCCACCCAGCCCCTCCCCACCCAGCCCCTCCCTGCACGACGGACACAATAATCACCTGTGGGCTGGTGTAACCAGGAGGTTCCTACCAGTATCAGTCTCTCCGTAGGTCTATCACCATTGATCCATCAGTCAGGATGTGAACTCACAACCTGACTGTGAGCTGGGTCACTTTGCTACTGTGCCTCCCAGGGAGAAAATAAATAGTTGCTGCATCAATATATTCTGCGCCTGTAATTGGCTTGTCAACATCAGAGGGGCGTTTATTGCTAAATCCCTATTTGCCAGTTGCATATTGATTTTTCCTTTAAGTTTTACATCTATAAAATAACACATTAAATGAAATTACCATGTGTGGCGTATTTTTTACGTGCAACAAGTGACTGTTTTGTGACTTAACCCTTTCCCGTTCCGAGAAGTCTGGAAGTTGCAGGGTCTGTGTCCCGTTCACTGCTGAATCTCGGAACGCGCAAGCGGTTAGCTCAAATTTTATTTAGAGGCATTAGCACCATTGTTTTTAAAGACATTGTATTCACCGCAGAGAACTGTAGAGACACGACCACACTCTATATGATAGCTGGCGCCAAACTGTGCCACACGCCCTCTCACATGGCATTGTGGGAGCCTCGTTATGTCTTCCGATGACGTGGACGTACACACTGTGTACACGTACGTCATTGGATGGGAAAGGATTAACAAGCAAGCGGAAAACTCCTGAAACGCTGGAAAGTAACCGCCGAAGCGTCGTGTTTTTGCCGTGCAACGTGTGCAGCCATGTCGAGTGGGCGCGAGCCTCGCAGCGCGGACAGCCCCAGCACCAGCAGCGGCAGCTCGGACGCTGACCAACTGGACGCCCCCCCACCAGAGACCGAGACCCCCCAGCCCAAGAAGAAAGAGGCCAAGATCTCGGGCAAAACAGCTGCCAAGCTGTCTACCAGCGCCAAGCGGTACGAGATGATGAAGCCGTGCGCTCCCTTGGGAATGCACCGAGCTTGGCGTCGCAGTTGCGCTTGTACCGCTGTTGAAATTGTGTAAAGTGTTTTTTCATGTGAGCACATCAACACAAAGTCGAAGGGGTCTTCTCCCGGCTCAAGTGAGTGTGGGGCAGTGTTATTCTCCTTTGGCGGCCATGAGCCGAGGTGGAAATGACACAATCCTATTTTAACATCTAATCTCTTGGTAGCATAACGCTTGTCGACTCCACAAAGTGGGGATTGCTGCGTGGATCCCAGTGCAATGATGGAGGCCCGAGTTATCACCGATCGCGGTTTAAACTCGCTCCCCTCCAACCGCGAGTCAAGCGCTCTGCCATATCGCCACCCAACCGGTTTATATAAAGCGTCGGCATTAAATTAACTTTTTACTCTTTGAAGGTGTGATGGCTGTTGACGTTTTGTTTGTACGTGTACAGCTATTTATGTCAATCCACTTCTGCATTTGAGATGTTGTGCGGGTCATGGGAGTTACTTGACCACATGTTTCCACGCCTGGTCAGCGCAGATATGGTGAAGGCATGGAGCATACCATGAGATTATAGTGCAGAAAAACAGTAGCCTTGACTGTCCTCCCCTTTGTTGCCCAGAACCTAGCCCCCCCGCACCCTTTGCGTTTGGCATTCGCCTATCCAAGCACTTTCCAGGTTAAAATCTGCTTGGATTTCTAGATCTGCCAAGATCTGGGCCTTTTGTTAGTTTTTCTTTGTTGCTAAACTGTGGACCCAAAACACACTCGTAGATGCCAATGTTAATGGTGTGGTGTCAGACTAATGAAATCATCCCACGCAGCCTTCCCCCACCCGATATCTTTCATTACCAGCGACATGAATGCATGCTGCTGACCCTGCCACCGTAAAGAAAGCCACACTGGTCTCCCAACATTCCTGAAAATGCCCATCGGATTTCAAATCTCTCTTCTTGGAAAAGTCCTAGAAATGGGTCATCTCTTCCACCATTACCAATTGCCTATCCCAGTACAGGCTGGTTTCCATCAAGGTCATTCCACAGAGACTACTGTGTGGGGTCAATGAACCTCCTCGTCAAATTTCGATTATAAGATTTCGTGACTGCAGGGATTCATCTTCTTGGTTCTTTCGGTAAAGTCATGTAGAAGGGAAATAAGAAAATAATAAAAATAAAACATAATAAAATAATTCTCACGACGTTTCGGCCACAACGCAAGCAGCCGTCCTCAGGTGAAGAACAGGTCTGTCGGAAAGACAGCGTCTGAATGAACACCACCAGGCTTGGCAGCGTATATTTAAGCTGGGTTGGAGGCGGAAGAGCGCCTTGACAAAATAATTTGCATATCAAGAGGACGGCTGCTTGCGTTGTGGCCGAAACGTCGTGAGAATCATCTTATTATGTTTTATTTTTTTTATTTTATTATTTCCCTTCTACGTGACTTTACCGAAAGAACCAAGAAGATGAACTCCTCGTCACAGTTGAATCTGTCGCCTAGTTCTCCGAGACCTCACTCCTGCTTGCAACACCACTGGCCGCTCCATGCCCACTGAGCATCTCAATAACTATGTCATTGTCTCTGGCACGCCTCTCTCCCGGCACGGTTGTTGCCTCTCGAAATACTCCCTTTGTTTCCGCGCGAGGACTACATCTGTCCGAAAATTCCCATGTACATGTGCCACGGGCCCAATCGCTGACCCCCACAAAGTCTTCCCGTGTCGCTTGTCAATTTTGCCAAAGTGCTGGTGATGCGCAGCTCTATGTTGTCATTGACTCCCCACAAGAGCACACCTCTTGTGTGTCCTGCCTTGTTGCCGTCTCGTCGTGGGATTTTTTCAAACTCCTTCTCAAGCGGAACGATGCCAAAACCAATGTCCACCTCACCAGCATCAATACAGTCCACCGTCAGCACACACCACTCCAGTTTGAGCATGCACCTCCGAAAACTCCCAACGTTATGCTGGCAAAGAGCATGCATGATCTGGCTTCAGTTCCTGTTGATCCCAAGCTGCTTTGTATATTATTCCGTTATTTTAAATAAAGTGTACGTAACAAAATGTTTTTTTCAGGCAAGATTTACTATGCGAAATCTGACATCGTCTTCAATTTGTGTACCACTAGTGCTTTGACCATTCCAATCGCTTATGACATTAATGCATTTACATCTGATGGAAAATGATATGGTTGATACATTACCATTTCTATCGTTCACTTAACTATAGATATCAGATTCGTCTTCATCCAACTACGCAAGGATTGGTCTTATCAATGTTCTATTTAATCAGCTAATGAACATGATGTGTGTGTGTGCAGGAGCGATAGTGGAGCGGTTGATGCTCTGCGCTACGAACCCGGCGACCCGGGTTCGATTCCCGCTCACAGTCAACTCCAGTGACGATTATCTGAACTGGTCCTGGGTCTCTCCTAGGCTGACTCGGCTTCAAATGAGTACTTGGTGCAGTGTCTAAACATTGCAGCTAGGGAGACAAAGGCAACAGTGCATGGTGCTGGCCTGGCCACCCACCCCCTCGTGTGCCGTCTTGGCCTTCATCAGTGCACCTGGCTAACAGCACTTGCCCCAAAAGTCTGTTAAGGCTATACGGGCCATTTTTGTCTTTGCAGGATTCAGAAGGAGCTTGCGGAGATAACACTGGACCCCCCTCCCAACTGCAGGTAAGCCGCCCCCCCGGCCCCTTACCCCCTCCCCCTGCTCAGCAGAACACCTCAATGCCAGTTCCAGTTGCAGCCAAGCACAATGTTGCAACAGCGCGCTCTCGTAGCGACGCAGCCATGTGGGTCTGTTGTGTCTATTTAATTAAAGCCAAGACCACTGCAATACGCAGGCAGTAGATGGTGATAAGATATATTTTTTAAATTGTTAGTCTCGCGCAGCACTGTCACGCAAATGCTATACCGCCTGTCCCCGAGCAGCAGCAGGGAAATACGAGCCGGAGAAAGCAAGCGATAGTACGTTTACATGAGGATCCTTAGATTTATTGTAATTAAAAAGTAAATGTTCTCGTTCAGATGGCCAAGTGGAAATTCACACTGGCTTCACCTAAATGACTACTTCTCTAGCTTCAATAGCCTTCTTACCTTTACAAGTTTCACGTTTTTGCTTAACCAGGTACAAACTTGAGAGATACCAGGATTGTCTAATTTGCAAGAGAGAGCACTTTGATGCACACCTTTTGATCAATGTCCTGCACTTATCATTTGTCACTTGGCAATCCAATCAGTAAGAGCTTGAATGTTATAATGGCAAATCACATTTAATATGACCTCTTATGTGTGGTCATTGGCGGCCAAGTTGAGCCATCACTGACGTGTTTTCTGAGACCCCATTAATAGACTTATAGTTGCCAGATTTTGAATGTGTAATCTCACCGATCGTTGTTCTTGCTACGTCCATCATCTAACAATGGAGACACTGACTTTTTGACCTGCTTTGAAAAAGAACACGAAGAAAAAAAACGTCACTGTTGCCCCTAAACTCAATTCCTCTGTCTTGCGGAAACTTTAAATAGTGGTCCCTACTGCTAATGAGGTCGGCAAGAAATTCAACGACAGATTTTCCGAAGTCCAGAATCCCCTTCGAGTTGCTCTGCAATACGGCATCACCCCTTCCCACCCCAACCAAAGTAAATATTTTTCACACCATCTGTACTTGGCTCTCTTAGCTAATGAGCCATTACATCCCTTCTATTGGACTCCAGTTTAACTACACGTATAGGACTAAACATTTAATTGCGTTGTGTAGTGTATATTTCACACCCGTGATAAATTGGCGAAGAAAGAGGAGTGGAAAGCAGAGCTTTCCGCTGCTATTCCCTGTCGGCTTGCTATCCGGGTCTCGCTTGAGTGTATTGGCAGCTATCTCTGTTGTATTTTACTTCAACTTCTATCCCTACCATCTCCGTGCACTACACTAACCACGTCTCGACATTATTCGAAGGCTTCCATGCCGACAAATGAATACCTATGAACAATCGTTACATTAACAATTCAGTTGTCACCGTTTGGGGTTGCAAATAAGTTTGATTTATTTTTGCTCTCCTCTTTGTTTGATTTGTAAAAAAGCGACTTGTACTTGCATGATTTGATGCACACATCGGGAGTGTACCAGTTCATTTTAATGAATCAATTGAGCTTTTTAATGCTTTAAATGTCAACCAAGGTTGGCTCGGCCCCACCACCCCTCCTGAGTTGCAAAAAAAAATTAGCAGCAACTGAAAAACACATTAGTAGACAATCTACGGAAAACTCGATTCACTAGAAATGTGGATTTCGTCTCCACGTTAACACTTGAGTCCAAACGCGATCGTTTTCTGTCTGCAGATCTCAACATGGGACCGGCTGCTCATCTTGTTTTGGCAGCTCTAAGCCATTGGTAGAAAATACGTATTTCAATATCAGAGATGAGTATCTCTTTAGAACGATGAATGTTGACGAACCGATAAAACCGTACTTGTTTTGGTGACCCCCAAAAAGAGACGAATGTACTGTCAGCCGCCTACTACGATTTTAACTTTTGCAGCCTTTCGATTGCGAGCCGAGAGCTCTCATCACAGCACCGCCTGCTTGGAGATGTAGAGCCCACAATTAATCCCAATTGAACATGTGCCTTCTAAGCTCTTTATTAAGAATGGTCATTTACTGTGCCTATTCAGCAAATCCTACACTCTTGTTTATGGAAAACAAGCGCATGAGAAAAATCTATTTGCACTCAAGAGGCAGTAAACAATCCCAGATGTACATCTGCTGCGCATATCATTGCATCCGCCGACGAGGCAGCATTCCAAAAGCGATATTCCAAGCGCACGGAACCAGAGGTGGTGCACCATTTACAAGCAAGGCTGTGAAAGTGGTGGCACAGAGCGCCTTTTCACTTTATTTTTGTATTCAAACACAACACTCCTTGTTGGCTGCAGAATAAGAAAACGAATCATTAGCTAAGTGTGGAGGCTTTTGACCTTTTCCACCAGTGCCCCGTGAATAGTTTCCACTCGGTTGTGTTGCACTCCGAGCCTCGGGGAGAAAGCGTTATTTTTAGGCCCTGCCGGTGGGATTAGTCCTTGTATGACATACATTGTATAGCAAAACTCTTAAGATGGTAGATTACGTTAAAAATGTTTTGCAGCGATTTATCAAATGGGTGACATAAGGTCGGCATGATTGTATAATTGATTGGGGCGCTACGGATAGCGAGATGTTAACGACCTCGCCTAATGTACAGGAGGGCGTCTGTTCAATCCTTACACCTGCTGTATATTTGGTGTTTGCTCGTCTCTCTCCACGTGGTCGCGTTGATTTTTCTCTGGGTCCTATTTTCCCCTCCACATTTAGAAACATGCATTTCGAGTATTTGGCTGCTCTAAATGTCCACACGATAAACCACTTCCTTAAGCTATCATTTGTGGCCAGCTCGCTTCTGAAAAAGAGCTGTATAGCTCAGTGGGCTTCACCTGGTAAAATAAGAAGTAAAGTGTCAGTTACACGCGAGTGAGAGCAATGCAGCGTGCGTGAAGAGAGTGCGGTTATAAGTGATATTGGCAAATGTGACGCGTGTTGTGCGGGGTGTTGCGGTGATGTGGTTTGGTGAGTTATGACGGGTGTGTCTAGAATTGGGTAGTCAGATGAGCGGGAAGGGGGTGGCGTGGTAGTGGGGGGGTGATG
>CM025612.2:17502980-17519531 GCA_014621495.2 Entosphenus tridentatus
ACACACACACACACACTTGCGTACATGCGTTAGTGGTCGTGCGGTAAATGTGAGGTGTAGGGTGTGTTGAAGTATTGCGAGTCCTAGGTGTGAGGCTAGGCCGAGAGGGGCAAGCCTCAAGGGAGAGAGAGCGCTGTGGTGGTGGGGTAGACTCAGGGGGGGGTGTCGTGTTGCGGAGCGGTCGGAGACGGCTACCCCAGCATAACAGGGCATGTCCAGAGAGAACGCGTTGGCTTGCTTGGGGGGAATGGGGTGAGTTCACCTGGCCACAAAGGTTGAGCGAGTGAGTGCAATTTGGCGCAATACCAGCTTGTTGTTGTGATAGATGCATTTGGCAAATTTGCTGGCTGATTGAGCCTTCCCGTGTTTGAACCAAGCTACAGGCTATTGTTGTCAAAAATGAATCCATTTAAACAGTTAACGTGATCCAGGCGGTTTCGAGAGAAATGGCATTCCTTGACCAACGGTACAAAGTTCAACCTTATCACGCTGTCAGCAACTGCTTTATCAATCTATGGTTCTCAGTCAAATGTATTTTTATCGCACCAAGCTCAGCCCCAAGCCACCATCAGCAAGTCCCGTCGGAAATTTCACCAACCATTTGAAATTACACACAATAGAATGATGACCTTCATTAAAATCGTCATGCTGACAGAAACTCTATTATTCTTTCTGTTATCACTGCACCCACCTGAAAGTAATCGACTCGGGGTCAATTGGTGGCTCCACAGTCTATTTATGGCACCCCCGTGGCAAAATGTTAACACCCTCGCCTGGCATTCAGGAAATCGTGGGTTCAATCCCGACCTTGACAACGACCTTTGGAGTTTGTATTTACTCGCTGTGGTCGTGTGCATTTTTCTCCGGGTCCTCCGGGTTTTCCTTCCCCATTTTGAATCATGTGTTTTAGAGTATTTGGCTGCTATAAATGTCTACGTGATAAGCCACTTCGTTGAGCGGTCATTTGCGGCCAGGTCACTTCTGAAACAAAGCTACGTAGCTCAGTGTCGGCCTTACCGGGTAAACAAAAAATATTTGTATTGAGTTGCAGCGCTAAGGAAAATGCAATGCAGTGCCCATCTTCACACTTTCCTGGGTTGTGCTAATTGATGTCTGGCGACTTGTATGTATGTGCGTACTTAGCCAACCATGCAAAATCGGTGGTGCGGTAGGAAATGACAACAAACTAAAAGGAAAAAGCAGTTGCTGAATGGCCCAAGTGTCCATTATATTCGTACTGTACCTGGGAATCCAAATAAACCGGTGTACTCAAGAAATCTGCCTCGAGCCTGCGCATTAGCAAAAATTAACACCGACACTATCCATCAGCCTCATTAGCAACGTTCCCTTGCCGCCAGCACCATACCAAGGGGGACGGTTGCTCCGAAGTTGAAGAGCAGCGAATAATACAATTACGTCAATGGGAAGCATTGCCACAGCCACTCCTTGTGCCACGTGTTTATTCTTCTCTCATTGGTGTCCTTGAGGCTTCGAGGTGACATTCCCCTGTGCAAGTCCTCAGCAGTGAGCAACCATGCTGAGACCCTGGGCAGGGTTATGCTTTTCCGTTTTATGAATTAATTGTTACAGGTTTGAATCATTGTTTTCGTTATGTTGCGTTTGGATATACAACACGCGTTAATTGGTTTCTGATTAACAAACATTTTTATACAATACAGGAACTCCATTTGGATATATGGTCAAAGCTCATTATGGGAAAGCAAGGTGAAATGAAAAGCACTAAACGAATAATCTATGCACAAAATACTTTTTTTTAACCGGGCATTGCACCCGGGCTTCAGTGACGTATACATTTTTAAATAAAAAATAAAATAACCCTATTAGGTTTTCTTTGTGTGTGCTCAGCAGGGAGTTGGCAAGCAAATACGTGGAGTGAATGTCGAGAATTCCTAACCCTTGGATACATTTCAAAGAGGAGATGCAAGAGCATACGCGAGCCGCTTGCGATTTTTTTGGCGATTAACACATCTATGTAATTAACGTTTATATAGTTTGAAGATTATATACGTTTTTTTTGGGGGGGGGGGGGGGTTCCTAGGTTTCGTTCAGAATCCTTTCTGAACATGTTTTTGAAACGTGGCACAAGGGTAATGTTTACACCATTGGAACCTCATTTGCCAGTAGCAAAATAATGACAATTGTTTTTTTACCCTTTTATCTGGCAACAAAACAGTTTTGTTGCTTGCATTCCGACTGCAGGTATTGTGGTCAATGCAAACATGACTCCTTGTAAAAAAGGTGTCAGTTTTGTTGCCAGATAAAAGGGTAAAAAATCAATTATCATATTTTGCTACTGGCAAATGAGGTTCCAATGGTGTAAATGCTTACCCCGAGCTCTCATACTCTGATGGTGCATTGTCCTTGAGTTGTGCGCCTTTTGGCGTCATCTGGTCCAACACCATGTGAGACTAGGCTCTAAAGAAAGCTGTCTAGGGTGTGGACCAATCAATTTCAAGGACAGTGCATACATTATCAGAGTTATGTTTTTTGTTTGCATTCCGACTGCAGGTATTGTGGCCAATGCAAACAGGACTCCTTGTAAAAAAGGTGTCAGTTTTGTTGCCAGATAAAAGGGTCAAAAACCAATTATCAAGGGTAATGTTTTTATGTTTTTAAGACGTGGTATCATCCAGCTGACAACTAACATGATACATTTGGGAAAGCTTTTTGGACAAATGCGTATGTACATTTATCTTGCGTGTACCGATGAACACCGAGTACCCTGGATTACAAACTCCGCTCACAGTCGTGTCGTGGTGGATTGTTGGTCACCATCGTCGAGACGACTGATTGATATCTCTAAATGAACGAAATTTGCAGGATGGCAACAACATCATTAATACATTCAAATCACATTGTACTTAGCAGTGTCGGGCAATAAAAAATAAACATGGGGACAAGGAAAAGTTTTAACAAAGAAAATCTATCCCGAGAGCTTCAACCTTGGATTTCACAGGTACAGAATCATTGCTAAATCATGTCACACAGACCAACGAGACTGACAGGACCAAGCGCTTGGGTGTTCATGCTGCAATGAGTCCTGTAAGCCACCCGTCCAACAATAGGTGTGATAGCTTTTGTTGGCAAAAGAGCTTGATGGGTAGAGCCATGAGTACAGGTTGGAGCATCAAAGGCAATGCAGACCAGCATTGAAGTGTACACCGAGTGGCTAGGGATCAAGGGAAGATGAAGCCAAATGTTGGGAAACTTTGAGGGCAAACCTTGGAGGTTGGGTGTCTGCTGTCCAACGCTTGTGGGATCTGGCAGTCAGCTGACATGTTGGCTGAGACGACATTTTACAAAATGCTAGTCCCTTCTATGCTTCTTCCTCAGATAACAGTGCTAATGATAATGTCGGTGATGTGGTTTTGGTATACACGTATACAACACAGCCCAAGCTAATCCTATATTGTAAATGTTCCTAATTCAAACTATTTAAAAAAAATACAATACCGTCATTGTGCCTGGGATGGGGGGGGAGCACAGAAGTACGGTACAGCAATGGATTTGGCTGCACTGCCCTCTGCTGCCCACCACGTCATTCCACTGCAGCCCTACACCAACCCCTTAGTAGTGCAAGGGGCTCACATATCCAAACGCCATCCATTGCTCAAGCCGGCCAGTCTTCCCGAGTTCGAAAGAGATGGGGTGCAGTCAAACGCGATCTGATAGGTGTTCATTACGGTGAATTAGGGTATCACTGCGTTGAGTGCAATAATTGCTATGCACGCTGCAAAGCGACTGATTAAAACCAAATGGAAGCCTTTGTGAATTTGCAAGGGTTGTCCGGTGCACTTGGGTATTAAAGTGTTGTGCTCTAGAGAGTTAAGTGCAAGTTGGAAAGTCCCATAAATAATGCAGAACAACATTTGGTATTATTTAAAAAAATAAATGTAATTAAAGCCTCGTTTCATTGCGCTGTGGTGCGGTGGTTACTCTCGGCGCACGCAAACTCGCACTGAATGCAATGAGAACGCCGCAGCCCGCCGTGCCTGTGGTGTGTGCCACAGCAAGGCTGAGCCATTGTCATGGTTTGTGCTCTCTTATGCTCTATCTGTTACGTGTAATTAACCTTTTCATTCGTGTCTGTTGCCCATATCTTCATTCAATTATTCTATGAAAGCAAGTTAGATGCCATTTGAATTGCAGTGTAGCGTGGAGATCCGTGTTTAAGCCTCGCTGGAGGAATGCGAGTCAAAGCGAGACACGCACGCACACATAATAACGATCACCTTCACACGGTTATCACTCGGGCATTACTCCATTCACTAGAAATGCTCGTGATTAGTGCATTGTTTATAACGTTTTTAAGGTATTGGCAAATCAATGTATCACCCGCAATGCGTCCGTGCGAAACGTTGTGTTTGTAAGGATTGATTCACATATAGTTACACTTTTATACTACTACTACTTATTATATATTCATACCGTTATAAATTAAACGTGCCCACCAGGGATACGAATAATGGATTCTCGAATTGAACCGTGACCCCCAAACCGTGAAAGATGTTCTAATCGTAGCGTGGATAAATCGTTATATCCTTTCTTAAAAACTGGCACAAGACCTCTGAAGAAAACAGCAGTTGTTTTACGGTTTACATGAACTCTGATCGCCTGCATGGCGGCAATATGGGAAGTTATAACGTAATTTGCGTGAAAGCCTCATGCTTGAAGCGTGGATTGTGTGTGCTTTCAAGAATATACAAGACAATGTTATTGCCAGTTTCCAATTACCTCGAGATTTGTTGCAAGTAGTCTTTGTGTGATTTGTATACATGTAATGCAATTTCCCGCATTTGAATTATCCTCGAATTAGATTGTCCATGATTCAAATTAATCTGAAAAGAACCTGCCTTCTACTGAAACCTCTTATTGGTGTAACTGACATTGGTACGTAAAGTACTTGGAGGATATCAGTCATTGTTAATGACCCAGATGATATTTGACGCTTCCTCTACCAGACCGACGCATATCCATGCACTCATGAGTGTGCGCGCACTCACAATCGGGCGTTCTGGGTGGCCCAATCGGGACACATGGGGTTTAATTTATTTCAACACTGGCATTAAAAAAAAGTGTATTCTTCGAGTTAATATTATATCTATTATCATTATGAACATCTATTTTTTTTATTCCTGTGGGGGTCACCTCAAATCTGTTGTATACAAAACTCGATTAAGAGCCCCGAATGAATTGGGATGAAATATAATTGATACATTTGCAAAGATTACATCAGTAATCTTAAAAAATCGTCTTAAATTCATACAATACAAAATTATGCGCGCATGAATGTTAATGGAAGTCAATTTGAACATTTGTTAAAATAAAATAAATTACCCTATGCGATTTGTTCATAGAAGTATAATAATAACCTTATGCGGGCTGACTGTTGGGCCCACTTTCAAATACTCAAGGCACGTAATTGTAAGAATAAAACTAATGTCCAGTTATTACATACTTAAACGCAATCGTTATATACCAACCAAAATTGCTACAATCATGAACCCTTTCCCATTGCGAGACGTCTGCAAGTTGCAGGGTGGGTGTCCCGTTCACCCCTGAATCTCAGAACGCATCAGCGGCTCGGCGTTTAGGCGTAGCGCCGTTGTTTTTAAACACAGTGTACTGCACTCACCTCGGAGAACTGTAGCGACACGACCGCACTCGATGATAGTTGGTGCAAAACTGTGATGCCCTCCCGCATGGCCTTTTCCTTCCGATATATTTTTCTTTTGCATGTGGTAATGTCGGAACGGTAGCAATGGCATATAACGCAACAGCAAAGATCCACTCTTGGTCGATTCATTTAGATTATATAACTGTGTGTGTTTGCGTTGTCGTCAATTTGCCTCTCGTCCCTTCCGCGCGCTTTGCAAAAGCGGTCTCTCAACAATTTCTGCAAGACTCCCATTTCCACGAAGCGCTGGTGACTGCTGTTGCAGTTTATGCAAAGTGATTGCGGTAATGCTTTGCTAATTATTTCAACTCCTTGACTTGACGCATCGGTGCTACCTGCAATTATGGCCTTGCCACGTTTTGTAGTAATAGAGTGGGAAATGGAAAAAGGCCATAAACTCACATTGCCCGTTTCGCAATAAAATATAATCGTCATTGTCACGTTTGCCATTGACAGTTGGGCCCAGACTAAAACACATGTTGTGCATGCAATGAATTGAGCCACAGGCCACACAATGTGATTGTTCACGATAGCCACTTACTTGGCTTATGGTTGCTGTATACACAAGCTTAGTGGCTGAATTTCAGTGGTTCAGTTGAATGGGATGTTGTGCAGCATGGCCATTTCAAATTGGTTGCCAGTCGTTTTAAGTGGCTGGGTGAGTGTGCTCGGCAGGAGTTGTGAGCCCCTTCGGGGACGTATTTACCCGATGGTGGACAAAATTATCGCTCTTATCTTGGCTTTGTTTGCGTGACAACATGTGCTAAAGAATGCGGGGAGTCATTTGAATGCGATAGCTTTTTAAGCGTATATTGTGTATTTGGAAGCGTAATGTGACCTCCTCTGAAGGTCTTAGATATTACATGAAAATGTCTCCCTACCTATTCTGCCACATGGTCGTTTAGATCTAAGGGGTCTTTTAATATAAAGTCTTCCAAGGACTCGTCTCTCATAAACGCATTTTCACAGCAATGGACTTGGTGGGTCTTGTTCATTCATCGCTGCTTCCCAAGGCTGTGAAACTGTCTGCGCGGTTACTCGTGGTGTGAACATAACCCTGTTCAAGCGACGAGAGTCTGTTCGTTCCTGGAACATTGTATTTTATTTAAACCGATTTATGTCTTGGACCAGTACAAACATGTCCAACAATATAGTGCTGTGTGCAAAGAGGAAACCTTCAGGATTTCGTCATTGCTAAATACCTGTCTGGTTTCTGGTGAATCAGACCTCGTAGAAAATAGAATGGAGAGAACTACATTAATTGGGACTGAGTTGACTCGGGTGAGGAAACCAGGAGAGAACTCCACTTATTTAAACAGTGGCAACCTTTATGTGTTTTTTATCAGAGGGAGAAGTGCCCATAATTACTTAAGAGTGAGTTTATTAGTCCCTAGGGAATCGAATTGTCGAGTGTTAGGATTCGAGAGGACATTGAATAGAGTTGTCCAGATAACCATAAGGCTCTTGAACCACTACTAAGCTCAAGGTAATTAATACTTAAAAACAGCAGGACATGCGGGGATAAAAGTAAACCCAGTGCGTAAATGGAATTGAACGACTTAAAAAAATGAACGGATGATTGATGAACATTGGATTGAGCTTGGGTGAACTTTACTCAAGTTAAGCCGTGATATTGCATGCTTAAAAAATTAACCCGTAAAAACAAAGTTTTTCACTATAAATCCTTTATATGCGTGGCGGCTAGAGTCCTCTCGTCTTCTGGCTTGAGATGGCTGCCACCTATGGGTCAGATGATTGCCTGCCACCATTAAGAAATTGGTAATTAAATATGAATTTTTTTTGCCTAAAAAGTGTAAAATTTTGGAAAAATAATTTCACGAAAATAAATTGTCACGCACAACGAGTCTGTGTGCAAAATGTCAGCTCGATTGGATCACGGGAAGTGGGTTAAAAACCGACCGAAAGATTTGCACGGTCGTAAGCGCGCAAGCAAGCAAGCAAACTTAATATAAAGGATTTTAAAAAAGACACCTATGCAATGGATATGGAGCGTCCCAAATATTGCAATTTAAACATGAAATATATGTCATTCTTACAGACAAACCTCAGATTTAAGAATATGGTTTTCCCCTTTTTTCTGGCAACAAAACTGAAACCTTTTTACAAGAAATCATGTCTGCATTAATCACAATACTTGTGGTCAGAATACAAACAAAAAACATACTCTGAAAATATATGCATTGATTCCCGCTCATGGCAAAGACCAGGTGACTATTGTCTGAATTGGTTATGGCCTCGCCTCGGTCGATCACTGTTACATTGTTTTTATAGCTTTATTTTGGTGATTTTTAAACGTTTTTTGTTTAGCCATGTTTGTTTGTTGTAGTACAGAGTTAGCCTGATAACTTTAATCTACATTGTGTTATGGTTGTTATTGCTTGACTTGCATCCCACTGGGATTTTTGCACACAGCGTTGAAATACGGTGTTTTTTCTGCGTGTAGTCACTATAAGATGTTTCTTGTTCATATTTTTGTTTGTTGCGGTTGCACCCGAGTCAAGAGCCGCATGGCTCACAGGGTTATATTTACCTAATAAATGAAACTGAAAACTGAAACTGAAAAGACAATGGAGGGGAAAAGCTGAAACCAGATGATGGATGGGCTTTTCGAGCAGACCTTCGAGGATTGCAATCATTTGTGGATCTGGCAGAAGGAAAGAAGCAATGGCTGGATGTGGCAGCATCCCATTAACCTTCATGCTGCACTGCAGTATGCGGTGAATCTACAATGGGGTGCTCGCACGAGCACACAATTAAAGTGGACCTTGAAACTCGGCAATATATATGATTTGCAGACACATTGAGGCACATCGTTCCATCATCAATGGGGGGCAGAGATATATTCACCAGAAAATCACCGAATGTACACACTGGAACATTCACGGAACGGAAACAGCGATGCAACACGCACAGATGACTCAAGGGCAAGCGTTGACAACACAACCATGCATGTAAGCGTGCCCACATTGACAGGAAACGCCATTGAACGCCATGAGCCGCATCTGTGTTTTAGATGCTGTATGAATCCAAATTGTATTGTACATTATATTCACACAGAGGTGTAGTACATAAACAGTAGTACGCAGAGACGTGTAGCACTCAGCCTTGGCCCTATGACCTGCATGCAAGAGCAATCAGTGCCTTAAAGAGCTTGAGCGTAGAAATTGAAGGTTTTCCCATGCGTGCATTATCTTCCCGTGACTATTCCACGTTGTGGAATGTATTATACGCCAGATTCTCCAAATATGTTATGTCAATCGAGAGACATTTTAGGAATGTATTAAGCTCAAATGTGTTTTTTTTCTTCAGTTAACACAAACAAGGTGATGTCAGTAAATTATTTGCCATGACATTTGGTGGGATGGATCGGTGGAACAGTGTTCTGCACACTACGCTATTAACGCAGCAGCTTGAGTTTGATCTCATCACAGCTGGCACAATTTGTAAGCGATATCTGAACCGATCCTGGGCCCCCCTTAACCAACCCACAATCAACAGTGTGGTGAAGTATCGTCTTAAAAACACTCTCAACTAGACATTAAATTGGGAGGCCTTCATCCAGCAGCGGATTGAATAAGGGCTGGCAATTATTGTCTGTCCCTTCTTAAAGTGGTCATTAATCCAAACTTTCACCCTCTGTTATAGCACTACTCCGATGTCAGCCAGACATCTCGATCTTTTGTTATGTCATCATTTTGAATGATAACATACATTCGGGAGTTCAGAGGCTGTGCTGTGTGAGGCAAGACGGGAATTAAAAATGCTGTTTTGCCATCAGTCTGTTGCACGGACGGCAGGAGTCGGTCAAGCAAATAGAACGCATTCTAGAAATTGTAGGCAGAATCGTGGCTTGAATCTCTTTAGAGAAATGGCCATGATGGTAGCAGTAGGAGAGAACAAGGAGGCAATAGACTTATGTACGGCACGTGGTAATTACTAACCCGCGAGTGCAAATCGACAATATGGACCCGCCGATCAAACACTGCTTTGTCTATGCCTTGAGGAGCAATGTGGTAAAAACACCGTCAAAAAGGTCACTTTCATTGCCACACCTATTAACATCATGGGGGTTGGGGGAGAGGAAGAATGACAATCCCATCATATCTAGCCTGCTTGGGTCTGTAGAATTGCAGAATATTTTTTATGAGGTCTTGAGGAACAGTGAACATGTTGTAAACTAAACAGTTTTTTTTATTTACCAGGCAAGAGCCACTCTGAGCTGGAAATCTATTTTGCAGAAGCGACCTGACCTGTCCACGTATGATAGCTCAGCAAAGTGGCTTATTGTGTGTACATTTATAGCAGCCAAATAATCTAAACGCATGTTTCTCAATGTGGAGGGGAAAAAATCCAGGCGACCACGGGGAGAGAGACATGTAAACTCCAAAAATACAGGCGTCCAGGGTCAGGATCGAACCCACGACCTAAAAACCAGGCAAGGTAGTGAACAGTTTGTCACCGTGGGGCCCCCCCCTATGTTGTGGTTGTATAATTGATGGATGTGGCTTCTGCTGAAGTCAACTGATTGCTTTGCATTGGTTAACCATGTCGTGTATGGCGAATTACCTGGTGAATGCTGGCTATACCGAAGAGTTAAAAACCTTAATGCGTCACCTCGTGTTTTCTGTAAAGATGAAGTTTAGCCCCATTAAAATCGAAGCACCTGCCGGAGCACTTTGCATCGTCAAGCAATCCTCTTGTTAGGCGACACATTGCAGGCTAGATGAGTTCAGGGAAGGTTACAGAGAAGGGGTCGATCTTGTGCAGGAGAAGCTGGTGCCGAGCGGACTTGCGTATGGCTGGTGCCAGCAGTGTTAAGATATGGGCCTTTGTGGAGGAGGCTTGTGAAAGATGATACTGGGTGGCTGGCTACAGCGCCATTCCGCAGCACAGGCAGGTAGAGGTCCAATGCTCATTGCAGAAAGGATAA
This sequence comes from Entosphenus tridentatus, assembly GCA_014621495.2. Classification (NCBI taxonomy): domain Eukaryota; kingdom Metazoa; phylum Chordata; class Hyperoartia; order Petromyzontiformes; family Petromyzontidae; genus Entosphenus; species Entosphenus tridentatus. The sequence continues at coordinate 17,513,630 of CM025612.2, forward strand.
GGTGGCTGAAACACAATGAGCTGACCTAGTGGGCGAGGTAACGAGCTGTCATCATGGTGCATCTTCCAGTCTCCCTGGTCTCCTAACTCATAAGAATAATTTTTAGTTTTATATGCATCGTTGGTGCAAACTACATCTCATAATCGCCGTGGAACCATGGAAATTGTGGAAGGCAGCCAGGTAGTGAGCAGGTGCCATCTATTGCCATGGCTTTGCGGTCCTTTAAATATAAAGACATTTTCAGCCATTAATGAGCGTTTATACACAATGATTGTGCCTGTCCTCTGACTTGTGGCCAGCATGGGTTTTTTCCACGCAAGATATGGTACACACTGTGGCGCAATGACTGCCACTGAGTTGCAAATGGCAGCTGTTGTGTCTGTGTGTGCGTGCAGTGTTAGATAATGGCAGAGGGGGGGGTTGGGTGTGGTAATGGTGGTTAGCACACTTCCGCGACCATGCTAGTCCTGGGATACGCAGTGGCAGCCGACCATGATACCAACCCACACTACCTGCTCGTGTCCCTTGCCTCCTTTGCAAGTTCTCGCTCATAGCGATTGCTTCCTGCAGTCTGCAGTTCTAATTGGGGAGCTATTTGTCTTGTACCTGGTGCGTGTGCCACGTGCAGTGCTGGCCCGAAGGGAGACAACATCTACGAGTGGAGGTCCACCATCCTGGGGCCGCCAGGCTCGGTGTACGAGGGGGGCGTCTTCTTTCTGGACATCACCTTCACCCCCGAGTACCCCTTTAAGCCCCCCAAGGTATGTACGTAGCCCTTCGTAGGTGCTCGCGAACAGCACTTGCCCCAAACAGTCTGTTAAGGCTATACGGGGGGGGAGGGGGAGCGGAATATTTACCAAATTTGTTCAAGGTTATGTGTTTAATTCTAGATTTGAAGCTTTCGTGACTGCAAGGATTCATATTCTTAGGTTTTTTTGGTAAAGTCACGTAGGTAAAAAATTAAAATGAATAAGAGTTAAATAAAAATAAAATAAAAATCACGACGTTTCGGAGGCAACACAAGCCTCCGTCTTCAGGTGGAACCGTCACAGCACGATAGCTGTATCAAGTACTTGATACAGCTATCGTGCCTCCGAAACGTCGTGATTTTAATTTTCTTTTTCTTTTATTAATTATAATTTGAATTTTTTACCTACGTGACTTTACCGAAAAAACCCAAGAATATTAATCCTTGCAGTCACGAAAGCTTCAAATCTAGAAGTATGTACGTATGTACATATGCATGTTGAACTTCTTTGGCACCATACATAACAAACCGTGCTCATCGGAAGGGTGCAGGGGAAGGACAGCAAACTAGACGCACAAAGGTCTCGTATCTTTGTCACACGCACACACACTTCTGGAGACTATACATGACCCTGTATTTAAAATACACATGTATCCAAGGTAATCCTTTGATACACGCCAGACATGTTTGCACTGGCTCAAGCATACCTGGTCGTGGGCATTTAGAAATGTGGAACAAGACAAACAAAATATGGAAGGTATTATAGTTTTTCTAATTTAAACACATAGATTAATACATTAAATACCCACTTGACATTTTTATATCTATCTTAAGTTTCATGGTAAAATGACAAAACATACATGGTGTCTGTGTCGGGCGAGTGATTTCTGGTGAATGTTTGGTGAAGAGTGCTGAGTGAGTATCTGGTGAGTGTGAGTTGTGAGTGTTTGCAGAATGATGTCTGAAAAGTGTTTGTATGTCTGATGTCTGTCAGGTGAGGGTGGTGAGTGTCTATGAGGAGTGTTGAGTATCTGGTGAGTGTGAGTTGTGAGTTTTTGCGGAATGATGTCTGGCGAGTGTCAAACGATATGGTGAGGATGAGCTACCCCCTAGTAATGTGCATTAAATAATATACACGTGATACATTTATACCGTAGACATTCACAATGATTAATTACGTACGATTATTAACATTTTATCATGTGCTAGTTAAATTGACACGCAAAATTACTCATTAACAGCAGAATGGCTGTCATAATGCCACATTATTTGTACAATTCCCAAATACAAAACATTGAAACACAGACCGCAAAGACGCTCACTGGTGTTCTAAAGCTCACTATTCTTGAATGGACAGATATTAACCTACATGCTCTGAATTGTTGAAATATTAAACAACCTCCGTGTAAGCCCCACTTTATGGTAATAAAATACAATGACTCTCAGAAATTAATAACTTCATGATACTGCGTCGCATTTTATAAGGTGTATAAATGTAACTAATTTGCTTGAAGTGTTTGCAAAGGAGTAAGGGGACGCTGACTCATATGTACAAGAGCAGTCTATAAACTATCATCACATTTCTCAGATATTTGAAGGAACTTTTAGAAAATGTTCAATATATAGAGCAGCTTTCTCTCTGAAGGTCATTTGAGTTTACATTCAAATGCATTCCTACGTCACACGTGTCGTGAGCAACATGCTCTACACGTTTATATCAATTAAATATTTAAACAGGGACAACTTCATCTTCTTGGTTCATTCGGTAAAGTCACGTAGAAGGGAAATAATAAAATAATAAAAAATTTACATAATAAAATACAATTCTCACGACGTTTCGGCCACAACGCAAGCAGCCGTCCTCAGGTGAAGAACAGGTCTGTCGGAAAGACAGCGTCTGAATGAACACCACCAAGCTTGGCAGCGTATATTTAATTAGTGAGAATTGTATTTTGTTATGTTTGATTTATTTTATTTTATTTTATTATTTCCCTTCTACGTGACTTTACCGAAAGAACCAAGAAGATGAATCCCTGCAGTCACGAAAGCTTTAAATCGAAAGGGACAACTTCTTTAAGCCAGACTAATTGGGAGAAGAGCCTTTCCAGTGTTAGGGGATGGCCGGCATTCTGCCTTATGATCCCGAGTCAAGGGCGCTAAACATAATGCCCCACCCAGCTTAGAAGTGGTCTACAACTTACTGTCACTGCCAGATACCCTTCCATGCCAGGCCTCGGCATTGCTCAACCTCCAGGTAAAAACGAGCCTTTGTTCATATCAAGCAAATATGGGTCCTGTCTGGGAATCCGAAAGCACATTACAGACACTGCGGGACTTGTCGTAACGAGCTGTGAATCTTGTCTGCGTACCCTTCTTCTGCAGGTGACTTTCCGTACACGGATTTACCACTGCAACATCAACAGCCAGGGTGTCATCTGTTTGGACATCCTGAAAGACAACTGGAGCCCGGCACTCACCATCTCCAAGGTGCTGCTTTCCATCTGCTCCCTGCTCACCGACTGCAACCCTGGTGAGTTCAGGGCGCTGCAGCGTGTCCGTGGTGCCTGCTGGACCCAACCGCACAGCCACCTTGCCCCATGGTCGTTGACCTTTGGTAGTTTTGCTGAGTCACTGTAGCAGTTGTTGCTGTAGTGTCGGGTCAATCCCCAGTGAGGTGGCAGGGTGGGTTTGGCAGAGGCTGTGGGAGCCAGGCTGGGCAGGAGGGAGATTGTGGAACCACCAGGGGCCTTAGTGGATGGGATGAGATTTCTGGTATGATTTTATTTTTACTCCCATAGCTGTAATTTCGTGATAAGTGCAGAGCCAAATGTGATGGGGTTTGTAAAAATAAAAAAATCACGTTTTCCGAGCACAGGGTTTGAGGCTCAAAAACGCCAAGTAATGAGTCTCGCACGTCCGATTGGCACGTTTGGCTACATACGGTGTGAAAGACGTTCCGCATGCATACATACATAGGTATTGAACAGCACTACAAGTTTCTATTAATTTATAGCCAATGCAACAAAAAATATGGGTCATTATTTAATAACTTAATTTGCCAGAGGCTGCAAAATTGGGGCTCAATATAAATGTGAAAAAAATGTCACGTCTAGCAAGTTTGTGTGTTGGAGGGACACAGCTGCAACACACGTGACCAAAGTTTGTCCACCTAAGACGGTTATTATGGTGGACTGGGAGCAAAATGGTGACATGAAGAAGTGAACGAGGGTGGGTAGAAGCACTTTTTGAAAAGCTCAACTTGGTGATGAAAGCAGGCGGAGCGATGAAATCCCCTTTGCGAGCAGGCCCTGGGTCAGTGGTTGCATCGTGAGACAGCAATGGCTTTGGGGGAGGCCTTCATCCTGCAGTAGATAGGTCATGGTAGCTGGTGATGTGTCGTAGATATATCATTTACCTAATCTCTGCAGTCGGTGGAGGCATTCAATGAACCTCATGGCGGTATCCCGGGGTACCATAGCACCCCGGCTGTCGCACAATGTCCGTGATGCAGTCGTTTTTAGTCTGTTGATGGTCGACGATGCGGCAATCGACTCGTCTCGACGAGCTGTACACGACGCACCGCCACGGTGCGTACGCGAGCGTTCAGGGTCTCAGCGGAGTGGCACTGATTGGGATTGATTGGTGTACCCCAGTCGCGGAGTTAAGTACACGCCTGGAAAAAAATTGTGTCCCAGAAATAAAATATTTAATTGCCTCGGCTCATTTTATATTATTTGGTACCCCGGGGTACTGCCATAAGAATCAAATCAACCCCACTGTTTGTAAATAATTAACTTGAATCAAATCGTGATTACAAATTGGGACAATTTGAGGTGGATGACATAAAAAAAACGTAATAATTAGCCAGTATACTGTGGTACCAGTCTGTCATTGGATGCAGCAAAAACTAATTCCTTATGCATTTCTTAGTATCTTGATGTTTTTAAATGGAATTTTCTTTAGTTTTTTTTAGTAATGTGCTCCAGCTAAGCTAAATAATTAAAACGTGCCTGCTCCGTTCTGCCAAACAAAGGATGCACTCCTAATCATCGCCCGCGGTCGCACAGCACTAAAGTCGTTTTCTGCAGTGGCCACCTCGTGGCACGACAGGAGTTGGTCACGTATTCAGAACATCCCACTGGGCGTTCCTTTGGAGATGCAAGTCTAATAGCATTTAGCCCCCAAAGAACCTTACAATTTACATTAATTGGCTGTCGGCATCCTAGGGATTATCCCTAGGATGACGCTCACATGCACTATGCGAATGTAGAGCGTTTGTTTTTCTACGTTTGTTGCTTTGCTCTGAACCCAGCGGCAAACGTGTGCCACGCCCAAGCATGCCAGACCCTGGTTGTCCCGAGTAGATGTCTTGTGCTGGACATGCCACTTTGACAGCGGCATTGTGTTTTGCACAAACTATTGAAGACATTGTCGCACAGATAGCAGGGGTGCAGCTTGGAATATTTGACCAGTGTCCTATTAAATACAGTTACAACAGGTCGGACAAAGGAGTACCTGATCATCTACATGATGAAAAATCATTCATTATTAACATAGTTTAACATTGCAAACAAATTAACGGTATCAGCTAATGAAGTATAACAATGTTATGCAGGAGGTCGTCGTCGGTTCCATCCTGACCCTCACAATGCCTTTGAAGTTTGTAGATGGCGTGTCCTCTCCTCTCCCCGTGGTCGCGTGAATTTCTCTTCGGGTCCTCCGGGTTTTGCCCTCCACATTTATAAACATGCGTTCACATTATTTGGATTAATTCCGACATTGTGATAAGAAGACACTTTGATGACCTATCATTTGTGGCCAGGTCACCTCTAAAAAAAAAGAGCGAATAGCTCACTGGGCTTTACCTGGCAAATAAAATAGTAGGATATTGTTAAGAGATGCACAATTTCAAGACAAAATAGCATTTCATGTCGTGATACATTGGGATTGAGGGCTTCACCACAAATGGCACACAGGGGGGGTTCAATCTGAGCACGCTGCTGCTGCTGCTGCTGCGGCGTCCAACAGCCTGGCCCTGCGGCCCCCACCACTCCAGCACAGCACGTGCGTGTGCACAGCGAGCGTGTGCGCAGCGCGTGCGTGTGCACAGCGCGTGCGTGTGCACAGCGCGTGCGTGTGCGCAGCGCGTGCGTG
>CM025612.2:17519541-17530686 GCA_014621495.2 Entosphenus tridentatus
CGCGTGCGTGTGCGCAGCGCGTGCGTGTGCACAGCGCGTGCGTGTGCACAGCGTCTGGAGTCCCCCGTGTCATGTGCTGGGCAGGCAGTGGTGACAGCGTTCCAGAATCTCAGTGCTCAGGCAGGCAGAGGTCTTCCTCATAGGTGCTCGTCCGGCTGCTGCTGCTGCACCAAGCCCGTGTGCACGGGCACGGTGTGTTCTAAAACTGGGCAAATATCGGTCTGATTAACCACACACGTCCCATGATTTCTTACCCAAGCGGTACAATTGACACGGCATAAACAGTCTAACTGCACAGTAGAATAGTTGCTCACCCGTTTTCTGGAATGTTTACCTTTTACCCCATCATTAATAAGCTTGGATAATCTGCAAGTATTCTGTTTTCCTACATATTTCCACAATCATCATTAAAGACCTGGACTAATATCCTAATCAATGAATCTACTGAAAAGGTCCTGTGACCCAGTTAAGCGTGTAGATAATGGATGGGAAACTCAAAAAACACTCAGTGCATTAATCATTATCGGTGCCTTTTAACGGGAAAAAATATCGAGTAGGCTTGACACTTTGTTCGGCAGCCCTTCAGAGCAGAGAAGGCAGGAAGATTGCCATATAGGTGGAGATTGCATTTTACACTGTGCAGCTTGAGAGCCGGGAAATATTCGTTGAGTTGACAAATGACAGTCAGGTGGTTTACTCTGAGTGGACATTAAGTGGTCAAACCTTTTAAATCAACGAGTCTTGAACAGCGTTTTTTTTTTCAGATTTCACTTTCCCTTTTGCAAATGTATTTCTCACTTGTAAGGTACTGCATTCATCAAATTATTGAAACAGAAATGTGTTGATAATATATTTTATGGTCTATGTGTGTAAGTTGACTCATTCAGAATTGTAAATGGAGATGAGTATGGACCGTGCTTGGTCATATACAGTATGATTTGACTTTTTTGACTCGATCAAGATGCGCTTCCCTCCCCAAATGTTATCTCTCTGTTCTTCTCTCTCTGTCCGCCCCCCTCCCCACCACCAAAATCCCAACCCCCTTCTCCAGCTGATCCGTTGGTGGGAAGCATCGCCACTCAGTACCTGACAAACAGGGCCGAGCATGATCGGATGGCTCGCCAGTGGACCATGCGCTACGCCACGTAAGCTGGTTGCTGCCCAAAAGAGTATTTTCTACGAGGGGTGATCGAAAAGTTTATGGCCCAATGTAGAACTTTCATCGTGCTCACCTTGATGAAACCGTGCTATTGCACGACCTGGCCCCCCCATGCAGTTCAAAGTGCTTAGTTCCATTGATTTTCCAACCCTTCGACTATGCTCATGAAATATACATTATCTTCTTACGTTTAAACCACTCATTTACACCATTTTTTTGTTGTCATCGGTCAAAAAATGTATTTCTCTGAAGGAGATTTGTTTTACTTTGGAAACATGCAGGAGTCACTAGAAGGCCCAGATCTGATGATTGTGTGGAATGAGCGACCAATTCAAATGCGACATCACGAGTGGCAGCCGTGGCAACTTGGAACTTGTGAGCTGGATCATTGTTCTGTTAAAACAGCACAATGTATCGTGACGTTTAGAATCATCTTTCTGATAACTTGTGATGTTTTTCATTTCAATTGGGATCTTTGCAATGCTGCCGTGTGATGAAGGTGGCTTGAAATAAGATTGTTGTGACTTGATCTGCCTCCCATGAAACCAACACTTTGCCTAGACTTCAAGTCTACACTTTAGTGGCAGTGATTCTGTTTCCAATGAATTATCTGAGCTTTGGTCTCTGAATCAAAGTGACGGATGCATGTTTTATCTTTAGTCCCTTGTCTTTTAGGTAACTTTTTTAATGGAATTTGATTTACGGTCCAGGTGAACATGACTGCCCGAGTCTAGTTTGCTTTTACTCGACGTTCAACATTTCTGAGGCCCCATGTCGTAGACACTTGCTTGTCTATATATTGTTGGTCAATCTCTGCCTTTTGAGATACTATATGAAGGGCCACAAGTCTCAAAAATATCTATTACGATCAGACAGCGGTGGTCTTGATTAGCTCATACATTTTTTTATTATTTTTAATGTTAGTTGTTGGGCGGACATACCCATGGCACATCAGGGTCACAAGTCCTCTTCCACATTAAATCCCTGCACACTGCTCACTATGAAATATGAGGCAGAGTCTGCTTTGTCAGTGTTGGGTTGTTATTGTGTGACTGTTCTCAGCTCGGATTTCATTATTTCTCAACTAACACAGACAATTCAAACTCCTATTCTGCATGAAAACACGGTAATCATTTTGAAATAAATTGACTCTGTTAATGGAACATTTACACTTTGCGCTGTAGCACTAATAGTTCTGTGTTGGGCCGTGGGTCATTGATCACCCCTTGTCAAACCTTTCATGGAAAAAAAAGGGGGAACCGAGATGTATATGGTGTAAAGTCACTCAAACTGTAAAGTGATTTTCTATTATAAAAAGGAAAAAAAACAAAAAGCAACTAATGATTTCTAGAGCCTTTGCAGGTGAGCTTTGAGGTAGCAACGTAGGCCAATTTTGTCTCGTTTCCATTAGGGACGTAGTGCGCGTTTTGAATATAACCTCCAAGAGTTCATAGATTAACGTGGGCAGTGCCAGATTTTTGCATGTGTCAGTGCGTGTGTTCCAGTTGGTTCCTGATTGCAGTGTTACATTGTATTTTCAGTATCTTGACATGTTGGAGTAGTGTTTCGGCAGTAAACTATTATTCAGGAAATGCAGTCTTTCAAAGGTGGAAATCTGTGTGCGTGTGTGGTATAGAAGAGGGCAAATGTCTCCCTGAATGTCCTTCTCAGTTTCTCTTTCGTTACAGTCTCCAAAGGGCGCAGCAGGTTGAATGTTTTCCCCTTTGCTCTTGTGCAAGCTTGTCCATATGTATCATCATCCAGTAAATGAATGGTGTAGTTCATATGAAGAAAAGTTAATTCTTTAATGCTTTTAGATTAATGTTTTTATTGAAATGCCTGATAACTAATTTTTTGGTTGTTGCAACCACAACATATTTCAATGTATGTTGAGCTTCTTGCGCATCGTACGTAGCCAGCCGTGCTAATCGGAGGTGCGGGGGGAGGGCAACCAAACTAAACGCAAAAAGCAGTTCTAAAGAAAAGAGTTTTCAATCTAGCCGATTTAAAAGTTGCATCGCTCCAGCGGCGTCCTAATATCGGAAGGAAGAACGTTCCAGACGGCCACAGACGCGCATCTGAAAGCGCCGCGCGATGCAGCGACCGTCTTTGTTTGACGGTGCACAAAAACACGGATTAAGTGGATCGGCAAAATGTTAAAGGATAATATTTTAAGAAACATTCTTTGTCAGAAGGGAAAAATATGTTACTTTGACCAGTGAAGCCTTCTTGAGCTTAATAAAGTAGGGATGTGCATGAGTTGTTGGATGTTTAAAAGCTTGTGCAATCTCTTGTTATTGTAAATGTACATAATGTTTACATTTTATTGGAATTTTCCCAACACTAAATTCGGGGGGTTTCAGCCATTTCCAAAACATGTGATTAAGACCCTAATTCCTAGTCCTTGGCAACTGTGCACTGTTAGATTTCCCAGGAAATGTTAGGCCTGGCAAATGTTACAAACTCTCATAGCCATGGTTTTCTTTCACCGTTACCAGTAATACATTTGAAATTTAAATCTTTAACCTGTACATTTTGCTGACGTAAGGCATATAATGAATGCAATAAGACGATTTACTGTAACTGTTTAACACGTAGTAGGCTTTCGCGACCAATATCATCCATAATAGAGTTTTTTTTGGATTGGATCACGTAAATATATAAATGTGTCGTTAAAACCCGACACCACCCGACACAGCCAACTAGTAAGGGGTGTCATGTAAACAGAACATGCCAATTCGTCACGAGTACAGCACTAACCGGTGTGTTGGAGAGCCAAGCCACAACATGTACAATCTGAGTACGACGTTTCTCCAGTAATTACAACTAGCTTCATCAGGCGACAGCCAGATTTGAGGAGTCTTACTGTTTTGTTCCTGATATAGAGGCGTAGATGTGGTGATCACGCTTCTGCGCTCTTGCACCACGTGGGGCGGGGGGGGGATTCTGAGGCAACGTATATTATTCATTAACCTGATGTCCCATTATGACCCATAGTTAGTACAATAGACTGTGCCATGTACAAATTAGCACAATACGTTAAGAAACATACATCCCTACATCGGTCAGACCTGTTCGTTCATCAAAAACTCTGAACATCTCGGAAATATAATCAAGGATAATAAGCTTAACCCTAATGATATTCTCGTAAGTTTTGATGTGACCCCTCTGTTCACGGGGGTTTCAGTCAACGAGTCAATTAAATTACTCGATACTCTGGTAACGAACAAAGGTTTAGCCAAAGATACCCCAAGACTATCTGAACACTGTCTAAAGAACACTTACTTCTTGTGGCAAGGTGACTTCTATGAACAAAAGGGAGGAGCAGCAATGGGCTCTCCTTTGTCTCCTGTGATAGCGAATTTGTACATGGAAGATTTTGAAACAAAAGCAATAGCTTCAAGCATTTTTCGATTTAATGCTTTCGTGACTGCAGGGATTCATCTTCTTGGGTCTTTCGGTAAAGTCACGTAGAAGGGAAATAATAAACTAACAAAAAATTAACATAATAAGATACAATTCTCACGACGTTTCGGCTCAACGCAAGCAGCCGTCCTCAGGTGAAAAACAGGTCTGTCGGAAAGACAGCGTCTGAATGAGCACCACCAAGCACACTAAAACCATCTGCTTGGTTTGGATATGTGGATGACACATTGGTGGTCTGGCCACACGGCAAAGATACACTGAACGCATTTCTAAATCATCTCAACTCGCAAAACCCATCCATCCAGTTCACCGTGGAAGTGGAAGCTGACAGAACTCTACCATTTCTGGATATTCTGCTCGGACGGGGCCGGAGTGGTAAAATAACAACACAGCGTTTACCGAAAGAAAACGCATACTGACGCCTATCTGAAAGCAGAGTCACACCATCATCCCACACAGAAATTTGCGCTTATCAAGACGCTCATTCATTGAGCTAAGAAAGTGTCAGACGGTGACATTCTGGGAAGTGAAATTCAACATGTTAAAGAAGCGCTGCAAATGAACGGTTACAATGGTGCACAAATCAACAGGGCAAATAATGCCAAAACCAAATCAGATAACACGACCATTGAAACTGCCCAAGTAATTAAAACGATCAAATACCGTACATGGCGGGAGTAACTGATAAACTAGCCAGATGTTTGGAAAAACAAATAATCCGAGTCAGATTTGGCACGGTACGTAAAATACAGAAATTAATATCTGGTACAAAGATGTATTACCGAAGCTATCAACAGAAGGTGTGTCCAGGATTAGCTGCACGTGGGGTAAATGTTATGTTGGGCAAACAGGACGAATGATCAGCACGAGACTAAAAGAACATCAGAGAAATATTAAATTATCCCAAATACAACTATCAGCAGTAGCAGAACACGCGTGTTGAAATTCTGTGCAAAACTAGCTACTACTGGCCAAGACGAATTGGAGAATCTATCGAAATTGAAATAAATGAAAATAACTCTAACCGTTCGGATAGCTACCGTCTTAGTGCTGCGTGGAAGCGAATCATCAAATTAACACATTATTTAAATGCATGCCTACAAAGGGCAGCGTACTTCAATAGGGATTACCGTTGGTCGGGCTATTTTAATACACACAATAGACAGGAAGGACAAGTTCAAAGGACTCGCATAATGCACATGCATAATGTACGTTGCCTCAGTAATTCCCCCCCACATTGTACAAGAGCGCAGAAGGGTGGTCAACACATCTTTGCCTCTATATCAGGAACGAAACCGTAAGACTCCACAAATTTGGCTGTCGCCTGATGAAGCTAGTTGTAATTACTGGCGAAACGTCGTACTCAGATTGTAAATGTTGTGGCTTGGCTCTCCAACACACCGGTTAGTGCTGTACTCGTGACGATTTGGCCACGTTCTGTTTACGTGACAACCCTTACGAGTTGGCTGTGTCGGGTAGTGGCGGGTTTTAACGATACATTTATATATTTACACGATCTAACCCAAAACAACTCTTATGGATTACTGTAACTGTTTTATTTGTGTGCTGAAGCTGTACCGTGTGCTGTCCAGTTCCCCCTGAACATGACTGTAGTTTATACGATTTACAAATTACATTTATTATGCAAACTACTCATTGGGTTTTTGTTTATTTTATTTGACTGCACCAGCAAGGAAACTCAAGGCCTCGTGTACAATTTAGTGCAACGGAAATGCGCCGTTGTTGCCCGAAAACTGTGCCCCGCAGAGCAAAGAGGCACTTGCCTTGCATTATACTTAACATTGGTTTCAGTGACTGAAATGGCAGTGCCACGAGTTCTTTTGTGTGCGCGTTAGTGGGCAAGCCTGAAAGGTGAACCAGTGTTTGAGATGATTACGAGGCCGTGTCAGCGCACCACCTAAGAGAAGAAAAAAACCACCACCTCCGTCCAATTTAAACAATTCTGTACCTGCACAAAGGCACAAAAAGATGGCAGCAATTGTGTGTCGAAGAAGATTAGCCACTGGGCGAAGAGTCACATGTAGTGTTGGGGGGGGGCGGTATAGTGTCCGCACTGGTCAGAACTGCAGTACAACAAGCAGACAACGGAAGATGTCTGGCTCTTGAATGCAGATTACGAGCAGCATAAGTTCCTCGCATGATGAGGTGCTCAACTTGAAAGTTTTTTTTAATTAAAACTTCACAAATACAAGAGAGTAGATATCATCATGAAGAGGAGGAGGCACATGCCGGTGCAGATGGGTTTGAGGCTTGTCACTAAACAGAGCTCCTGTTTGCTGTGCAATGTTCATCAGCAGCTGTTGTCCTCAAAACAAACTGGATCCTTTCTCAGTTCTTCAATGCGACACTCTGTTTCACTCGTGCACAGGATAGTTTCATCACTTCATCCTCCTTTAGGTAAACTTCTAATTAATTGGGTCACAATCTGCTTTCGAGATGCTACCCCGGATAGAGTAATCTGCTGCATTAATGGCATTACTCTGAAAACACGACTTAGTTTTTGCCCACGTGACCTTTCGTAAAGCGTTGCAGCCATTCTCCGTTCTTGCCATGCACGGCAACCTTTGGGGGAGGATATTCGTGATTCTGTGTATTTAAGGGAGCGCAATACATCTGCAATGTGAGTAATTATAAGAAGAAAAAAAGCCCTGTTTGTACTCACGTGACGCATTTCTTCACTGCTTCGTACATGAGGCCCCTTTTTTTGTCCAAAACTTTATCTGTATTTCTGTCCAACACAACATGGTTCAAGAAAGCCTAAAAACGCGTACCAAAGGAATATTTTTTACAAACCACATCCAGATTTCTGCTGCTATGCGAAAATACAGGTCAAATTGTAAGAACCTTTAAATGATGAAGTCGTATTGCCATCATGGATTCACGATCAGTGGATTGGGTTCAGTTGATCCATTGAGCCATAGCATTATCAAGCTGCTTTTATGTTGCCATATTTTGGGTTTTAATTGAAACCAAATCAATTAATTGGTACTTTCCGCTCATGGCATTCGGAAAAATTGTGTTCTGCCATCTTCATTGGACTTGCTGGTCATGTATCCTCACTGTTTCAGGGCAGATAGCCACAAATATATGTACATGAAGTATTAGCAGCACAGTAAATGAGTATTCATGAACAGCATTGTTCTCTATTTTAAGAGGTTAGGTTTTTTTTGTTTCATAAATCTAAATGTGTGTACTATGTGGTTAAGATTCTTTGGATGGTAGCAAGTAGGTCAGGTACAAGCTATATTAGGTTTTGGGAACAGTATACGTATGTGTATGTACAATGAAAGACTGTTGAATTGAAGCCTGCTCTGTATCGATGTCATTAAAGGCACTGTTTTTCTCATCTGTAAAACATGTTGTCATGCTTTCTTTCCGTAATTGGTCTCGTTGCAGGCTGAGATATGTGCCCATTGAATGATGTAAATGAGAATATTTTGCCCATTATGTTCCAAGAAACTTCCACAAAGATGTATTGCTTGAGGAGTACAATGTCAAACTGGGATTTTATTTCACGGCCGATCCATTATAACTTTCCACAGGTTGCATCTGCTTTTGAGTTTTCACATCTTGAAGGCTGACTGCTTCTATATGTGTGCGGGCCTGCTATTTCTCAATTAAAAATATTTAAATCTGGGGTCCTGACCATAATGCCTGTGGCGTTCAGGCACATGCAACTCTTAGAGCAGTGAGAAGACCGGGCGTTCTCCAAGCGATATATTTAAGAACAAGTTCAAGTTCATGTATTAGGTATAGCCCTGTGTGAGCCATTCGGCTCTTGAATCGGGTGCAACCGCAACAAACAAAAAACAAAGACATGAACAAGAAAACATCTTAAAGAGGATATGTGACTAAGTGCAAACAGAAAATCCAAGAAAAGACAGCAAAATATTGCAGAAAAAAACACCGTACACCAACGCTGTGTGCAAACATCCCAGTGGGATGCACGTTTATCGCCACTAATTAATACCACTGTAAAAGTGTGAAATATTATTGACAATTGATTGACAATTTATCTTCATTATTCGTTTTTATATTTCACTGTGAAAACTTCGATCTGCTGATCCTGGTCTACATATTCCTCGGCTGCACAATTGTGGAATTCCCTTTGTCCTACAGGGAATTCGGAGTCTGTTACACTTCAAATCGCGTGGTAATACCTGTTTTTTTACAACAGGCTTGCTTCATAACCTCAGGTTCATGTCAAGTGCTTTGAGGCATTGTGCGAATTACGCAGCAGATAAACAAATATAGTATTTTGCATATTCTTGGTTCTTTCGGTAAAGGTACGTAGATAGTAAATTAAATAATTAAACTAAATAAAAAATTTAAATAATATAAGCCAAAAACCCACGATGTGACTGGGGCAAGATTGAGAATTGTCAGCAATGTAAGCGTGAGGTGGCTACGTTACACATCCACGTCCCCCGTACTGTGGAACTTACTTTGCCTCCCAATTGAAATGTGGAAAGGTCAATCCCAGATCGACGTTATCAGGTAATACTCTACATACCAATAATAAGAGTTGTTCGCATCGGCAGCTTTTGACCGGACTATCTTCTAGCCACCCACTTCTTCCCACAGAAATATCAGGAGAGAAGTGTGTGGTGTGTGTGTGTGGGGGGTGGATCCAGTGCTTTGGCGACCGAGAATATGGCTTAGGGTTATACTGGTCGGAACCTCCTGGTTACACCAGCCCGCAGGGGATTATTGTGTCCGTCCGTCGTGCATCCAAAAATGGGAGGGGTGGGGCTGGGTCGAGAGGGGAGGGTGGGGAGGGCCTGGGTGGGGAGGGAGGGTGGGGCTGGGTGGGGAGGAGCTGGTCACCCCGTGGTGCCCTCATAAAACTCAACGTTTAACCTACTCACGCCGGCTTGTGCCCGCCCTCACAGTCGGCCATATTTGCGGAATACACCACGCCGCCGTTGACCCTGGCCGTTGACCGAGCAACCCAACGTTCCTACCAGCTCCCTCCGCAGGACAATGTGTTGGATTGATTCTTGGTGATTTCAGGGTGAAATTCTGGTCGGCAATGGCAGCCTGTGTTGGCTGGGGCAGCGTTTCACCGCAACTGGGTGGAGACCCAGAAATAATTTGTGGCACTGACGGCCCTTGGGGATCTTGAGTTTCCGTTAGGTATAGATTGTTATGGCTCTTGTTCGTAGTATATACACGGAACTGGAGCATGTTGACGGCTGCATACACAACATTAAATCTTGTTTTAATGCTCCACACAACTGATACTATTTGCTTTGTTACCCTGCTCTGAAAACAAGCGCCGTGGATTCTCGCAAGGGAACGTCAAAGATGCATTGGTTGTTTATCTTGCAAACATTCAGTGAACATAGCCTTGCTCAATTGGCAATTATTTTTGTAACCAGTCAAAGCCCACTGAGCTGTTTGCTTTTTTTCAGAGGCGGCCTGGCCATACGTGATGACAGCTAATTGAAGTCGCTTACATCATTATAGCTGTACTACCCCGGGACTTGGATTCACCACACCCGGCCGCCTTTGTCTCCCCAGTGGCGATGTTTACACACCACACCAGTTACTCGTTTGAGGCTGAGTCGACCTAGGGGAGGCCCAGGACCGGTTGAAAAAATCGTCACCGGTGGTGGCCGTGAGCGGGAATCGAACTGGGGGGTCGCCGGGTTCGTAGCGCAGCGCGCTACCCGCTACACTACAATGCGTCACGCTTCCACGTGCGCGGGTCACGTGACAGATTTGACGTCACAGCTCACTTGCCGTGCAAAACACGTTCCTTCGGAGTGGGCAGGTAGGGACTTGGTTGGACAGCGCGGCGTTCATGGGGGGCGGGGGCAGTTGAGTGAGTGGGCGTGTTGACCCATCCCCCCCACCCTCCCCGACATCGTCAGCCAATCGCGGCGTAGCTTGGTGTTCGGTGGGGAGGTGCATGGGTGGGTGGAATTCCGGATATGCACGACAGACAGACAGACACAATCCCTGGTGGGCAGTGTGGAGCCTGTAGTTGCTACCTGTATAACACTCGGTAACTAAGACGCACACACACATACACTCACTTTCACACTCTTGAGACTCACACAGATACACTCACACCTCACACTCTCAGACTCACACACACATACACTCACTTTCACACTCTCAGACTCACACACACATACACTCACTCTCACACTCTCAGACACACACACACTCACTCACTCTCACACTCTCAGACTCAAACACACTCACACTCTCAGACTCACACACACTCACATCTCACACTCTCAGACTCACACACACATACACTCACTTTCACACTCTCAGACTCACACACACATACACTCACTCTCACACTCAGACACACACACACACACTCCCTCTCACACTCTCAGACTCACACACACTCACACTCTCAGACTCACACACACTCACATCTCACACTCTCAGACTCACACACACATACACTCACACTCTGAGACTCACACACACAAACTCACTCTCACACTCTCAGACACACACACACTCACTCTCAGACTCACACACACACTCACATCTCACACTCTCAGACTCACACC
>CM025612.2:17536430-17564531 GCA_014621495.2 Entosphenus tridentatus
CTGCACATGTAGTAGCTGCACATGTAGTAGCTGCACATGTAGTAGCTACGGGCCCCGCACTTTCAAGGGCCCCCGAGCGAAATGCTTTCAAGCTCTCAATTCCGGTTCAGTGATTCTGCACTTGCTCTATGACTATAGTACTATACCGCCTTCGACTTTTGTGAGCGACTGGGCGTTTAAGGTGAGCGATTTGTCGTATTATCTGGCTGTATAGCTAATGCAAAAAATACAATTACTATGCAAGTTAAAATGTTGTGTAATATATGTTTAGGGCCCCTTGATAACAGATACCACGCGGTCCCGCGCCATCTGAATCCGTCACTATTCTCCCCAGCCCAGCACGCCTCTTGCAGCTCTTTGAAAATCAGTGAATTTGTTTCAGAGGAACTCCGCCCTCACTCAGCTCCCACTGGCGTGCCCACGCAATGAGGGACCGTCCTGTGTCCCAGCGGCTCCCTGTAGCCCCCCGGGGGCCACAGACCGGTCTGGCAAGACATGCCCGTTCACAACCCACATGCCGTGGGTTGTTGATGGGGGGGGGGGGCATCGCCTATGCCCGACAAAAGCCAGTCTGTCCAATTTGACGTTGCTTCCAAATGTGGTGGTGGTGGTAAGCGCATTGCGCTACAAACCCGGTTGACCCTCGTTCGATTCGCTCTCACGACCTATAACTGTCTTCTTGGTTCTTTCGGTAAAGTCACGAAGGGAAAAAAAACATAATAAAATTATTCTCACGACGTTTCGACCACAACGCAAGCAGCCGTCGTCAGGTGAAGAACAGGTCTGTCGGAAAGACAGCGTCATTCAAACGTCGTGAGAATTGTATTTTATGTTTTATTTTTATTATTGTATTATTTCCCTTCTACGTGACTATACCGAAAGAACCAAGAAGATGAATCCCTGCAGTCACGAAAGCTTTAAATCGAGACCTATAACTGGTGAAAAAAAATGTGAACCGGTCCTGGGCCTCCGCTAGGTTGACTCAGCCTTAAATGAGTAACTGGAGTGGTGTGCAAGCATCAGGCGGCCGGGCGTGGGTGCTGTCCACCCATCTCCTCCCGTGTGCCGTGCCAGCCCTTCGTAGGTGCTCGCGAACAGCACTTGCCCCACACAGTCTGCTAAGGCTATACGGGGGGGGGGGGGGGGGGCGGAATATTTACCAAATTTGTTCAAGGTATGTGTGTAATTCTAGATTTGAAGCTTTCGTGACTGCAAGGATTCATATTCTTAGGTTTTTTCGGTAAAGTCACGTAGGTAAAAAAATTAAATTAATAAAAATAAAATAAAAATCACGACGTTTCGGAGGCAACACAAGCTTCCGTCTTCAGGTGGAACCGTCACAGCACGACTGCTGCATCAAGTGAGAGAAATTCCAAGAAAACCGTATTTGTAAAGCGATGGGTATTACCTTGTTATCTCGGCATCTCTTTAGGCACCATCGCTTTACAAATACGGTGTTCTTGGAATTTCTCTCGCTTGATACAGCTATCGTGCTGTGACGGTTCCACCTGAAGACGGAAGCTTGTGTTGCCTCCGAAACGTCGTGATTTTTATTTTATTTTTATTTTACTTTCATTAATTTTTATTTTTTACCTACGTGACTTCACCGAAAAAACTAAGAGTATGTGTGTAAAACAAATTTAAATGCACAAGGAATATGGGATTCTGTCGGGGAGAACCCAACGGCCTTCCCCTCCCACTTCGTGTGGCACAATGGGGTTTTATTTTTCGGTACGCGACGTTGATAACTCTACATCCTGCCAAAGGAACAGCTGCTACGGACACAAACACCCACGCTTCTTTAAACGTGTAAGCTTTCGCGACCAATATTATTCATAATAAACGTTTTTGGGGGTGAGATCGCGTTATTTATAAATGTGTCGTAACCCTCCACCACCCGACACGGCCAAACAGTAAAACATGTTTCACGTTTACAAAAGACAAAATAGTTCACTACTTTAGCCCACCGGTGTGTTGAAGAGTGATTCAACATCATTTACAATTTTGATTTAAATCTTTCGTGACTGCAGGGATTAATATTCTTGGTTCCTTCGGTAAAGTCCCTTCTACGTGACTTTACCGAAATAACCAAGAAAATAATTTACAATTTTTGAGTACGACGTTTCGCTGGTAATTACATGATGCTGGATGTAATTACCAGCGAAACGTCGTACTACTCAAAAATTGTAAATGACGTTGATTCACTCTTCAACACACCGGTTGCCGTGTCGGGTGGTGGAGGGTTACGACACATTTAACATGTTCCTTCGGAGTGGGCAGGTAGGAACTTGGTTGGACAGCGCATTCGTGCACGACAGACAAATACTCCCTGGTGGGCAGTGTGGAACCTGTTGTTCCTACTTCTATAAGTGTAGTGTATCGTGTCGTGTAGTGTGTAGGTTAAACGTTGAGTTTTATAAGGGCACTACGGGGTGACCAGCCCCTCCCCACTCCTCCCACCCCCCACCCAGCCCCTCCCCACCCTCTCTACCCTGCCCCTCCCCACCCAGCGCCTCCCCACCTAGCCCATCCCCACCCTCCCCACCCAGCCACACCCTCCCCTCCCCATATGCACGACAGACAAACAATCCCTGGTGGGCAGTGTGGAACCTGTTGTTCCTACCTGTATAAATAACGCGATCTAACCCAAAAACGTTTATTATGGACCCACGCTACTGTATGTAAGATATCAATTAAAAGACATGCACATGGTCCCACAACAATGCAAACAAATGCGTAAAAATATAGTTTTGTGTTGAAAGCATTTTATTAACATAACCTACAGGGTAATTCCAACTTAAAAGTTATTTCTAAAAAACATTTTTTTAGAGAATTTTGTTTAAGAACATCTGAATGACCCATTATAATCTCATTCAGCAAAGTCGAGGGTCTCCACGTTTCCACATTTGGCACATTCACTTCCCCCACCCCCCAAAAAGCGTCCAGCTGGATTGTCTCACATAAGCGTGCTGTGTGCTGCATCGCAACAGGCAAAGCTTACATGATGGTGCTGCTCAACTTGACCGCAGTGGCTATGCAGGCAGCAACCCCAGAGAACTACTACATATTTGGCTCAAATTCTTTGCTCGCCGCGCCCGATTGATGCAAAAGCTTTGTATTATCCGACTGTTTTGGTGCCACGCAAAGAATGACAGTACTCCGTGTGTCTCACGTGATCAGTTAAAGCCCAAGCCCCCAATCACAGTAACAGAAAAGGCATAACATGAAAAACATTGCTTTAAAAAAAATTCTATAACAAAGAGAAATATATTCATAACTGTCACGTGCGGAGTGATCGAAAGGTCTGCTGCCTGACACGAGAGCGGCGCTGCAAGGGTGACGATTCACATTAAAGTGCAGTACTTTATTTGAATGGATGACCGACTTCATTGCCATTGTTTAACTATACATTTAAAATGTGTCCGACTTGATCTTGTCTGTGTGTAAACTGTATATTGGAGAACTTAAAAGAGCAATCTGGATGACAATCAGAGAAAAGATAGGTCACAGTGAATGAGACGGATAAATAGTTATTTAATTTGTACAAAATCGTGTCATTTGACCTCATTTTAACTGGAAACTGCATTTCCAGACCATTGACTTTTGATCACTCCTTGTACGCTGCTCTGGCTGTAACGGACTGTGCTCATTTACAAGGCTGAACTGCACCACCATCCACTACAAGTACACGTACCCTACGTCAACCCCCCCCCCCCCACTGAAATATAACCGCAAAATGCATACAAAATACAAGTCACTTAGCCTTGTACTGCACTAAAATAACATAAATACAGTACATTATAGGATGCGATATATTTATAAGGCAATATAATAGATGCATCACAGCAACAGCGTACTGCGTGATGAGGCACTGTCTATATGAGCAACAGTTATGAGCTCCGATTAAAAAAAAATAAACACATTGCATGATTTTATGCCATAGCACACACCAACCGGTTTCAACATGACATTTGAAAGGGTAAAAAAATCAGGACAAAATAAGGTCGCTCTCAAGTTCACGTCATCCGCTGGTGCAGCCTACTTAATGCATTGGCTCCATCGTGGAGTCATGTGACTATCTAATGATGCTGCTGTCATTCGTTATTCTCCACCATTGTCAGTTTAATATCATTTAAGAGCTGCTGATGCATGGATGTCAACCGACAGTCATAGAACCCTGATAGCGTGCTAATGAGCCTAGGGCTGTGTAACCCGGTGTGCTTTCACATCGAGAGCCGAAAGCGAGAATTTGCAACGTGGCAAAGAGAAAAAAAAAAAATCAGGTTTTGTATAAAAATTAGCCTCTTAAAAATGTTAATTTCTCAACAATATTCAATTCGTGTTTGCAATCCAAATTAAAAAAAGCCCAATATAAATTGGAGACATTTGATGATGTTGCTTGGATTTTGAGTGCGAGCAAGAAGTTTCTCCGTGATCACATGTCCACAGAAGACAAAGCCTTGAAATGTCCTGTTGTTGAAAGGTACAGATGTTCCATTGTTGAACAGCTATATTCCTCAAAAGGTTACAATAAGAGCGGTCCAATAACTAGCTTCCGCTGAAGCAGGTGAAAGCCTTCCAAGTTCGAGCTGCAATCATTTTGATTCCCCTTCAGTGCGTCGCGTTCAGAACCACGTCATAGTCTTGGGAGGAATCATCGGTAGGTTTGACTATCTGAACACATGCCGAATAAATATACAGGTCCTTCAGCATTAACTGTCCGATCAATTTCACCTCGGGCAGCCGACTTGAACAGCCATTATGACCATCTTCATTTGCAGGTTTTCCTTGTGTTGAAAAAAATCACACGACCGTCAATTTTCATCAACAAGCGCCATTTACTTCCCGCATTTTTCCTGTGAAGAATTAAAAAATATACGACTTCCTTTCAGAGTAGGCCTTTTGTTTATACATATATAAGGGACGAAAATAAACAATCTTTTTAGTGCATCTGCAGTCGGCAGGAGGAGGCGGCGGCGGCGGGGGGTCACTTCTTGACGTGCGGCTGAAGCGGCTGCGGTGGCTGAGGTCCAGTTGAACACCTTGCAAGGGCGCCCTTGCTTGACGGAGGCACCAGGTCACGTGCTGCTGCTGCTGCTGCTCCTGTCACAGCAGCGGCGGCGGCAGTCGAGCTGCTGGCCCTGCAGTCCTCACTGCCCCCCCCCTTAGCTCTGCTACACTTGGTGCCGCCCCCCCCCCCGGTCTTGCCCGCGGAGGGCTCTGTCACGGGGGCCTTGTTTCCGGCCGCGGGTTCGCTCTGTGGCGGCGGCGGCGGGGTCGTGCAGCCTCCCTCGGGCCCGTCGGGGTTCTCCAGCATCTCCTGGATGAGCGGTGGCATGGAGCCTGGGATCTCCATCTTGAGCGTGATCACGCGGTCCGAGCCTGGGCAGAGGAGGAGGTGTGGTGTGTGTGTGGGTGTGAGTGCTCGTATACACGGTTCTGGGGCGGTGCAGGGCACTGCATGGTTTTTTATTTTCTTTTAAAGCTGCAGTTACTTTCCTGGGCATCTCCAATTGTAACCTATCCTCCCTGGTTCATACTGGAATGGATGTTCGATTATGCCAGTGGGGGGGCTTGGATTATGGGGACCAATGTGATATGGTGACATTAGCATTGCAGTGCTTTGTTTTCACTCCAATAGCTTAAAACTGCTGTTGACTTCCCACACATTGACACTCGTTTAGAGGGTTCACGTGGTGAGTCAGCCACCAACATGGGTTTAAACTCACAACTGTTGCATTACGTAACTGGAAGACAACAAACAAATAACAACAATATTCGTTTTTGACCCGTGAAAGCCTCACATTGTATCCGTACTTTTACAAGAGGGTTCCCTGCTGAAGATGTTCGACCAACATCCCATTAAAATATTGTTCTATGGAGGGATAAAGCCCTAGTAGGCACAGAAAACCAAACGTGCAAACGTATAAACACTGAAAAATATGCACATCGGTCAGTAACCTTCTTGCCGTTTTGCTATCTCCTGACCACCTTGGAGGCCCAGCAGTGTGACTGCCATGATGAGATGCAATCCCTCAATCCCTCAATCCCCCATCAAAAGCCCCGGATTACAGGCGTGCACCATTACATTTCCTTTCTGTATAAATTATATAGACTTGGATTACTTTAGACATTAAGGTCATGGGTTTTACAAAAACATGACTGCACGTGTAAGTCTCCATTCTATCGGGCTCATCACATTTGTCTCCCCAATTTGGACGCATTAAATCTGTCCGCTCGTTTGAAATCAAGTTGGCGAAGGCCGGTATATTTCGGAAGGAGTGAATTCCCCCCATATTCCACATTGTTGGCATGCAATGCGATACGATATCACATGCAAAGCATTGACCATGTCAAATGTAGTTCCACGCATAAAGAATGTCAACAAAAATGCTACATTTATCATACTTTACAAGTTGTGCTTTTCTTTTTAACCACCGTGGATTTGATATTTTGCCAACATATAAGCAAATAACGTTATGGATTGCTAGGAAAGCACAATTTCAAATTGAACTGCGTGCGCTTATCTTGAATTCCAACGTGTAATCAAGATACAGAAGGTGACATTGAAGGACACTATTGCAAGCTTCCAATGAAGCAATTAACCAGATTCACTTGTGTGCTCAACTCCCAAAAGCAATTCAAGTTCAACTGCAAATTCCCACTCCGGTCAGGATTTAACTTAGATCATCATCCCTCCCGGAATGACACAATGAGTTCCTCTTTTTTTGGGAAATCAACAGTGGTTGTCCCGTGGAATGGCCTTGTCTCCCCGCCATCGGCATACGGCATCTTCATAATTGGCCGAGAGCCATGAACGGAGATGAGGGCCCCAACGCCCTCAATCCTTCGAGCACGGAGACAGACGCGTTCAGGCTGGGTGTCATTTGGTGCATTTTTAAAGCCAAGAAGTGGTCGGAAACTGGTGCCACGTGTTTCCATTGGTGCTGACAACCACAGATCAAGTTATATCTATTTTATTTTACCAGGTAAGGCCCACTGAGCTATTTAGCAGCTCTTTTTCAGAAGCGACCTGGTCACAAACGATAACCCAATTGAAAGTTGCTTATCACTTGGAAATGTATAGCAGCCAAATACTCTTAAACACACGTTTCTAAATGCGGAGGGGTTAAACCGGAAGATCCGGAAAAAAATCCACGTGACCACGGGGAGAGAAATATGCAAACTCCGAATATACAACAGGCGTCAAGAGTCGGGATCGAACCGAAGCCCTCCTGTTCGCCAGGTGCCACGGTATATCTCGCTTGCGCGGTTGGCCTCGCTGAAACAAGGCTCCCCCAAGGGCCCGCGGATTGCCGGCCTCGCGACACGACGGACGCACCCTTGGAGCTGATGCCACGGAGGTCGGTGATCTTCATGAGGATCTTGGGGAACATGTGGGGCTTGGTGGGCCGCCGCTTGCGCACGTAGTACTTGAGCGCCTCCAGCAGCGGCTCCTGGAGCCGGTCCACTCGCTCCGGGTGCTCCAGCTCGGGCCGGTCTGCGTACAAATAGAGGCGAAGGTTCGCCAGTTAGCCTCTGCGTCAGTAGTGGGTGGGTGGGTGGGGGGGGGCACTTTCGCCGATAAGATATCATCGGCGCGAGGGCCGCCACCACGTTTGAAACAACTGGGGGTTTGACAGCAGCACGGTGATGTGGAGGTGTTGTCACTCTGTGTGTATTGTTGGGGGCCGCACGTCAGGGGCCGCACTAAAGGCCACCAGGGGCCGCCAGTGGCCCTGTGGGCCTTGCAGTGAAGAGCACTGCTCGACGTCATTGGGCGCGGTATTATTTGATGTAATTTGCAGTGGCTGGAACGGCACGTGGAGGTGTGGCGTGTTGATGTTTACACACCGTGTCAGGCGTGAATTTAAGCACTGAAGGTGTGCAAATGACCCTATTGTGATCCTATCCATGCTTGGTATTGCAGAAGTGACAAGATTACACTTGTACATGTGTATATTGAACGTATCTTGTGTCGTACGTAGCCAACCGTGCTAATCAGAGGTGCGGGAATAGTGATTGACATTGTAGAGGTACTGTAATACACAATATCATATTGTTAATATGTTCAAAGTAATTTCATACGATTACCTGACCAACAACTTTTCAAATTATTCATAATATAGGTTTTTGGGTCAAAAACCTATATTATAAATAATATTGGTCGCGAAAGCCTACATGTTCAACTTTTCAAATTACTATAAACTGGGATTAAAAACAGGAGCTTAGTTACGCGATTACATGTTGAGAGACATTGGAAGAGAGGCAGACGGACAAGAGGGCTAGAGGATGGAGGTGGCAGTGAAACGTGGCCACGTGCCCGGTCGGTTCCAAGCTTCCACCCGGCGGTCAACGTACCGCCCGTGATGAGGCAGATGGAGGAGAGCAGGCCGGCCTCCGTGTCGTCCATCTCGAGCGGCAGCAGCTGGGCGGCGAACGCGAACACCAGGTCGGTGAGCGGCCCGAAGCCCGCGTTGTGCATCTGCGTGCGGTTGAGCGTCAGCCCGTCCGAGAACGTCATCGTGTCGTGCTCGGGCGTGTAGCGAGTGCAGATCCGCAGGATCTGGGCGGGGGGCGGAGGGACAGCGGAGCGATCGCGGGATTATAGCACACGCGCCACCGCGGGCAGCAGTTAGAGCAGAGGTCGCAAACGGGTTTTGATTCCTTACCCGTACCCGGCCGCACCAGGGTCGCAAACGGGTACCCGTACCCGGCCGTACCCGTACCCTACCCGTACCCGGCCGGGTACGGGTAGGGTACGGGTATCGGGTACCCGATTGCGACCTCTGGGATGAAGCCATGTTGCAGGCGCGGGTGGGTTGATTCTAGGAACTTGAATTGTGAGAAGAGACAAGACGTTGGGAAATGAGTGACAAACGGTTACTCACCAGTGACTCACGGTCTACCCGTACCCGTACCCGGGCCGCACCAGGGTCGCAAACGGGTACCCGTACCCAGCCGGGTAGCCAGGTATCAGGTAGGGTACGGGTATCGGGTACCCGGTTGCGACCTCTGAGTTAGAGCCACGGTGACGCACCTCGCACGTGCTGACCGCGCCTCCGATTAGCGCTCAGTTGGCTAGGTACGGAGCGGAAGAAGTTCAACATTCATACGTACACGTTGAACTTCTCTCGCACCATGCGTAGCCAAGCGCGTGCTAATCGGGAGGTGCGGGTGGTTTTTTTAAAGTAAATGACTTAAGAAATAAATGTAATGACGGATTCAGACTATGGTAAAATATCAAACACTAATTTGGTATTTTTTAAGTACATTCATGTAATACAATAAACCGCCTCATCTTTTTTTAAATGGGGGGGGGGGGGCAGTTGGGTTATATGCAAAAAACATGTTAATAGGTTGAATTTAGTTCCCACCACGATCACTCGCGAGTGACACCTGTTCATCCGTGAAAAAGGCGGATAATAGGAAGAATAAATCTGCGTACATAAGGAGTCTCTGTAGCTTGATTCAGAGCCCAGGATTACATTTGCTGATAAGAGAGGTGTTGCTCTACGTTGATGAATAGTTTCCCTCTGCTTAGACTGGCCCCCACCATAGTGATGGGGAATTTCCACCACTGGCTCAGTGTAGCCCACTGATATAAGCACTGTCTCATCCTCATGAGCAGGACACACACATACACACTTTTACCTTGATTTTTTGTTTATGACCACTCAAAAACACTAGAGTTAAGCGGAGACCCTGGACCATAAATACCCAAAAGCAGCTTGTGAAATGTGCCTCCGTTGTAGAATTATAAACGGTTTAACAGTCGGTTAAAATCTGCCAGGGGGGGGGGGGGGGGGCCCCCCCAGATGTTTTTTTCCCACCCATGGCAATGCAATAAGGCAGCTCTGCCTGATCGTGTGCCTATTGGAGCTTGGCTGAGCCGCTCGTGCTGGGCAATTGAGCGCTGGCACCATGCGGTTACCATTCAGTGATATTTTTGAGAGAGAAAAGAAAAGCCTCACGCTATAGCAGGGCTCAAGTTTCCTGGCACTGTAGAGGCTCAGCCTCCACTAAACGCGATGAAAAGGCCAAGGGAAATGCAGTTATCGTTGTTGCTTTATAATATTTAATAATACGTACAATTTGCCCCCGAGGGAACTAATTATGGTCCTCAGTCCGACTGCTACTGGAGCTATGTGACAAGTGGAGTGTCACCTTGCCTGGCACGTAGTGTTGCAAAAGGAATCGCAACATTGCTTGAAGGATCCCTCCAGAAAAGGTAAAGAAACCGAGTAAGTTTGGTGATACATTGGAAGAAACCCAAGCAACCCAATCGAGTGAGGGAAGCCACGCAAATGTCCGATCATCTCAACATGGAAGCAGAGCTCCAATGGCGGCGAGTAATCCCACCCAGCCTGTGGTCACCACGTTGCATCTGGGCACCCTGCACTGCGCGTGTTTGACGGCTCCCTCCCCAGAAGCTCCCCTCTATTTGCCCGCAGCACGCGGCTTCCCCACCAACCCAGGTTCTCCCCCCTGGCCCTCGCCAGCAAAATGTCTGCCCCGAGTCTTCAATGATGGACCCAACAATACGTACTCTGGTGGTGTGGAGGGAGCGGTGGGACAGTGGTGAGCGCGCTGCGCTACTAGCAACCCGACAGAGACCGGGAGTTCGATTCCCGCTCACGGCCACCAACACCAGTGTTGATTTGTTGAACCGGTCATGGGTCTCCCCTAGGTCGACTCAGCCTTACACGAGTACCTCGTGCAATGTGTAAACGTCGCCACTAGGGAGACAAAGGCGGCCGGGCGTGGTGTTGGCCACCCACCCCCTCGTGTGCTGTGCCGGCCTTAATAGGTGCTCGCTAACAGCGCTTGCCCCAACAGTCTGTTAATAGGATATACGGGGTGAACTGTCGTTTCGTAGTGGTGTGTGTGCACTTACAAAAGTGACAGTTCCGTGAATATGACTGTAGGTGGCACTCTTTGCACAAGGAATAAGAACGCCCCCACTACTCTCCCTCAACAGCATTGCTTCTGTTTCATTAATAAAATAAGGATGTCGGCGAATGGTCCCCTTGGTGT
The DNA here is from genome assembly GCA_014621495.2 of Entosphenus tridentatus. Taxonomy (NCBI): domain Eukaryota; kingdom Metazoa; phylum Chordata; class Hyperoartia; order Petromyzontiformes; family Petromyzontidae; genus Entosphenus; species Entosphenus tridentatus. The sequence goes on from CM025612.2 coordinate 17,547,468, forward strand.
TTATTGATGCATGTCAACAGTGATGAAGAGTAATGCATTTGCTGTCATCACATTACTGGAGGCGGCAACTGATGATCACATATTATTGGAGTACAATATATTGTCTTTCAGCATGTCGGTTGTACATTGCAGTTTTTTTATCATTCCATTTTTTTAATATTCTAAAAGTATAACGAAGCCTCATGAAAAGGGTGAATAGATCTTGGACAAAGGCTTAGGTTAACCTGAGAACATCAGCAGCCAATAGATAACAGATCATTCAAAGCCCCACATTACATTAGAGTGCTTACTATATCCGAGCTTAAATGACAATATATTAAAGACGTAATAAATAAACAAAAAATTAGCTTATGATCATTTGAAAAGACCAAATACACGTGTGATACGTTCCTCATAAAACCTCGAGTATTTCGTCATTAGTTTTTGAAAGTACCCTTCATAACACGGCCCGGCTCAACACAGCCCCAGCATTATTTCACTGGTACAGTGTGGAATGTGTACATGCAATTACATTTGCGTAAGTGTGAAACACGTTCGGAAAATATTACCCAGGAACTGCAAGGCGTGCGGGATCAGCCCAAGTCACTGATGAAAGCAGATATGAACACGATTCATCAAGTGCTGCCCTCCCAGTGTACGATTCGTAGCACTGTGCATCTGGGGAGGCTATGTATCGTGTTATCTCGGACATGCAGGGATCACTGGATATACACACCTGCCAAACAGCTTTGATACGCACAATAAATATTTATTCAGTGGAAGCAAACCAGATTCAATTCACGTGAATAACGCAGTGGATGTATGCATCACTATGGCATGAATGCTTTCAAATAATGTATTGATTAAACATTCATTTTATTTTACTTTAGCTGTAAAAAGTGCTGTAAATGCAATTGTTAACCTGGCAATAACATTGTGCAAGAACGTAGGGGATTTGTTGTCAAAATATTAAGTGTTGAATATGTCCACAGAATTGCCAATCGTTGAGCAGGGGTTTATGATATTCATGTGATGTACCCAGGGCACCCCCTCCCCATGTGTTCACAAATACATTATCCCTCCCTCATTATAGGTCACAGCGTAGGAGCACAATACGTTGATACGCTAATCTCATTCTAAACTGGTTGGATGCGAGCCACATTTTATTAATCGATCGCTGAGTAGAAAAAATTAACCCGTAAAAACAAAGTTTTTCACTATAAATCCTTTATATGTGTGGCGGCTAGAGTCCTCTCGTCCTCTGGCTTGAGATGGCTGCCACCTATGGGTCAGATGATTGCATGCCAGCAATAAGCAATTGGTAATTAAATATAATATTTTTGTCCTAAAAAGTGTAAAATTTTTGAAAAAAAATTTCACGAACATTTATTGTCACGCACAACGAGTCTGTGTGGAAAATGTCAGCTCGATTGGATCACGGGAAGTCGGTTAAAAAACGACCGAAAGATTTGCACGGTCGTAAGCAAGCAGCGAACTTAATATAAAGGATTTAAAAATGAGATCTTAATCGTATATCCCTCTACCCAAGTCCCGATCATCCGTGCATCCGATGTTACCTGCACAGCTTCCCATTGTCCTTGTGCTACATTTTGTCCTATTGGCCAAACTTTCGCTCAAACGAGTGAAAGTTCATCTCCGTTGCCAGTCTCCGAGCCATTCGTGGAAATTCCACATTCCCAAGTCGGGGGCCGGTTATCACGAAACAATAACCGCCGTCGGCTCCCCACCGAGTGGTATGCGCCACCCTTCCCCTTACAGCGACTACTGCCACCACCCAGCAGCTGCCTGCCCTTGCCATTCTTACTTTTAATTAATTCCCGATGCTAAATCGATCTCCGACAGACTGACTATTTATATTATGTTTATTCCACAATGCATCCGTCTTGCTTGGCGCTGGCTAAACGTTATTATAAACAAGGGAGTGTGAAGGTCACACGTGTGTGTGACAACGCTGGCTCTGGCAGTAGTCTGACACAAGAGGCTCACAGCACGTCCCGTGTTTACGATTCTTCGCAAGCGAGTGCTAGGATAGTACAGATCTATTTAAAATCCGACATTAGCGTACCCCTCCGGTAGCATTGCTGCCGTTTTCTCCGCACAAAAGAGAACGGGGAAAGAAAAAAAAGCACCTAAATGTCTGCTTACAATGAAGGTGAACATGTGCCACCTTCACGAAGCGTTCAAGCAATGCAAGAAGAGCACTATTACCCTTTCCCGTTCTGAGACGTTTGCGAGTTGCAGGGCGGGTCCCATTCACCGCTGATTCTCGGAACGCGTAAGCGGCTCACCACTAATTTTATTTAGAGAGGCGTAGCGCCGCTGTCTTTAAACACACTGTACTCACCGCAGAGAACTGTAGCTACACGACCGCACTCTATCACTGCCGATGCCAAAATGTGCTACGCCGTCCCGCGTGACATACGTGTACTTCGTCAGAACAGAATCTGAAGAAAAACTGAAACAAAATAACTTTGCTGGAATAAAAACGGATGACATACGTCATCAGTTTTTTTTAGAAAAAGTGGAAAAAAGGTGAAAAACAAACTTCAACTTCAAGTCAGTGTCCATATCAAGCACCGTCCCCTGCTCAAATGAACAATGGGTGCCGGTTAATTTGGGCCAGTGGTGGAAATTTACCATTACCAGGCTTACTCAGTCTCTTCAGTGCACAGCCACTGTTGATTTATCCCCAATGGGAGGATTGAATAAACCGAGCCTAATCACATTTGCCACGCAACCAAATGTGCCATGTGAGATTTGGGCGCCTGACGATAACTCGATTTGTATTGCCAGTGTTACCATCACAGCTCCCTTGCTCGATTACGACGACGAGCTATCAGCGAAAGGCGAGAGCTTCGTCAATGCCACTGCTCACCAAGATGTCGAGGCAGGCTGCCTTGAGCAAGGTGATCTGGTCGTCGATGCCCAGGGTGGAGAAGCCCGGAATGCGCTTGGCGAACTCCACCGTCTTCACGATACACTTGGTGGACAGCTCGCTGAACTTATCCCACAGGTTTGCGTCGAGCGTCACGCGCTGCCCCGATCCATTGGACTGCGGAAAGCACAACAGGATCATTCAGAACGGTCCAAGTTAAAACAAGAGCGTTTCAAACAATCAAAGTTTATTTCCATTCTCTTTGGTTCTTTCGGTAAAGTTACAGAGATAGAATACTAATAGATCAAGTTAAAACAAGAGCGTTTCAAACAATCAAACTTTATTTCCATTCTCTTTGGTTCTTTTGGTAAAGTTACGGAGATAGAATACTAATAGATCAAGTTAAAACAAGAGCGTTTCAAACAATCAAAGTTCATTTCCATTCTCTTTGGTTCTTTCGGTAAAGTCACGGAGATAGAAAATGTATAGATCATTTGTTTCCATTGCGTTGGGGCGATGCTAATCTTCCACAGGAGGCCGTGTGCCAGTTGTTCGAATTTCACATTTCTACGGTCTACCCTCAAGACAAGTATTAATTTCGTACAAAGTGGTAACAGCTGCGTTTAAACTCAGAGAGATGATGTGCGAATTCAACCGTCGATGGAGATTTGGGCCACAATTCACGCGCGCGTTTTCTACGGCGGCACTTTCGTGCCCTTCGGTGGCAGATTCGCAGATTATTTCGTCCAATCCCACCCACCATTTACAATCCAACAGCGGCTATATCCGCCACTGGGACCGCATCCTGCCCTGAAAGGTGGAGCGAGTGTGGCCAGGTGCGTCCTGAGCGTGGTGGCCCACACAAGTGTTGGGCGAGTGGGCGTGGCGATGTATCCGGTGAGGTCTTGCCACATCCTCCTTGCCACTGTGGCAGGGGCTTGCTGACAGGAGGTCACGTGGCAGACCCAGATGTTAGGTGTTCACATTTACACACACACACTAACAGACTGTTGGGGCAAGTGGTGTTAACGAGCACCTATGAAGGCCGGTACGGCACACGAGGGGCGAGTGGCCAGCAACACGCCTGGCCGGCTTTGTCTCCCCAGTGGTGGAGTTTATACACCGCAACAGGTACTCATTTGAGGCCAAGTAGACAATATTGCATGTGTACTATACATTATACCCACAAACACACACACACACACACATGCGTATACAGTACAGAACACCTGATGGAGATGGTCGTGCCTGGGCGACTACTGTAATGTCTGCAAAATCCTACTGAAAGAAGGCAAATGCTACTACTGGTTACTTGTACAAATACATAAAGATAGCAGCATCAACAGGAGTGGCATCATCAGCATCATCAGCATCACCTGCATCTTCACGTCTATTGTCCATCAGCATTGGCGAGAAAAAACCAGGGAACTTGGAGAAAACCCGTTTCTATAAGGGATTGCCACTCGCGCTTATCCGACATACAAAACAGCAAGTGTAAAGTCTTTCCTCTTAGACCGGCAATGGATCGGCACTCATTTGAGGAGCAATGGCCAGCCTCTTCATAGGATCATCAATATTAACCTTCCACAAAGTAGTATGTATCATGAGACCTCCTTTGCCAGTATTAACTTATGTTGGTAGGTTTTCCTCCTTTCTGCATGTTCACCACAAGTATATGTGGTTAATGCAGATATGATTCCTCGCAAAGGTTTCAGTTTGGTGTTTTAACATCTTAACGCCCGTTTTATTGCCAGAAAGGGGGAAACCCTATTAACAAAGTAGTATGTATTTTACACACTCTGAAAAAATGACAGACGAACAACCACTGACGAGAATTGTAACCCAAACATCCTTATTTTCAATCTGGCAAATGACACGTAACAACACCTGGCAGGGCCACACTTATTGCAATTTGCTTTTTTTAAACACACAACCGACTCGTACATAATGAACACTGTGGTGGAAAAAAAGAATGCCTTTACAACATTCAAGCACGTAAGAATAATTTACTACAAAGTGCTCCCCTCTGACAAGCGGCAGGGCCCAGCCGTGTTCCAGTCCCGTCTCAGGATTCGCAGCCCTCGGGTGCTGCCCTGAATGCTGGACGTCCCGCTTGAGAGGCACGCCCAACAAACCTGCAGACTGCTTTGTGCAGGGCGACCACAAGCACGTCGAGCCAATCGCCAGGATGTGTACAGGCAGTGCACCGAAGGCGGCTTCTTCTCCACGAGACACGCCAAGGACAAAGATGCCACGTATAGCCTTAAAAAGGGTGTCGGGGCAAGTGCTGTTAGCGAGCACGTATGTTGAACTTCTCTCGCTAATCGGAGGTGCGGGGGGGGAAGGTCAGCACGGCACACGAGGGAGGTGGATGGCCAGGACCACACCCGATCACCTTTGTTGTCTCCCCAGTTGCGACATTTACACACCGCACAAGGTACTCATTTGAGGCCGAGTCGACCTACGGGAGGCCCAGGACCAGTTCACAAAATCGTCAGTGTTGACCGAATCGCCGGGTTCGTAGCGCAGCGTGCTAACCGCGCCGCCACCGCTCCCCACATGAGACACGCCACAGTCGGCGAGTCCCAGAGTGCAGTGACAAAAGTGATTTGCTAAAACCAGAATGCCGACTCTTACATGCGGTGGTTATGCACGTAGGGGCACACCAATGGGCATTACAGTGTGAATTGTACAGGTGACTGGAGGACTTTAAATCCAAGCATCCGCATGTGTTAGGCCTACGACGGCCACTTCCATGAATTCTCAAAGTGCTCCAACCCCTCGATACAAGAGCAGTTGGGAGAACATTCCTCAATGGAGTCTCCTGGAACATTGCCGAGGAAAGCATTGTCCAAACTACAACCCCTTGTGCCATCCCCTCCTGCACCAACAGTAATCGGCAGGCTGCAATGTTTAACAGCTTCTTTTACATTTGAATGAAGAAGACTTGTGAACAGTAGAAGATGTACCGGATTACTGAAAATTTAATCCTGGCTTCCCAGGAATTATTAAATATTCAATATATATGGAGCTTCCTGTGACTGAATGATTGGACTGAGTTGGTGATGTAAAGTCTCACAATGTTGTAGAATGCCTAGAAAGCTGACATTTGACACACATTTTGTTGAACTTATATTTATACCTAGAAACGATAAGCAACAATTTGCAATTAGTGGGGAGAAAAAAAAAACACTGAACGTTTTTGTTTTTGAATCAACGACTCCACTAAAGTTTGTATCTTGAAGTTTTCACGAATCCAAATACAAGGCATCATGTTCTTGATCATATTACATGTTGGGTATTTTTTGGACGAATACGATTTACAAATCAGGCAAAGGCGGCGAAGAGCTACTTCCATGAAATATGACATGACTATGATTAATACGACAATATTCATTATTACGCTACTGGACAGTTTCAAACAAAGCTTTAAACAAAACAATACCTCCAGTGGGAATGTGCTGCGCTTTGACAAAGTCAGGGATGTGTTTTCTTTTTCATTTACCGTCCACAAAACTTATAATAACCTAACATTTAAACAGCTGGCAATGCTGAGAATTTTTGGACCGACACTTGTAATCTTTGATTTATTTTATTTTTTATTTAATTAAGATTTGTAAAAAAAAGTCGTATAATCAGTGTTGATTTGAAGCTTTCGTGACTGCAGGAATCCATACTCTTTGGTTGTTTCAGTAAAGTCACGTAGGTAGACAAAATAAAATTATTTTATTTTATTTAAGACTATACTTATAATCAGTCTTCGGAAGGATAGTTTCCGTAGCACAACTAGATTTCCCTCCTGAAGCCAATATATTAATGTTTTAAAATACAACCAAAACTATGAGATGAGATAACCAAAATGGCACCTACACTTTATCAAAACACCACGCCGTACGATTCACTCGTTTCTCAACGCCAACCAACTTGAGGACTCTTTTGGTGTTTTTTTTCGAAGCTGTCAAGAAGCCAAACGTAAACCACAGAGGCTGAGGAATGAAACACCGTGATTATTTTTTATATATTTTTTTTCTAACAAGAGACTGGGTGGATAATGAGACGGGGTTCTTACTGACGGGACTAAGGCCCCTGGGGCATTTGCACTAACGTCTGAGACGAGGTGAAATTCTAGCAGTGCTATTACAACCCAGTGGAAACCAAGTCTGGCATCGAGACTGCTTGTTTTCACGCAAACTTAATAACTTACCTGTTTGTTGAATTAGAAAGCCTACAATTTAAAAATGTATAAATGACAACCTTTCATCACAGTATTATTTTGTATACATTTTTTATAAGAGTACATTTTACACAAATGTTACGTAAACCAATTTGGCTTGGCAGAACAGATGAAGCGATTGTTCATGAAAGTTCTGTAACATTCTAGTCGCATACCCCCGTCTTGACCGTCAGTTGTTATGCTGTGCATGTGCAGCAACTAAACTTACTGCAAGGAATGCCCATGACGTGTATATGGTTAAGCTTACTTATGAGATAATGGGCCAACCTCACGAACTGAGGGGTTTCCCAGCTTTCTGGAACGTTCTTCTGACAGAAGCCTGCAAGGGCCACTTCTACTCAATTCAAGAGCGATATTGCGGCCAATTTCCAAAACCAGGGACAAAAACGAGGTGAACATCACTGCACAATCTCCAAGCCACAGTGATGGCTGAACCAATACAGCTGTAATGTGTCTTACACAAACATGTAACATAAGAGCCGGGTGATTCCCATGATTATTGTCCTGAATTCACCATTCCATGTTGAGACTCGAATATGATTTATGATGGGGATGATGGGATCGGTTTGAATCGAGGAATAATGGGGAGCTGGCCTGTGGTCAGCCTGGTGAGGCATTCAGACAAGGGAGGACACGTGGGCCCTGTCCATCCTGGCAGAATCACAATATACACGTAGGGCCTCAATGCCTAGGTAATGTTGCAAAAGCGACTGGTTGATACCGGGCAGCTGGTATCAACCAGAATCACTGTTTAGCCAGAAAGGCACTTTCTAGCACATGTCTGTGGAATCCAGATGTTGGGACATCCCAGGAATCGTGAGAAATGCTCACCGCACCTATATTTCCTTGTCATTGGCCGCAATCTAGGATGAAAGATGTACGCATATGGAATCACGCCCCACGGTTTAGGTGGTAATTCTGCAATTTTGTGGTGTTTTTCTTCTGCCGAACCCAGCCCACTTTGGCACATTCCACCATGTTGACTGAGGCACAGTCAACGGATATATTGAAAGCATCTGAATTTACTGCAAGATTGGCCATCATTTTGCCATGAGGGATGGAGTGATTTCAATCTCTATCAAAGTCAACTCGGACCATGCATGCCTCCAAGATTAGTACAAAGAACATGACCTGCTGTGCCTCAGTGAGATTTAAACGTAAGTTGTTCTATACTCATTTGAGCATTGGATATTTTTACTTAATATTTGACACAACGCTTCAGAAAGTAAATAATAAACAGCAGAACTCCTTTTTTTCTGTGCCCTGCAAGATGGTACTAATTACTACGATAATTAACCAAGAATGTGTCCCGCGCGTGACGTCACTCCACATGAGGTTCACCCTCCGCGTGACGTCACTCCACATGAGGCCCACCCCCCCTCATTAATATTCATAAGTGGGTGAATTTTTTGACTAACGCAAAGGAAGGTCGAGCTGAATTAAATAATTGTTTATGCAAAGTCGCTTCAAATATGACGTTTCTTTACAGGAAGTGACGGTAAAAAAAAAATCTATGCAGCACACTGCTACATCCGTGCGTGACGTCACTGCAAGAGCCCCCCCCCTTCATTAATATTCATGCGCACGTGGAAATTTACACGAACGCACAAGAAAGTCGCTCACTCCACATGCCGCACCCCTCCGCTCGTTAATAATCATGAGCGGGTGACGTCACTACACATGCCGCACCCCTCCCCAACAACCGTGAGGGGGTGACGTCACTCCACATAGGGCAACCCTCCCCCCACATTAATAATCATGAGCGGGTGACGCCACTATACATGCCGCACCCCTCCCCAATAACCGTGAGGGGGTGACGTCACAACACATAGGGCAACCCCCCCCACATTAATAATCATGAGCGGGTGACGTCACTCCACATGCCGCACCCCTCCCCAATAACCGTGAGGGGGTGACGTCACTCCACATGAGGCAAACCCCCCCCCAAATTAATAATCATGAGCTGAACAATTTTTCTATTGAATATTTCAGATTTACTGCAATATACACCCGTCCTTGGATGGCGAACAAGCCATTTTAATTAAGAATGGCCAAGTTGGACCCCTGATTCATTCTTCTAACGTGAAAAAATCCAATTGTGTGTCCTGTGAAGAGCTCTGCTGGCGGTGTTAATAGGCATAACGGCATCGCCGCTCTCGTGTGTGTGGTCACGCAGGTCAATAAAAACACATTTTAGTGGATACCCGCCCAGCGAGCTTGGGGATCCCATTTAGGAGGCAGTAAAGAAAGTAGATCGCAGATGTTTGAGTGGAGCGTTAACCTGTTAAATGCTGTGGGGATTCTCCAGCCACTCTCATTTCATCCCATATGTAAACATACACGATTGTAACTGACAATTCAAAGAGAATAACCAACCAACAAAGGTTTTTTTTTAGCAAATAAAAGATTATTATATCATCCGAGAAGGGCAACTTCACTTCCAATGCTGCACTTTCAACAGCTTTTCTTACTAACTGAAGCTTGTTCGAAGACAATACGTACTTTATTGTTGCATATCACAAAAGGAGCAAAGGCATTGTGGTGACATGCGTGAGTGTTGTAGTGCTCAAATCGGAGCTCTCCGATTAGATACATCTTTTAATGTCCTCTATATTCTTCTCAAATCTTGTTGCCACACTCTACGTAATCTATTCACAACAACAATTGTGAAGAACACATATCCATGCAGAGCTATTTCTTGGTCAAACGATAAAAAGCAGAACCACATTGTTTGGGAAATGGTGCCATGGTAGATTTTCCCTGCCCAGCACTCCAGTGTGAGCCCCAGATCATTTTCAGTTTTCTCGTGCACCGCGCAACGACGCTAAAAGTGACATACTTGAGGAATGTTTCCAAGATAAGCTCATTTAGCAACACATTCGTCTCTCTTTGTTGTTGTTGTTGCATAAGTAAACATTTTATGCCAGCTCAGAAAAAATATAAACAATATTAAGTTATTAGCCATGTTCAGGTTAAACAAAATTCCAGATTAGCATTCCTCTTTGCTCGTAGAATACAGAGAAATTACTTTCACCGAAACACACAGCAAGGCCCGGGGGCTGTGGGAGGCAGTTACAGCATGTTAAGCATTTGTCGCTCTGGGATGTAGAATTTTTCAGCAAACATCCAAGCAAAACACGGTGCCAGTTGACCTTGCAATAAAATACAAGCTCTGCTGAGTGGCAGACTGGGAGTGCTTTGGACAGAAACCCAAAACCTGCCCAGATGGAGACTTCATTAACCATGGTACACGTGGCCTAAGGCTGACGAGAAAATAAAGTATATTTTTTAAGGTCCAGCCACACCATACCCCACCTCCCCACAAGTGACAAGAAGGAGCAGAAATAACCAAAGAAGCCCAAAGCACGAAACACTGCTTCATCCACACGTGTGATCTCTGACAAACATCCTCGTGCCAGGTAAAAATAGAACCGAGGCAGTGTTTCCAAAAGAAAATGGTTGTAAATTGTACATGAATCGAACTTGATAATCGAGCTTTCAAATGTAAAAAAACTAAATGTTACTTGAAACTGCATAAAAAGTCAGTGTCTCCACCTCCTACTAGGCAAATGCTGCAAATTTTCGGTTTCCTAAACAAAAATGTTAACCAGGCCGAAAAATAAATATTCAAGATGATCTCATTTATTGTTTTGCTGCAGATTGATCTGGAAAATCGAAAGTAATACATCACTAACACTGGTCAACACACTTTTTCTGGCATAAAGTATTCTAACGGTTTTAAGGTAATTTTGGGGCGCTGATTCCAAATCTGGCATCAGTTTTTGTCTATCACATCAGGTTTTCGAGATATCAAATATTGCATTTTCAATCAAAACTGTAGAAGAAAAATATTAAATAAATGTGGATATCTACATAACATAATATTATAAATACACCATCCTAAAAATACAGCACCATATTTTAACACTAAAGCAGTCACTGACTCGCAACAACTTGCAATCATAAGTGACAAAGTTAATTTCGGGTAAAATCAATGAAAATGGGGTATGCCGGTAGTATAAAAATCAGATGTGATAGAGCAAATCTGAGATCAGATTTGGAATCGGCAACCTGAAATTAGTCTAAAACAGCTGCAAAAGTCCAGGCCAGAAATTTGTTTTTGTTGACCAGTGTTATCTTCGCGTTTCCCCACCAAACGTGGTGGCACATGGCACCGGGTGACGTCCCTATTCTTAGCAGAAACACATTTTTATTCGTACATAAAATGACAGACTGATGAACTAAACCATCAACAGTTTTTTTTTACTTCACCGAGCTATATATAGCGTCTTTTCAGAAGCGACCTGGACACAAATTATAGCTCAGCGAAGTGGTTTATCACGTTGAAATGTACAGCAGCCAAATATTCCAAACGCGTGTTTACGAATGTGGTGGGAAAAACCGGAGGACCTGGAGAAAAATGCTCACGACCATGAGAATATTCAAATTCTAAATATACAGGCGTTAGCGTTGAGATCTAAACCACGACCTCCTGTATACCAGGTGAGGTAGTTAACATCTCGCCAACGCAGCCCAGGTGCTATAAATAGCATTGTACCCACAGGGACAGTTGCCACTGGGAAAGCCCTTTCAAATGTTTAAATGAGATTAAATGCGAGCTTATTGTATTGAAAAGCACTCTCAGATGCTTTGGCGTAAAGGGCGCTATAAACAAATCTAATCATTATCGTTATACTTTACCACACTAATCAGTCTGTTTTGGTGTAGGGACTGCCGAGGACTGGTTGAGATACCACTTTGCCATTGATGTTAGTCATGGCCGGGAATCAAACTAAAGTCACTGGGTTCAGACAGCATTGGGCTGTCCACTGCATCAACCACCACACCCCCAGATAACTTAACCATTTTAAACTTTGACCTCTATAGACTTAAGTGGAAACCATCAAGAGTTATAAAACAGGCAACGCTTTGGCCAGAAGTTCATCTCAACAATAACCATTCCCTTCGAGAATATACTGGATTAGGATTTTCCTGAAAATGTCTAATTGTGGGACGAAAACAAAGATAAAAATGTGCACTCCACGTATCGTATCCACCAGATGGATTTGTCCCATTGTTTCCAGCGCGTAACTGGAAGTAAACACTGCTGCTGCTGGATGCTTGCAGCCAGTGTCAAGGATATGAAAAAAAAATAGTCGCAGATAACAGATGATTTGCAGCCCTGCTCTCAACCACCACTATCAGTCAGTGGGTTCGTTCTCCTCCTCAGGGGGTAGAGGAGGAGGGGGGGCAGAGCGAAAACTGCTTGTGTTGCCAATGGGATGTTACCATCATGTTCACAAGCCATTCTATTACAAATAACAGGAGCAAACGTATTGCACAGATTTCATGCATTTAGCATGACATTAAGCACGTCCTGCATTCACTATCCTGCCGAGTGGCAGTTTGGCGACGTGTCCTGGCGTAACCCACTTTCTTTTCACAACGGCCAAGAGGGGACGTCTCTGGGTTGTGTTTGTTCTCCCATCCGTAGCTTGGTTCCTCTCTATCGGTCTCTCCTTAGAATTCCCAGCATGCGTGCCTCCATGCTTCTCTTGGTGTCCTTTTTTTCACTATTGCTCCATTTTCCGTGCCATATTTCACAATTCCGTTCCATATGTCACAGCAGCCAATATACACAATTGAAAATGTTCCGCGTCAGGCCCACTGCTTTCAAATATGAATTCAATTTTCCAAAAGCACTCCAAGCCTGCCCTCGCTCACCTTTATTTCATTACTTTAATCCTAATCCACTTTCAAAATCACTCCCCTGAAAATATGCATACTCGGTTGTGCTTTCCAGTTTTAACCAGACAACCTTGTTCTTTTGTATTTGTTTCGCTCATACCTATGGAAAAATCACTCAGGTCGGGGCGCGCATGACTCTGAGCATTTGTATTACACTTCGGCGAGGTGCTGCAAGTTGATTTGCAAATGCACGAGCTGAGCGAGCTTCCTCCTAATGCATGCGGTGTGCTCAACAGCGGCAGGAGGATGTGAGAGAGGGCGCAATTGCAGCTCCTCGTTTATCAAGATCACCGCGTCGCCTCCCACTCTCGCAACCAAACGCATTTACGTTCGGTTGAGGGATTCATAAAGAGGCCACAATGAATGCGATACATACAAACAAATAAGCGCACTCGGAAAACACTTTAGATGGGAAGAGAATGGCAACGTTTGCGTTAGGATACTTGCTAACAGCACTTGTTCCTACAGTCTGTTTAGGCTATACGGGTATCTTTGTATGTCTGTTCGGGGTAAGAAAGATTTAAATAAAGACCATTCAGTGAGGTCCAATTAAGTAATAATCCAGAGATAAGCTGCGCACTATGGGCTATTAACAATTCAGTGGAGAGATGCATGCATGCACGCAATTGACGAGGGTGTGCACATGCATTATGTATGTGAAGGATATATTATTACGTGAAGCATCGTAATGAAGAATGCACAGGAAGGATGCACGTGAAGGCTGCAAATTAAAACTGCACCATGGACATGGGTAGGAGGAATGTGCATTTAGGAAGAAGGCCGGGTTATTTGTGGGGCTATTTTTCTTATAAATTCAGGGCTGCCAGCAAAGAATGGCATTGTTATCCCAAAATGGCAACAATCTTGAGATTATAATAATGGTACTTTTTATATATATATCTCCATTAAAAAAACATCAGTGAGTGTCAAGAAAATGTTCTGTTCAGAAGGGTTCCGCATGGGATATTTTGCCAATTTCTAATTTGAGTAATGTGCATGCAGGGGTAACGACAGTGCTTTGTGGAAAACTTATGCATCTCTCTATCGCTTTAGTTCAGCAGGGAGACCACTTATAATCGTGACTTTGAACTCTAATATTGTGTCCGATATACCTCACGAAAGCTTTCAGCAACCAAATCCCCACGCTGACATGTATTAGCCAACTCAATGCCTTGAGATCATGGAATGCAGTGCATGCGTGCGATTCCTGCATTGTAAACCAGCCCTGCCTCGAAAGTTATTAACCCCTTCTCGTTACGATGACGTACGTGCATACGTCAACAGTTTTTCTTCCGATTACGTACGTTTACGTCGTCAGAACGAAATCGATTTAGAATGGAATCAAATCGATTCCACAAGAATCGGAAGTAAAAGACCATGCAGGGAAGGCATGTGGCAGTTTGGCTTTATCGTTACCGACACTCCCACAAGGCAATGCGGGAGGGCATGTGGCACAGTTTGGCGCGAGCTTTCATAGAGTGCGGTCGTGTCGCTACAGTTCTCCGAGGTGAGTACAGTACAATGTCTTTAAAAACAACGGCGCTACGCCTCTGAATAAAATTAACGCTAACCACGTGGTTCAGGGGTGAATGGGATCCCACCCTGAAACTTGCAAATGTCTCGGAATGGAAAAAGTAAACTGCAGGCATACATCACCGCACCTGGCAGAATGTGAGCAGATGGGTGTGAAAATTAAATTAGCAAACATTTTAATGCACGCACCACACTGAACAAAAGCTGATCTTTAAACGTATGAAAAAACTCCGTGTTAATAATGAGTTATTTGTCACAAATAAAGGCTTTGTACAGGTATGAGATGGGTTTCCAAACAATATTAAAAGCAAATATAGTGGCTTCACAAGCGGTAGGTCATCAGATGAACATTCATTTTTCCCTTTTGCAGTTTTCTTCAAAGACATCGAGGTGAAGCGACAATTTGATAATATCAAAGTCACATTTTATTACTTTCCCATTTAATTTCCAAACATTAAACACAGGAACGAGAAGCCAAGTCAAGTGCCTTCCGGCTCAAGTGAACAAGGAGATCCACGCGTCACGAGGCTCCCTGGATGACAATGAGTTTAATTTTACAAGAATTTAAATTTAAAAAAAGAAATTTTTAGTGAAAGCCTATAATTTCTTGTAATTTATCCACCGTTTATTTTAAACACCTACATGACTGCAAAGTTGCACCTAACGAGTGACGTGACGGTACACGCACCTGGCTTTTGTGGTGGCACCATGGGTGTCACGCGCTGGGCTCTTAAGCATGCAGCAGAAGTGAAACCAATGAGCCCATGGGGCTGGGTTCTTGAGCTCCCAAGCGATCGGTATGGCCTTGTGGGACCTGCCAGAGGGACACAGCCTCTTTGGCCCAGCGAGGTGCGAGAACCAGGGCAGCCACAGCTCCTACTGGGCTTGGAAATGCGGTAAAGGTTCTGGAGGCCCTTTCAAGGAGGTGAAGTAAACAGTCAACGTTTGAATATAATTGCCATTTTTTTTTTCCACGAATGTATTCCACAGTCACGAGTTTGAGCTTTCAAATCCTGGTCACGGTTAAACTCGGCCTCAAATTCCTTAAGGGTTGGCAAAACGCGTACCCATGTGAAAAATCCACGGTGGTCGTCCTGCGGAGAGAAGGGACCGCCCCCCCCTCTCCACCACCAAGGGAATGTGAAATTTGCCCTTGCAGGCTCTGGGGTTCACCCAATGAAGATGCCCCCCCCCCTCGCTCGAGTCAGCGGGGACACTTTGAGTGTTGACTTTGAACTCGAATGTTATACCCGATATAGCTCACAATGACTGACATGCATCTGACACAAAGCACTATAAACCAGAGGCTATCACTTGTTCAAGCCTTGGCAGGCATGCTACTGCTGAACCCATTGACACATATTGTACGGTCACGTTTTTATCAAGCGTAACACGGACCGTGCAGATTTAAAAGGCCGAATTAAAATGTGTATGTATTAAATCATGATTTGCACAGTAATTATGTGTGTGTGTGCACACCTGCATGTGTGTTTATACATGCTTTGTATAATGTAGGGGGAGCGGTAGTGCAGCAGATAGCGCTGCGCTATGAACCCAGTGATTCCAGCTCATGGCCAACATCACTGACGATTATCCGAACCAGTCCTGGGCCTCCCCTAGGTCGACTCAGGCTCAGATGAGTACCTGGTGCGATGTGTAAATATCACCACCAGGGAGACAAAAGTGGCCGGGCGTGGTGTCGGCAACCCACCCTCTCGTGTGCTGTGCCAGCCTTTATAGGTGCTCCCTAAGAGAACTTGCCCAAACAGTCTGTTAAGGCTATAAGGGAGATCTTTGTCTTTTATACATGCTTTGTGGTGTGGGTTACTTTACGTGCTTGCATTGCCAAAAATATATACTGCCATGTGCACGACTGAGCAGCGAGAAACATGTTACTGCATGCTCGTTTTTCCGATTGTGTGCATGCCTGTTCACAAGTTTATAAATGATGTGTTAGCAGGCACACACTGCACGATGGTGGATTTGACATGCACGTGTAAAATTTCGATTTAAAGCTTTCGTGACTGCAGGGATTCATATTCTTGGTTCTTTCACTTCTACGTGACTTTAACCGAAAGAACCAAGACTATGCACATGTAAGTTTGTGCACATTTCTGTGCACATTTCTGTGCACAACGCACACCTCTGTTAATGCTTGAAATAAAGCAGTATGTGCCAGAATTTATCATTTTGTATTTATGGCTGCAGGGCTACACGTGTATCCCTAGAAAATGTGGGAAAGATTTATAGAGTTTAATATTACTGCAGTGAATTTAAACTTGTGACATTGCGTATGGGAGTCGAGTGCTCCACAACATGACGGGTGGTACAAATACATAAATGTTGACGATGGATGGCCAGTGATTGCATACAGCTTTGGTGTAAACATCCGAGTAACACTTCATTTATAATGCTATTCAGACACGAGTGATGCTGTGGTCCAAACTCGTAACTCAGAATAAGGAAGTTGCAAGCTCAAAGTTCAGTTGAAGGTTGACTTGGCTCATGATCCCTACGGGGTCAATATTGGAACACCAATTTTGTGGGAAGGCACAAATTTGTTTATTATCATGAAAGAATGAGACAACATTAACTGTTATATTTCGATTTAAAGCTTTCGTGACTGCAGGGATTCATCTTCTTGGTTCTTTCGGTAAAGTTACGTAGAAGGGAA
>CM025612.2:17583902-17626983 GCA_014621495.2 Entosphenus tridentatus
AAAACTGTTAGTCAGTTTTGTTGCCAGATAAAAGGGTAAAAAAACAATTATCATATTTTGCTACTGGCAAAGGAGGTTCCAATTATGAAAATTATTACACACTAAAATAAGTAACATTACGGGATTACCACAACCTTTAACATTACTCGACTCTTTCTGACATTGGGAAAGCTCTCTCTTAGCTATTGCTCTTTAGCAACTACGTACGAGGTTTTCCACATTGACTTAAACTAAACAGCGCCTATACTCAATGCCCCATTTATCACTTACTTAACATCTCGCTCTGTTTTCCTTGGTGCATAGCCTGAAAACATTCGCACCCCTCTCTTCAAACATTAGTGCTCCTGAATGCTAAAGGGAGGAGACAAACGGTTTGGGCCTTTGGGGAAATGTCTCTTTGCCATGGTCAGTGGGACATTATCCTCGGCGCGATACTTGTTGGGCCCAAAAGTAGTCATTGCCACAGCAGCCCGATACCCTCGAGTTTCAGAACCGAAGCACCGAAATCCTCGTCTCAAACCAAACCACACCACACAGGCCAGGCCCGGCATCAGTTGCCATGTCACAGCGGCAAGGCAGAAATGAGACACACGTGTCGTCACTTACTTACATTTACGTGCTGCGCTGCTGTTAAAAGCACAGTGGCAAACATTTTCGTCATTGGCCACAATCAATGCACTGTGAAAAACATAAGGGCCCCGCCCCCCCCCGCCAAGCCACCTCCAGGTTGTGCAAGGGAGGTTGGAGAGAAGGTGAAAAGCGATGGGGCATACAGGCACCATGAGGGGTGCTGCGGTGGAAAGATGTTAACCACCTCGCCTGGTATACAGGAGGCATGTCTCTCTCCCCGTGGTCACGTGGATTTTTCTCCGGGTCCTGCGGTTTTTCACTCCACATTTAGAAAAATGTGTTGAAGAGTATTTGGCTGCTGTACATTTCCACATAAGAAGCCATTTCTCCGAGCGGTTATTTGTGGCCAGGTCGCTTCTGAAAAAAATTGCTATAAAGCTCAGAGAGTCTCCCCTGGTCAAATAAAAAAAAATCAATAGTTTTAGTTTACTCATGGAGCATGAGACAAGAAACCCAGGCCTTGGTGATGTTCCCCAATGGAAATGTGGCAATAATGGACTCTCACCTGGTCGATAGAAGACATTGCAACGAATGAAACAGTATATTCTTGGTTCTTTCGGTAAAGTCACGTAGAAGAGAACCAATAAAATAAAACCACAGAAAAAAAATTATTGCTGTGGTTTTCACACCTGATGATGATTGCTTGTGTTGCAATCGAAACGTCCTGATAATTTTATTGTTTTATATTTTTATTATTTTATTGTTTCCCTTCTACGTGACTACCGAAAGAACCAATAATATGAATCCCCGCAGTCACGAAAGCTTTAAATCAGAATGAAACAGTATCGAGTACTTACATTCCTTGGACATGCCAACTTCAAGGCAGCGTTGCAGGCGGCAGTACTGGCAGCGGTTACGCGTTATCTTGTTGATGATGCACTTCTTGTCACGGTGGCAGGTGTACACCATGTTCTTCTGAATACTCCGGCGGAAGAAGCCCTGCCGACAGAAGCCAGTTGCGCATGAGATCAGGAGGTGCTGCTCACTAACGGCACTTGCCCCAACAGTCTGTTCAAGGCTATATGGGGAGGAGGGGGGGTCTTTGTTATGTTGTTTTGCGCCCCCCACCACCCCTTCTCCGAAAGCTCAAGACGGCCGTTGCAAGTCACACGTAGCAATTGTAAATAATACTTTCATTAGTATTCATCGATATTTAATTGTCGAAAATGTTTTTCCATCTTGGAATTTTTGTGTTTTCTTTGCAGGGTGTGTTTGCTCGTAACAAAGTGTGTTATTTATCCTTGCAAAGAGACCAGTCGGTAATCAAGGCTGATGCTGTTTACATGCCACACAACACCTGACCACCACTTCTCAATAAACTTGAGCAGCAATCAATCAACACCCAAACTTGACGCTCTGCTCTTACAGATCTCTTCCCCCCCTCCCCGCACCCTTGTTGCCAACCTCTTAGGTGCACATTCCTACGCTCGTCTGGGTGACCTCCCTCTTCCGCTGCCCTGCACGTGTGCCTCCCAACACAAACTCCTTTTGCTAGTTATACGCTTTGCTACCATCATTTTTTTTTCTAAACTCATAAGTTTCTTGCCCTAAACTACCACAAATTCCGAGCATTCTTTTCACGCAGCTTATAATGTGCATTGCAATACGAGTGGATGCTGTGCAATGTGGTCATGGTATTGCATATTGTACTGTCAATTCATACAAAAGGTAACATGGTACTCATTATTATTTATATTTTTGTTTTTATTATACAATGTGACTCATACAAATGATCAACTTTTCTCCCTTCTTTCACCATCTCTCCCTGTGTGGCTAAACCCATTGAACTCTCCGGACTTTTCCACGTGCAAAGAATGGTCGTCACGAGTTACCGTCCACGAGTCTCCGAAGACCATTTGTTCCTCACAGACAGCGAGTTATTCGTTGCATCGTGAACCCTTGGTACCGCTCCCATGTCCATAGTGTTCTAGGGGGGTTTCACCCAGTACAAAAGTACACATCCACCACTAACAGCCAGATTCCACCAGCAGAGCAACGACAAAGTTTAAATGTCCCGGACCTGTTGCAAGCAATCGCAGGCAATTGCACGTGAGGAAGAGAGGCTTAGATTACGAGATACTAGTTTGATCATTTACAGGAAAGGTTCACAACGGACATGGCCAAGAGGTATTTTTCAAGTTTTTTTTAAATCAAACTATTTGTTCGTAGTGGACAATAACAATATAAGTGTGGTAAACGTGACAGAGGGTGCAAGCAGCACTGCGAATCAACAATACTTTACTACGGAGTAGTGGTGCTTTCAGACGAAACATATGTAACCATACGGATTTGAATTTAAATGTCGCAATATCTTCAAACATGTTGACACATTAACTCGATACATATAGAACACTAGCTTTACTACCTGGCTTCACCCGGGACTTGGATTGTCTTGGATTAATACGCGGCCTACGCCAGAGGGTGGGGGGTGCGTGACGTCAGCAGGCACACTGAGTGACGCTGCCGCATGCGGGTGACATCACAGATGTGACGTCACCGCTCACTTGGCGTGCAAAATATATGCATTATTGCGCCGCCCCCCCCCCCTCAAAATACAAAAGTCTATTTTTATACTTTTTGCATTGTGTTCAGTCTGGAAGCTACCCACATGCCAAATTTCAAGTTTGTTGCATGTCGGGAAGTATGCTAAACATTTCGAACAGACACATTCACAAATTTCCCTTTTATATATATAGATGTATAAACAAAGGCACTGATTATCATGTTCATTAACAAGGAGTGAACATAATTGCCAGGAGAGGTACATGTAAATGAAGCACAACTGGTCACATTCCAACCCGGTATAAATCTAAACCTTGTCTTATTCCTGATGATGCACCGAATGATGTGTTGTGTCGCAGTCATTTAACATGCAGAATAAATCTACAAAAAAAATTATGATCGGCATGGTGCTTTTCTAACATAAAATATAGGCCCAGCAGGACCAGAATCTGAATATCACTGCCAAAACAAACCCAATGCACCTTCTTAAGGGAACATACATACAGAAATTAAATGATCCCTGGGGTCCCCTCTGAGAACAATGCTTTTTTGCATTCTAACTTTAACTTTGAAAAACAAAAAGGATGCCTTTGGATACTTTTCTCAAGACAACTTTTTTTTTTTTACACGCAAAAAAACTGTTCTGGGTTAGGAAGTCTCATTTGCGATTTAAAGAGCCATTGAGCTCTTCCAATGGAAACATGCGTTCAGATTTATTTGGCTGCTATACATTTCCACGTTGATAAGCCACTTCGTTGGGCTATCATTTGTGATAGCAAAGTTGCTTCTGAAAAAAGAGCTATATCGCTCAGTGGGCCCCACCTGGCAAAATAAAAAATAGTTTAGTTTTAGTTTATGGTGCACCTGAACAGCTCGTTCTGTTTTACAAGCAGTGCCAATGAATGCGTGTTTTGATTGACACGTTTAACAAGAGCATGGCAGTTTCATCTTAAGACGTATTGAGGTATCGCTCAGAGGAAACTGCGCAACTCATTGCCTTGTGATGAACGGGAAACATTCTCAAGACAAAGTTATACATTTTGAATAACTTTTACATTCAGTCAGCTAGACGGGAACAGTGCCAGTGATACCACACCTCCGTCAGAGGTCAACACAAACCGATGATCCTTCTGGACTACATTGTGACAAGTCAGGAGTGTTTCTCTTTGTGCTTCTGAATATCTAATACCCCTTTTCCACTTGCACATTCAAGCCAAGCTCTCAAGACAAAGTTATACCAGGGGCATAACTCCCTTTATTGAAATTGAAAGGCAGCCTGATACAGCAATTTTGCTGTAACGGTTTTACCTGAAGACGGAGGCTTGTGTTGCCTCCAAAACGTCGTGATTTAATTTATTTGTTTTCTTTTAACTTACGTGACTTTACCAAAAAAAACCAAAGAGTATGCAGCCTGTCTTGTTATACAGATTACAGCAATGAACACAATGATTCTCATTTAGAAGAAAGTGTAAAGCTCAATGGAAGACTACCAAAAGCACGTTTCTACATCGCAATGCCACAACAATTGGCGGGAAGGTGGATGCAACACGTTCGTAAATAAATATACATCTTATTGTCAATACATCGCTGAATGAAGGCATCCCCATGCTGTGCCAGTCGTTGCGATTGACTTGTCATACTTTGCCACGCTGGTCAGCTGAGCTGGCAAAGGAGAGGGATTAGGACTCGTTCAGATGACCACTCGCCATTAGCATGAGCCATGGCCGGGGATCACACTCAGGCAGCCGAGTTCATGGTGCAGGAAAGCAAATCAGTGCACCGCTACTCCATTCCACCAAGTTGACATTGAAATGTTAAGGAGAAACATAATTTATTTATATAACAGAACAATATTTTGCGTTTTAATTTCCCCTGTGAGGTTTTGTATCTATGTGCCAAAGTTTACCAGAGAAGCAAACCAAATGCCAAGGTAATATATTTTTCTATTTGTGACACTTATAGATTTTGAGATTCATCCAACAGATACGCATTTTCTTTTGGCTACATTTAGCAAAGCCCTTTAAAGATATATAATAAGATTCCAAAGAACATTCATGGAATCCAGTCGTAAACAATTTGATAAGACTTATTCAATGAACAGAGCCATTAATGCACTCCGATACTTTTTTCGGGGATGACCATGCTTAGAAAAGTGATCTAAATGCGATAGAACAATTAAACCTAATTGTAAGCTATCACAGAGGACATGGAGACTCAACCTCTATGGCTTAAGCCCTGCACGATTCAATTAGACCTTCTCCCTGCGGCTTATCTTCGTTTAATCTCTTTATTAAATAGCTCCTTAATCTCTGTGTGGAGCTGTGGAGCTTGGCTTAATTTCCAAGCAGATAATTGCCTTTGCTGAGCACCAGCTGATGTGAAAACAGTTGCTGATTATAATCCCTGCCAGTGGCTTTTCCTGGCACCGGTGCCATCCCACCCCCCTCCTCGTCCCCCCCATCGACTTGAGACCCACCCTGTCCCTCCAACAATCACTCCCCACCTCCCTGCCTCAACTCCACAGGGCCCCACTGACCACACAGCAGCAGCAGCAGTCGCCATTCAAAGCTACAGCTGTGACTTTATTATTGAAATGTCTATTGGTTGAGACGTGGGGCAAGGCTTCATCAACGCCTCTTTCTCTCGAGTTGAAAAATTTACAATCTTCATCGTGTCAAATGGCGAGGGGAGTTTAATGGGATGTTTTGTGATTAGCCGCTGCAAAGTTTGCCAGTTAGGCTACGTACGGTGTGCGAAAGTTCAAGATACATACACACATAACATGTAAGTATGTAAAATTATCCCTGAGAACACAATGGTCCTTAACCCGAAATTTCATTAACATATCTGGATAGTCGCAAGTTAAAATCTCAATTGAAATCTCAATTTGGGGTACTGCGGTGGCGAGATGTTAACTACCTCGCCTGATATGCAGGAGGTCGTGGGTTCGATAAGACCTTGACGCCTGTTGTATATTTGAAGTTTGCATGTTCGCCTTGTGGTCACGTGGATTTTTCTCTGGCTCCTCCGATTTTTCCCTCCACATTTAGAAACTTGCGTTTTGATTATTTGCCTGCAATACATTTACACATGACAAGCCATTATGTAAACTATCATCTGCAGCCAGGTCGCTTCTGAAAAATAGATATATACAGTGGGCCTCACCTGGTAAAATAAAATTGTTTAGTTCCGTTTTAATTGGATATTTACTCGGCACTGTTATGTATGTGTCTGCACCTGCATATATACACCCATACATATACAGTAATTACATAGGCATACACTCTCTCTAACATATACTGTATACACACACATATGTATACACTTATACAAAGACAAATACACTCTTGCAATTACCCTTAAATACGCACACATGCACATATCCCCTAAATCTCCTAAATGCCATACCTTCTCCCTCCTCCACCCCCTCCCCTTGGCAGGAGGTAGGCACCATCACGAGGAGTCGGCTAAAATGTGGCTAAAATGGGCCGAGTCTCGATTTGTGGAACCCTGGATGTAGCAACGTACACAGCGATCCATTTACAGGTACCCCACATTTATAATGACCCCCCCTCTGACTTCCTGCTCAACAGGTACGTGGTTGAAAATCGTATTCAGAAGTGGGAGAAATGCAGAGGCTTTAAAAAATATTCATCTTGTTTTCTCTGAAATGTCTCCCTATTATTTTTGAGGGATATCCAAAAAAAAATGGACCACCACCCTGTGTTTAACTACCAGAAGGACACAAAAACCTCTACTAACAGGCCAATTGCAATGCACAGGATGACAGTGGTGCCCTGGGTAATAATACATATTGTCAGGTGTGTGAGCCTTAAGTAGCCTGCTGCTGTGCATTGCTCAACATGCCACCACCACAAACTAAACTACATTATTTGTATTTTACCAGGTAAGGCCCAATGAGCTATATAGCGCTTCAACAGAAGCGACCTGGCTATCACAAATGAAAGCTCAACGAAGTGGCTTATCACGTGGAAATGTATAGTGGCCAAATAACAATTCTCAAAACGCATGTTTGTAAAGTGGAGGGGGAAAAAAACGAAGAACGCGGAGAATATCCACACGACCAAATATACACGATGCGTCAGGGTTGGGATCGAACCCACGACCTTCTGCATACCGGGCGAGGGAATTAACATCTCGGCCCACTGCGGCGTCCCACAAGCTCCAACGAAAGGAAAGATAGCGGAGGAGAAGACTTGGAATCTGTTTAAAATACTGTGACAAAATGCCACGCAAATGACTATTTTGTTGCTGGGAGTCATAGGGTGGAGGAGGGAGACACGTGGACATGGGGGTCTACTCTGCATTCGGTCGAGGGCTCTTCAGCCTGCGTGGTTTATCGCCAAACAAAGGGCAAAATCCCTGCAAAGATACTCTGCTCTGCAATAGGAGGACTTGCATGAGGAAACAATGGGATTTAATCCTGGCAGGGGCATATGGGGTTTCACACAGTGGCATGTGGGAAACCCGAGAAGGGCTTAGGCGTAAACAAACAAGAGGAAGAAGCTGCTTGAGCGTGCTGTGTTAACCCTCCCAGCTGGGCCTGTCTTTCCATCCCAGCACTCCAGGGCTGGAGATTAAGACCTTTTCTGTGTACATAGTATTCAGGGCATATAAAGGATCTGATAACCCCTTAAAGATGTGATACTTGGATTGCACGATTTAAAGGAATGGCTGTTCACGTGATGTTCTCTTTTTAAGTATGTATAATCGCATTTATTTCAACCATTCACGTTACGTAGATGCTTTACTTACACGACTGGTTGTCAAACATTTTGGACAGATATCATTTCTTTAAAACCAGTTGGAGACCACTGAGACTAAAAGTATTTTTTTGTAAAATAGTCAAACAAATACTCAATCAATACAACACAGTAACCAACAACAGTACACATTCATCTGTTAACGTGATATTTTATGCAAGAAACACTATATTATGAAATACGATTCAGAAACAAACGCGTTTATATTTCGATTTAAAGCTTTCGTGACTGCAGGGATTCATCTTCTTGGTTCTTTCGGTAAAGTCATGTAGAATGGAAGTAATAAAATAATAAAAATAAAACATAATAAAATAATTCTCACGACGTTTCGGCCACAAGCAAGCAGCCGTCCTCAGGTGAAACCAGGTCTGTCGAGGCGACAGCGTCTGAGTGAAACAGCACACGTGCTTGGAGCATATATATATAAGCTGGGTTGGAAGGGGGGGGGGGGGAAAAGGGGCGCCTTGACAAAAGGATTTGCGTTTATATTGTCAAAACAACAAGTGTAAGTGCGCTAAAAGAGAGGCAACATTGTTCCCCATTGCAAGGGTTGTCACGGGGCTGCAACACTGGAGAAATAAAGTAGCACGGTGGTCTTCAAACGCAAAACTTTGTTAAGCCCATTTTTTAAGATATTCTTGTCAGGCTTAAAAGGGCTCTCCGATTGGCCGTCATCATGGCAGCAAAGTTACAGGACAACATCGCATAGATCCCTGACCTTCACGTATATCTGCTCCTCCGGACACATTAACTGAGTTGGCACAAAAGTACACAAAGTAAAAAAAAACTCCTCTTCATACGCCGCGTACATTGAAGAGGGCTCTGCCCACTGCGGTTGATTCAATGTAACTTACAGCACTTTGCCCATTCTAAATGTGAGACGCAAACCAAAGCCGTGGGTAACGCAAACCAGAGTAGCGCACGTGGAGTTTGGTTGGTGTAAATTGCAGCGGATATGGCATACGGTATTGTATATTCATTTGCGAAATTGTACCCGAGGCTTATGATGTTAAAATAATTATCACTGCCCAATATTATGCAAATTCATGATCAGGCCCAACTAAATCACGATTCTCCATTTGTAAAAGAAATACTTCTATCTATGGAACTTGGTATTTGTTTCAATGGGCTATGATTTTAACAGGTAATAATACTTAATGAAGGATCAACACCATCTCAATCTGCATTGTGTGAGGAATAGCCACTTTGAAGGAGCCCATCATATCGTAAAATGGTTCAGATTAGTGATGTTTGTATTTATTAACTAAAATGAGTGGACTTGGAATTCTATGAAATTCAATCTGGGCGAGTAAAAAATAACAATCCATTCTTGGCAGGATTAAAGTATTAATACAGTGCATTATGAGTCAAACATTTTCTTCATCCTAATTCCACTAAACATAGTCCATTGTCATCAAATAACTAGGCCTGAGAAAGGAACACTGCCAGAACGACCTGAGCAAATGCACAACACTCTTGTTGCCACTGTTCTGGAACTGGCACACGTGTAAAAAAATAATGGCTTCATTTTTTTGTTGCAGACCAACCGTGACTGTTAGAGAAAGCTCACACAGAATGGCGGAGACAATATCAGGTCAGCCAAATGCAAGGCTGTGTTTTCAATTACCAAAACAGCAATTGTATCAGAACAAAATGTTGTGTATTAAGTCTCCTCTACCTTATATTACTTTTTTTTGCAGCCCCCAACCTTCAGGCCATGGCTAATCACTGCCTTCTGTTTTGGAAAAGAACATGAAAGCAATACAAAAAAATTCCCTTCCCATCCCACAAAGGCACCCCAATTAGGTTAAACGCTTCCAAACCTCTGCATGCCTATGCAGTTATGTGGTGAAGGAAAACTTTACAGTCAGAAGGACAAAGAACCAAGTTCTCTACATATTCTCACATTGAACTCTGCTGCTAGTGCGTGATCCTGCGCTTTATTATCATAACCATCAGATTGTCAAGTAGCGAAACAATGCAGTGTTAGCTGTGACGTGTTGACTGCAGTGTGCTTCAGGCTGACGTGTAGGATTGATAAGGTTTTGTTCTTTTGCAATGACTTTGTTTACCAGCGTGAACTTTATCATCGGTTTGGCTTCTTACTCCTCTTGTCAATGAGATGGACACCGTGCTGGTACAAATGGGCTCACAAATGTGTTTACAAAGCGTACGCAAAAATCTCACCACTACCACAATTACTAAATTAAGTCACGTGTAACCGACGGCATGTGCGTCACAAGCAGTGCAGATTGTAAAGTTGTAGTCAGTGGCTATAGAGGGATTGTCTTGAGTGAACTGGCAATTGAACAACCTTTAAGAAAAATTTGTGTAATGGAAGTACATAAAAGCACTAAAACAATACAATTAGAATGTGAAATACAATCACAGTTATGGGAAACCAATATAATGAGACGTACTCCAAATGTGTGTATTGTCGCATCGTGAAATTAAATCAAGGCCACCGTGATAATTCTCAATATGACAAAAAAGCCCCTAACAAGGTAGTGCATCGGCTGCAGTGTGCGGTTGCTGAGGAGCAATGGCTACTTGACAATGATGTTGCCAACTTAGGTCTGATACCTGGCCAAGAACATCACTGGCACTTGGTATGTGAACCTGATCTGGATCACCCCGAGATCAACTCAGCCTAAAATAAGAGAAAGGCCACCAGGCGTACTGTTGACCACACAACCATCGGCGTTAATAATTGACCTTTCCCCAGCAGCCTGCGCATGGTAAACAACAGCTTTGTCGTTATGTAACATCTATTATACAATGCGAGTGGGTGAACTTGGCATCTATTAAAACAAACAAAATTCGAATGTGTCCCCAAAACGCATTGGGTGGTGCTCCTCATGGTCATCGACATTGCTGCAAGCACAATTCTATCGTGTGGACCAGTGTCATCTAAAAACAATCCTTGGCATCCCAAAATTGCTCCTCGTACGTAATATTTCATTCGGATTAAGAGATTAGGTGGCAAAACTTACGCAAGCTAACTCTCGCGCTCACTTATTTACTTGAGCACTATCCATTTTAATTCGCTCTTTGGCATAGAGCAACGGAACACCATCAGGCACACGTGACAGAATGCACAGTCCTCTCTCGCTGACAATCTGCTCCACCCTGCATAGATATGGCTGTGGCAAGCAGGCCGTGGAGAGATGTGAACTACCTCGCCTAGTATGCAGGAGGTCATGGGTCCGATCCCATCCCGACGCCCGTACATGTGGAGTTTGCATGTTCTCCTTGTGGTTGCGTGGATTTTTCTCCGTGTCCTCCGGTTTTCCCCTCCACATATAAAAAAAACACGCCTTAAGGAGTATTTGGCCACTATACATTTACACATGAGAAGCCATTGCTTGGAGCGGTAATTTGTGGCCAGATCGCTTCTGAAAAAGAGCTACATAGCTAAGTGTGGCCTTACCTGGAATACTAAAAAAAAAAGTTAAAATTGCCAGAGTTAATTTAGACCCCAAGCTCACCTTGCATCCCTCGCAAGAGCTGACACCATAGTGGTACCCCGATGACTTGTCCTGGCACACGAAGCAGGGCTTGTAGGCACGAGGCGGCGGCGGCGGCGACGCTGGGCTTGGCGAGTGCTCTTCTGAGCTCGTGCTCTGCGACTCTGCCGCTAAGAAACAACACGAGACGCCACCACACGCTGCATGTCAATAATAAAGACACACAACGCAGTCACTAGATTTGGTCGAAGTCACCGCGCACGGCACACACGGTTTACTGCCGTGTGCCTCGACGGGATGCATAACCCAGAAGCTCCGCTGTTTTCTTGGGCCACCCCTATCGCGACTCAGCCTGAGATAAATACCCGGTGAGTGTGTAAACATCAGCACTTGGGGAGCCAAAGGCAGCCAAGGTCTAGTATTGTCCACACCACACGCACATGTGCTATGCTGGGCACAATAGGTGCTCGCTAACCAGCATTTTCTGAAACATTCTATACAGTCCTACGGTGGGGTGGGGTGGGTCATCTTATGTGTCTGTCTCTTTGTGGATGTGTTTTAAAGACAAATAACCACTTATTGCCATACAGGCTGTTGGGGAAAGTCCTGTAGTTGCGAGAATGATACTCTGGAATTAATGCAAGATAGGCGAGATTTGTATAACCCTCCCACAGACGAGTACTGGAAACGGAGGAACAGAATGAGTTCTTGTGGGTAATAACTGACATGTTATAGGCAGTGAATATAATTATTTGGAAGCAGTACAACGCTTTGCAAATAATCAACTTCACATGCTGGAGTTTCAGAATTTTATGAGGCTTCAAATTTCAATTTCAATATAAACAAATTAAATGCATGAAACCTTAGCACGAAATAAAATAAATTCCTGTGCCATTGTTTTAATCTAATTATCGTAAAATTCACGCGTACAAAAGCTAAACTATGAAAAACTAAACGATGTTTTATTTTAGCAGGTAAGGGCCACTGAGCTATACAGCTCTTTTTCAGAAGCGATCTGGCCACAAATGATAGCTCAACGAAGTGAATTATCACGTGGACATTTATAGCAGCCTAATACTCTAAACACGTGTCTAAATGCGGAGGTAAAACCCGGAGTAAAATCCACACGACCACGGAGAGTAGATGCAAACTCCAAATATACAGGCGTCAGAGTAGGGATTGAACCCACAACATCTAATATACCAAGCGAGATGGTTAATGTCTCGCCACAGTGGTGGAACTCAGTCGTCTAATGCGTAGTTAGTCCATGGTTCTGCATGTATGTCAAGAGGCTCTCAACTGTATCTCTGTAATCATTTGAAAACCAAGTCAATAAGACTAGATGTCATGAAATGATATCTTGTTACACGAACATCATGAACATTTAGTTGTTGGTTTACACAGCTTGTTCTGTGCTTTCTAGAATGTCATAATAGCTTGGCAATTTGAATCATTAATCTCAACAAAAATTTCACAATGCATAGCAGACAGGCAATTTTAATAAACATGCAATTTGATACATTAATAGCTTTGGTTAATTATTCATGTATTGTGATTGGTCTTATGCTCGTTAAACCAGCAAACCCTCAATGAGTGTGATGACTCTTCAGGAGATTCTTGCCAAGTTTTCACAGCAGGGGAGTTGATTGCTATGTACTGAAACAGTACATGCCAATCGAATATGTAATGATCACCGATGATTTTCAGCCTTTTGCCAATCAACCTCTGGATGAAGGGTCTCTTCACGCCATCTCATGTATGGGGGTAGTTTGACCAAACTTTACCACGTGGGTCTTTGCGGGACTAGCGTCAGCTGTGGCCAGGAGCCGAAACTCAGATCACCGAGTTGCTCACACAGTGCACTTACCACACCGTGCCACCACTTTCCCACACATTTGGGGTCTACGAAAGGCTTAGGAGCTTGCACTGGTGTCATGTGAATGGGAACCATGTTCCTGAAAAGGTCTGCATGAGAAACTCGCACAAGTCAAGCGTCCAATTTGTATTGATTATTGGAGTCTGAGCATCATTACTGGTGACTTTAATATGCCCCATAAACCCCACCGGTGATGCTCCTAAAGCAAAAATAAAACAAACCTCAAGTTAAAGTATTTCATGGCTCAATTGACCACGGAATGGTGCTAATTTCCATTCACAGCCCTGAAACCAATGGTGGACATTCCGTAAAATTGAATAAAAGGTTGCCATCCATCGTGAATGGATATTCTATGCTCATGTTCAGTATCTCACAGGGAACACGCATTAGGACTATACAGCTGGCCAGGTTTATTTGACATGATGTGCAGGTTTTGGACACTGTTATAACATCTTGTGACTGGCAAAATACCTGCGCTATTCTTAACCTCAATAAAGCTCATGCCCTTGGCCCTGGGCATACCCAAGAAGCAAGAAATGAAACTGCCCCGTCAGCAAGCTAATTGGCGTTGATAAATGCCTCGAAAAGAGTGTGAGTTTGCACTGAATGAGCTTCATCTGCAACGCGAGCACGATCATCATCATCAGTGCTGCACTGCGGCTTGACTTTCTATCAGAGTACAAGGTGTAAAGCTGTTTTGTCCTCTTTGTCTTCTTTGAATAGCAAGTATAAATGGATCAAAAGTTAAATTGTTAATAATACAATGTCGATATACTAACCATTCTTTGGCCCATTTCAGCATCAAATCAATGGGTATTATACAATCGGATGAAGTAACGTATGTAATGTGTGAATGAGATTTAGTAATTATTGGATTTTTAAAAATCATTATTGTTAAAAACAGGATTCTAGAAATATTATATATATATATATTTTTTACAGTATCGTATTATTAAGACATCGGCTTTGCAAAAAATAATTGTGCATACTGATTTTAATTATTTTATAATCGTTTTACAGTTATTGTACTTTACTTAGATAAGCCTCACCAAGTCAACACTTTTTCCAGAAATGTCCTGCCTAGCTAATCCCTTATTAAATGTTTTCTATTTGTGTAAAATCTGAGACCAAAAGAAATCCATGCATACTGGGGGATGTTTATAATGTATATAGATAGGTCAGCAACTAACATGACTTGCTTTAAATCAAACGTACTGACTACCTCACTCCCCTACAAGTTGAAAGTTTTACAGCATGTGTGTGATCCATTCATCCCACTTACAGAGCACTAAAATATAGGCATGCACCGCATAAGGGCGGTGGACATTGCCTAGCGGTACTCTGTCTGCCACTGCTGGGCAGTTCAACTCCAGCGGATACCCTAATTAATACTGTTTGACACGCAGGCTTTCGCGACCAATATTATTCCTAATGTTTTTTTGTTAGATCGCGTAAGTAAAAATGTGTTGTTAAACCACCACCACCCGACACAACCAATTAATAAAGTTTGTCACGTGAACAAAACCAATTAGTTACTACTTCAACACCACTGGTGTGTTGGAGAAA
This sequence comes from Entosphenus tridentatus, assembly GCA_014621495.2. Lineage (NCBI taxonomy): Eukaryota > Metazoa > Chordata > Hyperoartia > Petromyzontiformes > Petromyzontidae > Entosphenus > Entosphenus tridentatus. Next base: position 17,598,728 of record CM025612.2, read on the forward strand.
CACGTTCCTTCAGAGTGGGCAGGTAGGAACTTCGTTGGACAGCGCATTCGTGCACGACAGACATACAAATAATCCCTGGTGGGCAGTGTGGAATCTGTTGGTCCTACCTGTATAAAAGATAACTTGGCCTGAGGTAGCCAGGCAGCCAGCCAGGTAGCCAGCCCCCTTCACTATCGTCCCCTCCCCCTTGCTTAGGCACCTCCCCTTACCCCCCCTCCCTTAGGCCCCTCCCCCCTTAGGCCCCTCCCCTGACCACCCCCCCATATCCTTAGACCCCTCCCCTGACCCCCCCTCCCTTAGGCCCCTCCTCCGACCCCCCCCCCTCAGGCCCCTCTCCTGACTCCGCCCTTCCTTAGGCCCCTCCCCTCTCCGTACCCGGCAGTAGGTCTCCACCAATCAAAGAGCTGTTTACATTATATATTTATTTATGCACGACAGACAGTCAGACAGACAAATAATCCCTGGTGGGCAGTGTGGAACATTGTTCCTACCTGTATAAATCCACAACATTGATGGTGATCAGGCGATCATCATCAATGCTGCACTGCAATTCTGGCACAATTTGCCTGATGAAGCTGGATGCAATTACCAGCGAAACAGCACAGTACTCAAATTATGAATGTTGTGGATTTACTCTCCAACACATGGGTGGGCTTAAGTAGTAACTAATTGGCACATTTTACGTGACAAACCTTAGTAATTGGATGTCGGGTAGTGGAGGCTAACGACTAATTAACACTGCAGGTGTATTATCCGTAAAAAAACACATGCGTCGGTCTGCTTCACTGTGGATGTTAAGGATCCCATGCCGCAATTCGTTAACAGTAGGCCATTGTGTGCCGGTGTCATGGGACAAAATTGGAAAAATCACCCGCAAATTACTCAATTGGAATCTACATGGCAATTATCGCCCTCTCCTGCTGCTGCTGCTAAACCTTGGAAGAAACCCAACTGGTAACGAGTCATGAGACTCGGTGAAGCGTTCCTGGGTAAACGGGCAAATAACACCACGAAGAAATATACAAAGATGCGAAATCACGATACAATGCGGTACAATACATTTACTACGTTCGAAAGCAAAGGTTGCCCAATGAATTGGCTTATGCCAAAAATAACGGGATAGAAAAAGCTCTTGTCATCTGCCACTTGACCATCTAGAATGCTCTGTTAACCGGCATCCGTCATCTACGGCAATGCGGATCTTCCTTCACGTATCCAGGAAAATTCCGACAGCCATCCCATCATAGATCTGTTGTTTACGGAAGCTTCAGGACGCTGCCGAGTGGTGGCGCTACCCGCAGTGTGTACGTGCCACTATTGTGCTGCTGTGTACTGTATTGTAATATATTTATGTTCAACTGAATTTATGTTCGTGCCGCACGTAGCCAACCGTGCTAACCACCTTAGAATGCTCTACAACTGACTGCCGAGTACGTCTGTAAAAGAGTATATTGTTTATTACATAAGTCAATACGAAGGCGAAATTTCCTTCCTGAAAAGTTGTATGTAGTTGGAAAATGTTGGTGAACCATAAGTCCAACTCTCAGACAACCGGCATATTTGATAAACACGACACTCTCCATTCCCCATGAATGCGGGATAGCAGCCCTTTGCTCTACCTTGTTTTTAGGCCTTGTAGTTAGAAGCTTCAGCCAGTCTGATTAGTTATAAAAGACAAAAAAAAATACCCTGAAATTAAATCATCAGTACCAACAAGAGGCAGTGAAGAGGCCAAGGTATTCTATGATGGCACGAGGCCCAATCACGAGCAACTCTGCTCAGTGATTCTGAAAAAAAAACATTATTTCAGTGACTCGGACAGACACTCGTGAAATGCAGATCCCATTACGATGACATTGTTTCTGCTGCAAAAGAACTGCCGCATGGTAAAATATCTCCAAAATAACTCAATCGACCCCCTTGAAATACACTTACAAAAAAATGAATCACTCGTGTACAAACATATTGCTTATGTCCAACACAAACGTTTCAAACTTTTTCATTACATTCAAAACACAGATTGTTGAAATTCATTACTTTTATTTTATATTGGCAAAAACTAGAGAAAATTTTAATTACAGATTTTACTTGAATACAAATTTATTTTGCGTTATTGCTTAAACACTACGATAAAACAATTTAAAATCTAGTTTGTAGCAGGACAAACCTTTCTAAAAATTATGACACCTTGTTATTTTGAAACAATACTCTATAGTCAGGTTATGAACAATTCATTATTTGGCTAATACCATTAAAAATGCTCAGCGATCAAATCTACTAACAAAATACATATACACAGAATGAAACATACATCACGAAACAAATACGCCACGAGTCTGCCGTTTATTTTTATTTTTTGTTAAACAGTGTGGTGTCTTTGTAGTCTCACTGTGCAACTTAAAATAAACATTTTGATGTTAACGGTGTGAATATTGGCAGCCCAAGCTCGGCTTGATGGACCAGCTGTATGGCAAATCATAGTCCATCCAGCCAGAGTCCCTGTGGTGCAATGCTATTCCACAAAGGGCCAGCATTTGAGGGCTCCCACTGGGATGCTACTAAGTTAGGCAATGTGGCAAACTCTGGGCCAAGTGGAGGGAGCCAGCACACACACAGACACACGCCCCACTGCAAGCCTACACAATTCCTGCTTTTGAACACGCATTCTAACCAGAGCCAGCTGCTGGCAAAAACAGCTCTGTGCTCCCTGCAACCCCAGAAGATCCATTACAGGTGTTGCCTCATGCCATATTTTGAGACATAAAAGCAGCACTCTGTTCTACAGTAATGACACACTAAAGTTCAAATTCTAGGCACCCCCGAATTCGTTTCCTCCCGTTTCAGTATCTGACAAAAGCACGTCTTTACATTGCTGGTGTAAATAAGGTAGAAAAGGCACTTTTATTGGTATTATTTTTGACTGCAGATGTGCCAATAAATGAATGCGTTCACACGTTACGAGCAAATCAGCAGATTCCCACTGCATTTTTGCAAAATGAGAGGATTCGTTAAAAAATGAGAATGTTGCGACGTAGTAAAACAACACAAGGCATACCGCCTGGATTTGTAATGTTTATGCTGATGACATGATTACAATACCTTTTCATACAGTTAACCTATTTAAACATGGATATTAATAACGTGCCATTTTTGTTCAGCTTTATTCAAGTTTCCACCATTGCGTACGTGTGCACTGCGATTTGTATACATCATTTCATAGATTAATGTGTGCGAGTTATGTCTAAACACTGGTTGTCAAGCTTCTGTTCGTAAGTTTGCAGTGTTCCATATTTTTAACACATTGTTGATAAAGATAACCTTAGTAGTAGTAAGAAGTTTTTACCCTTTTATCTGGTACAAAAACTGACACCTTTATACAAGGGATCATGTTTGCAATAACCACAACACAAGCAGTCAAAATGCAAACAAAAAGAAACAACTCTGATAATAATGTATGCACTGTCCTTGAAGTTGATTGGTCCACACCTGAGACAGCTTTTCTTAGAGCCTAGTCTCCATTGGTGTTGGACCAGATGACGCCAAAAGGCGTACAACTAAAAAAACAGCGCACTATCAGAGTATTGAGAGCTCAGGGTAAGCATTTACACTATGAGACCTCCTTTACCAGTAGCAAAATATAATAATAGGTTTTTACCCTTTTATCTGGTCCAACACCAATGGAGATTAGGCTCTAAGAAAAGTTGTCTCGGGTGTGGACCAATCAACTTCAAGGACAGTGAATACATTATCATTATCAGAGTTGTTTATTTTTGTTTGCATTTTGACTGCTTGTGTTGTGGTTATTGCAAACATGATCCCTTGTATAAAGGTGTCAGTTTTTGTACCAGATAAAAGGGTAAAAACCTATTACTATATTTTGCTACTGGTAAAGGAGGTCTCATAGTGTAAAAGATAACCTTGTTGTGTCCATACGTTAAATTATCATTATATTCCTGTGCATATATATTCATTGTCAGTCCCATTCAAGCAAGAATGCTTCCCTTCGTTTTGATTTTTGGTGAGATCTATTTTCAGGTGTGTTACCAACTAAATTGTTTTGTCAACTTGTGCAGACTGTCAAGTGCTTTCAAATATTGGCAATGTAAACCTTGCTACAACATTTTCCAGCCCTCATAACCCTAAACATTTTAAAAACAAATGTGTTAAATTTCCATTCTTTTTTGGTTGAGAACATTTTCCACAAGTCTGCTCTGTTCAGTGCACCAAAATTACAACCACATGTGCTAATATTGCAGCAGTAGTCCTTTATTTATGTAGGAAAGTTTTAACCGAGTATTATGATTTTTTTTCAGAAGGGTACTTTGCTTTGGATTTTTCGCCAATTTCTCATTCATTGCTTTACGTGTGGGAGAACAACAAAATGTCTGATGAAATTTACACTAACTTTGAGATCATTTACTTGATGTCATGCCTCCTTGAAGGAAGCTCACAGATGCGTCTCTCATGCACATAGTGATGTATACATGATCCATAAATCATGCCCCTTAAGGATTGCATTACAAGCGTGCACCGCCATTGGTCGCATGTCGCAATCATTCCTGCATGGTGAAATAAATATAATCGAGCAAGAAATATGTCAATGAAATTACCACTACAGTAGTTAGAAAGGACGCCCAACTAGAAATAATAATAAACGTGAACGCTCATGCAAACTAGTTCATCGTTTTACCAAAGTGTAAGGTTATTTTTATATTAATAATTTCAGAAAATCTATCTTACATCTGACAATCAAATGTGCATTAAGCTATAATTACTATACAACATTCAATAAAATCTAAGATTTAACAAAAATATGTAGGCCAAATGTGATATGACTGAGCATAAATATACATCTTCCTCTTCAAGTGTTTTTGTTTACTATTCCATTACTGGAATGTAAAACTAATATCCGCATTAGAGCAAAAAGCGAATTTGCTAAAGTGCCTACACATCACATGTGACGAGTCAGCCACAACACAAGAATGACTGCCCTTGGAACTACCCAGGTTCATACTTGGACATAGCACACTTCAGTCAATGAGTGCTTGTCATAAAATAATAACAACCCATGAATAAGCCAAGTTAAAAGTGCACAAATTGAACTTTAGGAGTGTAATCAATCTTAGCTTATTCAAAATATTATGCAACGCGTGACCTTTGATGGGTTAGTTTAATATTGTAATTCAAAGAAGTCAAGATGTATGAACAACTATAACCTTTCTAATTCGGGTTTTATTACAGCATTGTAAAAATATAGTACACTTACATCTTGTTTTCAATACAATTTTTTTTTTGAGAGCCTTCAAAGTCAACGTTGCATCTCTGCATGTGACTGCCTTGGCGAACGCGATGCGTAAATCATTAGTGCCACGTTCTTCATGACCACTGGGGAGCGTGGCTGGCCCAGCGTGTGTCTGTGTGTTCCCACTGTAGCCCCAACAGGCCAATCGGACACCGAATTGGCTCACGAGCACGCTTTTCACTCTCTCATTTACTGCGCACTTTCACCAGAATCAGCTTCGGAATCAGTTTGGATAACAAGGAGCATACGCATAGGATGAACAATAAGAATTGGCAATTAAACAAGCGTGTTAAGATTTTCAAACACCACATAGATACATTTTGCAAGGCATCAAGTCCGCATTACCCACACGTATTTTCAGAAAAACATGGAAACAAACGTGCTCTGATAATAAAGGTATTGTCTTTGAATGCAGTGATGAGACAAGGCCATAAAAGAAGACTGTCTCGGGTGTAGGTTAAAAAGATTCCATGGATATAGAGGCACGAGTGTTTAAGCAGTGCAGGTATTGCCTGCTACGACATACGGATAAGAAACAAGGTCAGTGACGAAGAGGGTGGAAACAAAGATCCAAAGTTTACAAATTAGGATCCGAAGATGCTTGCTTGGAATGGAGACGATAAGAGAGGAGCAAATGTTAATAGAAGATATGCCCCCGATTCCAAACATACACATTTACTGTTAATTCATTGCTAGGACACGTTGCTAGAAGGGATGGATGGACAGTTAGGCGAGAATAACTTATGAGTAGCCGCCAAAGGATGGAAAGGGCCCAGGAGGGAACGCACCCACGAGGGCGTCCACCGTGGAGTTGCAGTGATAAGACTGGCTTGAGTGCTTGTACCGAGTACGACGTTGTTGGGTCCAGAGGGATGGCGGCAACTTCGAGAGAAACTTCTTCGTCCGTGGACTGATCACGGCTGATGTTGATGAGATCAGTGTGCGATAGAGTGAAGGTGAAGCCAATAAACGGGATTAGGTCGTCATCAGAGGGCATTTTGACACCAGAGTTATTAGTGCCAATGTTGATGCCTTGTTGTTAGTCCATCGTAATCGATGGGGACCATGACATCAGACCACGGTTAGGGGTTGGTTGCGGTGAGTCCAGAGATGGCTGATGAGTCAAATCTGGACACGAAAGGACCAGCTGCTGCACATTGGGCACAATAATTTGAGCCCATAGGAGCACAAGTCTGGCAATTCTTGATTTGCAAACTTCAATCCTCCTGTGTGTGAGCTGCGCCAGGTGGAGTGGCCCTGTGCAATGCTGTCCCATGTCCCGGGATCTATGTCGTAACACTTGAGGGTGTTCTTGAAGCGTTCCTCAGCACAGCACGAATACTTGGCAAGTCTGCCAGGGCGAGGAATTGTGTCCTGCCATCCGATCTTGAGTAGCCTCCGCAAGCACATCATGTATAAACCATTCAGCCTCTTGGCATGGCGGTTATAGGCTGTCCCACATTTCAGAGGCATACGGCAGGGTGGGTAGGACAACAGCTCTGTAATCTTTGAACTTGGTTCAAAGGCTAATGCCTCTTTGTTCCCACTTGGCCGCAGTCTTCCCAAAGGCTACACCAGCCTTGGTAATTCCATCATTGACCTCGTCAACATGAATGGCTTCGGAGAGGGTGCTGCCCAAACAAGTAAACCTATCAGCAACAACAAGCTTCTGTCCCTTGACAACGATGGTTGGTTCCAGCAAACTGCTTCCCTAACGGTAGGCTGGTGCATGACCTCAGTCTTTTTGATGCTGATTATTGCATGTGTAGTGCTCTTAATGAAGACACACACTACGTGGTTGGAGGCAATCCGTTTATTAACGCTTCCTTTAATCAGGACCTTTTCGGAGCTGGTTCTATAATTGGTGTAGACGTCCTTGTCACTACGTAACCCCCGATACACGAGGCAATTGCAGCTCCATGACCCGACGACGTGACCCGACCCACCGAACGTTACTCGCTCAATCGACCCTCGATCATCTCAGCGCCCCCCTTTTATCCTGTTGCGAGCTCTATTCCCCTAGTGGCGGATATACCGTCATACTCGACCCTGGATCATCTCCGCGCCTTTCCTTCACCCTGTTCAGCGCTCTATCCCCCTATTGGCGGATATACTGTACCATCACTACACTTGCAGTGGAGAAATGAAGCCACCCTGTGCTGCATTTACAATTCGGAAAGTATTTAGCACACTTGTTACCTAACAACCACCTCCTGCACTTTGGCTCTGGCTTGGGAGTCTCCAAACGTTGAAGAGTTTGCCATCAGTAGGGAACCCGATGCTTACGCTGGCATCATTACACTATGTAACACAATTTTTGTTTCTGGGTAGTGTTATTTCGTAATTGCGTATGCCTAAAAAGTATAGAAAATGGCTATTATTCCCCACAAATTTTGCTTTTGTGACCATGACAGTGATATTTTGAAATTTACCTATTTTCAATGAGAAAACGAGCCAATTTGTGTCTTTTCGTACACATAAAGTCGGAAAAAAACAACATATGAATCAAAATTAACGTGTATTTATACTAAAGAAATACAAAAAATTACTACAAAAGATTTAGAAGCGAATAGTTTTTCAAGATTTACGATTATACTGTAAATCACTTTCACGAATCAGCCCCCAAATGTAGTCTCCCATTATGTTCTCGTTATACTGTCCTTGGTAGCGGCGTTCAAAGTCCAGTATATCCTGGTGGAAGCGCTCGCCTTGCGCCTCCCATGTTCCCCTTGAATTTATAAAGATGAGCATCAAGGATATGAACTTTTAAGGAAATCCTACAGCCCATTGTGCCGTAGTTCTTCACCAGTCTCAACCAGCTCCATATAGTTTTCGACCTTGTGATTGCCCAGGAAGCCACGAACTACCGCGACAAAGCTATTCCAAGCCGCTTTCTCCTTACTAGTGAGCTTCTTGGGGAATTCATTGCACTCCAGGATCTTCTTTATGTGGTCTGATGAAGACACCGGCTTTGACCTTTGCCGTAGACAGCTTATGGAAGAAGTCTTCCCTAAGCTGTCTGCGGTGGTGGCATCAGCACCTTCCGGGGGTCCACCAGTGGCTCCCACTTGACGTTGTTCCTCCCCACAAAGAACTCCGTCCGCTTTGGCCAGTCCTGTCTGTGGTAGTGCACCTTGGTGTCCCTGCTATCCCAAAGGCAAAGATAGCAGGGAAACTTGGTAAAACCGCCTTGGAGATCCATCAGGAATGCCACCATTTTGAAGTCTCCGATGACCTCCCAGCCGTACTCATCATACTTCAAGGCGTCCAGCAAGGTCTTGATGCTGTTGTAATCCTCTTTGAGGTGCACCGAGTGAGCCAGGGGAAGAGACGGGTACTTGTTACCATTATGGAGCAGCACGGCTTTGAGGCTCCTGGATGAGTGGTCAATGAAGAGGCGCCACTCATTCTGGTAACAGGCGATTCCGATTGCCTCAAACAGATTGGTCACATTGTGGCAGAAGCAGAGCCCATCTTGACGGGTGAAGAAGCTGCAAAAAGGTTGGTGACACTTCTTCTGATCTGCGACTTGCACACTTTCATCCAACAAGTTCCACTGCTTGAGCCTAGACGTCCAAAGCTCGGCATTGGACTTGGTGAGACCAAGATATCTGATCAAGTCGTTGAGGTCTTTTTAGGTGAGATATTATGGGTTTCTCTCCTCAGCTCCACCTCTAAAACTGTCATCTGGATCTACAACGTCTTCCTCGCTCTCTTCTAAAGACAGCTGCTCCCTCTCTGGAGGAGTGGGTATGGGGGAGCTCGTGGCAGTGTGGCACCGGAGTGATGGATGAAGGAAGGTCCAAAGGAGGAGGCATCAGGAAGCATGTCGGAAAACATTGTTCTGAAGTGGGTTGGGCACTAGCAGGTAGCCTTTGCTGGACTCCATTTGGCGACTGGGAAGGGGTCTGGAGGCTCATTAAAAGCTCGTGCAAGCATGCCATCACAGAAATGCCTCACCGTTTTTATAAAATTTTCTGGACAGCCAAATTTGGCCATCATTTTCCACAGGCCCTCATGACACACCGTGTCGAAGGCCTCAGTCGATCTGGTCAGGATGACATATGGAGTATACATATCCCGGTTTAGCTCCGAACGTTATTCCTGGAGTTAACGGGCAGAAAAGATTATTTCGGCAGTTCCCCAATCTGCCATTAAGCCACACTGGCTCTCCGGTAGGAGCTCATGATCTATATGCATATCAAGTGATTGAGCATGATTTTTCCGACGACTGAGAGTTGCGAGATGCCCCGGTTGTTGTCATAGGCTTGAAAAATCCTTTCCTTTTATAGAGGTGAACAACTGAAGTGTCCTTACACTCCTGGGGAATAAACTCCTTGACTCCACATGCTTGAAAAAGTTCTGTGAGCTTCTCAACCAAGCACGGCCCACCTACTTTGTGTATTTCTGATGGAAATGCACCCCGACCCTGGTGCCTTGCAGCTTGCCAAGGCAAGGGATAGATTACTTATCTCTTCGTTTTGATATCTTAGCCTGGCAGTGAAAGGACGAAAGGAACTGACAATAGCACAATTTGGAGTTGATCAAATAACTCCGACACGGAATCATCATGAGCAGTGTGCAGAATATAAGCAATGAAATAAAATCAGACAAAATGCCCCGTTTCCATATTAGAATTTCCACATAAGGAAACTCGAGTACTTTGACACCAGCCAAAGGCCACATGGTTCATGAGACATTAAATATCCATACCGGTCAAGAATTTGTATTAAGCCAATGCTTTAAAACGCCAACAAATACAGAAAGAAAGCTGTGATGCCGATGGGACGTGTAAAAAAAAGTACATTTAATTTCTAACGTGGATACAAAGAAACGGGAAGGAGGCATATTGTCTGCTTATTTGTAACGCACTTTAACAGCGGTGAGGTTTGTGTAAATGTACAGCGTTGATCTCGTTCTCTTCAAGAGGAGAGGCCAGATTCCTGTTTTATAGGTCTACTCCTAGATCCTGTTGCCCTAAAATACCGATCATGCCAATACACCGATCATGATAGGTGCAAAGTGAAAGAAACCGCAGTATTCCTTGTTTTATTTAATTAAATAAACCACCCCTTTACCAAATAACCATGACGACTCCTGCCAATAAACAAACAGATGTCAATCACACCAACAAGGCAACTGCGATGTCACAATCTGATAAGTCGAATATCAGGACAACACCCGGCTAGAGCACCCAGCAGAGGATGTGACATCCCCTGTGTGACGGCGTTAGCGTAGAAGATTATCCACATGTTCTACAACCAATACACTGGAAACTTCCATTGTGCCATATGAAAGACCCCGTTTAAATGTGGAATAGTTTAACATCGCAGGGGGCAGTCTCTCTATTAGGAAACCCATTATTGAATTCACATTCAGTGGCATTATCACGGAAAGTGAGCCACGAATTTCGGACGTGTTTTTGTAAATCAAAATTTGGGAGCATGGCCACTTGAAGAGCATTCTGGGTACTTTCCACAACACATTACGTCCTATCGATGAAGCAAAGTTTGACCAGTATTCTGCAAACGTTGCAGAAAGTGAGCCACAAATTTAGAATGTGTTTTTTGTTCCTGGAATAAGGTGTATATCGTGGTAAAATGTACAAACACACAGATGATGATAACGATGTTAAAACAACTATGTTAACGTAGTTAATGAACTTGATGAAGATATCATATTTTTTTTAAATGCCTCTCCGAGTATCAAGGCAATCATGGCTGTACGATGAAACTGTACATCAGGAATGCCTCTCAGTGTGAACACTTCAGAAGCGCCTGCAGTGGAATGTTTGGTCAAAGGAGGCAGAGTTAAATGATGGCCAAGCAAGCCCCTCACAGGCACCTGTGAGATACCGACCTTAACAGGTGTTCATTCATATCATCTACTTTTTCTCGAGTCTGTAAAGCTATATGGTAGATGCGTGTGTGTGTGTGTGCATATGTATGCTTTGTCAAGGTCAACTGCATCAACATCTTTATCTCTATCTATCATCATAGTCGTTCTCACATTTGCAAAGCCATCTGTAATTTTTAGGAGGATTTTGTTTTATTCTGTAAACATACACCATTGCGAATATCTCTTATCAAGTGCCATGCTTGGTATCACAATGTTAACGATGCCTGTGGAGAAAAAAAAAATAACTTATCTGCTCCACTATTAGCATTATCAATCTGCGAATCTGCCGGAAATGGAACCACTGGCACACATTTGTAGGTGTGTTTGTGCAAGTGTGTAACTGACACACCGGAGCATGATTGGTCAGCTCTGTCTGTAAGTGGAGCTGGCACGACATCCGCGGGCAGAATGTCATTGCCTCTTCCCGAGCTAATGATTATTGGCTGTTATACGAAGTGCAGAATGGTGCCAACGACTCCAGATTTATTTGGAGGAATAAGTAATCTTTCCTGGAAAATTCTGCCGGAGAAATGTTTCCACCAAGTGACATCTGTGTGTAAAACAAAGTGATCTCTTTCCATATATTGTCGAGTATTCATCATTTATATATGAATATTACTTTGGCATTTGACTTTGAACTAAATTTTGTAACCACAGTGATGCACATTGCAAAATATACACTCACAGTACACACTGTAAAAATGAAAGAAGAATATAACAGCCGGCAGAGCCATTGGAAGGTGTGAAGTTTGCTGTGTCATACGTGTTAACGTAATACACTCATACTAGCTCATGAACATAATGATTAGCTCATTGTGGCTCAATACAAACATCTGCAGGATTCTATAAAGAGTTGACAATTAGATTGTTTTCAGTTAAAGTCAATGATGAAAATGTTTTTTTATTTAGTTATGATACTATTCATCACCAATGATTCAAAATAACAGCATTCTCCTTGAATCCGGCTGAAAAATAAATATATAAATTCACCATTAAAAGATTATCTCACTGCAGATAATCCTCCAGGATTCCCTACTGTCTCCTTCCCACCATATCGTCCGAATTGAGGTCAGTTCAGCTTTCATTTGTACCTATAATGTGCCATTCTATAACCGATGTGGACCTTATTATTTTTGTCCTGTAATGTATTGTTCCATTTTTGTACTGTTTTTCTTTTTCATCGATATTGAAATTTTCGTTGGTCTACGCAGTCATTTTTGTTCCATCAAAATTTGCCATAACGCACATCACATTGACCTGCGCATCGACATACAATTAAACTAAACTCACTAAACTATTTTTTATATTACCAGGTAAGGCCCACTGAGCTATATAGCTCTTTTTTAGAAGTGACCTGGCCACAAATAATATCTCAACAAAGTGGCTCATCATGTTTAAATTTACAGCAGACAAATACTCGAAACGCGTGTTTATAAATATGGAGGAAAAAACCGGACGAAATGACCAGTGTCGGGATCGAACCCACGACACCCTGCATACCAGGTGAGGTAGTTAACATCACGCCACGGCGCATGTCATCAATACGTAATCAACATAATCTAAAATAATATATTCATGAGCAAGAGATGATTTGCTTGGGCTTGAGTCACGAATTTATTTTCATGAATGCATCATTGAATCATTGCATCACCCTGGTCCTATTAAGGCCAACAGGGCATGCTGATATGTGGCCAAAATTCCAGCCAGCTGCCTTTACCTCTACAGTGCTGATGCTTATGCAACATTTTGTCCAGTACTCATTTTAGGCCTAGTCCACCTAAGGGATGGCAAATACAGGTTTCGATAGCAGTTGTCACTTGTGTTGTGCACACCTTTCGAATCAAAACCCATATTTATATGCAATAATAAATGTTAGCACATAATCCAAATCCAAATGCCACTATTCTCTAATGTGTACACAAAACTGTATACCGCATAAAACAACATTCTTTATGAATACAGTACATTACTATTCAATTGGATATTACCGTAGAAATAAAATTGTAGCCACAAGAGCTTATGCACGAAATGGAGAACCAACCCCGAGTACAAGTGGCTGTCCAAAATATCCACGTTTGAGTGGGGCACAACCACATTTCTTTCCAGCACATGAACATCAGCTCATTATGAAACCGTTTCACCCCAGGTCATCATAGACCTAGCTGGTGTTTGCGAGCAGGAAGCCTGTAAGTTGATAATTACAGACAGAAAGGACTGGTTACACTTCTTTGTGTGTAATACCGTAGTGTGGCATTCAAACTACTTTCAGTATGGGTCACAAAGACAAGCACACATCAGATATATAATCTAACAGGAGGAAATCGAACCGAACCCGAAGAAATACTGGCATTAGCCGCTATTTTTGCACAGCAAAAATCATAAACCGAAACTAACATTATTTCGTGTTCGAGAATGAAACCTCCTCCCCACCCCCCAAAAAATTCTGCGGTTACCGGTTTCGAACCGGTTGAAAATTAAACAAGTATTACGCTTGGATGATACAAAGTTAAAAAGGCTTCAAACGCAAAGTCGTGACACTTTCAGGGGCCATTGACCATGGTCTCTCGGTCCAAAAACGTCTCATCCACAGAGCCACACTTGTCAACGCAAGGGCTGCGGGTGGGAAGGTTTATTACACTCGCTCAAGAATCGTCGGAATAATTGAACAGCCACAACGATGTACACAAAGATAAACATTAGGGGTAAGACATTTTCGATGATGGTCCATTTTTATGTTAATGGTGTAAACTAAGGCGGTTAAATAGAAGCTTACTGCACCAACGTGAAAATAGTCCTTGAATTATATTTGAGAATTTCTGGCCAATGTTTATTGCCGTGTGTTATTGCTCATTGTGTTTGTGGTATTGCACGTACTTTAGTGCCTGCAATAAAATAAACACAAGCAATAAAACGGTGCAAATAAACACTGCCCAGCAATTCTCACGTATACTTTAACCACAATTTTATTAACATGCAAGAAACATTGCACTTTACCACTTAAAATAAACTGTTACTGTTAAATATGGCTACAGGATTCGTTTTATATCATCTGCAAAATCGCCTGGGAATTGCAATAAATAAAGTCTTTGTTAATTGCATTTCCCGACAATTTGCCGATTAAATGAAATACAATTTATTTACATATTTCGCAGTACATTTTCACATTAAGGGGTGAACGGCAGTGTATCCTACATGTTAATAACATTCTAATTGAAGGAAACTTTACTTTCAAATTTCTATTACGCATAGAAAGTAAACAATCGACATGTACAAAGATTAGTATACCTTAGTGCATATTTAAATATGCTGCAAAGAAGATAATCATAATCATACATACCAACAGTTAACTCGGTGCACTGCTGTAAAGCCAGTACTGTATTGAAAGACAGATAATTGAATACTACGAAACTGTAACTAAAATCACGTACAACCCTTTAATCCACTTCTGGATGAAAGCCTGCCCACGGCTTATCGGTCATGGGGGTTATTTCACCATACTTCACCATGCTGATCAGTGCACTTTGGTGAAGGGGGGATCCCCCCATCATATGTTTCAGATATTACTTGACACTGATGTTAGCCGTGGCTGGGAACCCAACTCAGGACCACGGGGTTCAGAGCACAGTAAGTTCAACATTTGATAATTGGTTTCTTACCCTTTTATCTGGCAACAAAACTGACACCTTTTTTACAAGGAGTCATGTTTGCATTGACCACAATACAGCATTTTGGCGTCATCTGGTCCAACACCATGTGAGACTAGGCTCTAAGAAAAGCTGTCTCGGGTGTGGACCAATCAATTTCAAGGACAGTGCATACATTATCAGAGTTGTGTGTTGTGGTCAATGCAAACATGATTCCTCGTAAAAAAAGGTGTCAGTTTTGTTGCCAGATAAAAGGGGTAAAAAAGACAATTATCATATTTTGCTACTGGCAAAGGAGCTTCCAATGGTGAAGTTCAACATTGTTTAAGAGTATTTATCTGCGATAAATTTCCACGTGATAAGCCACTTTGTTGAGATATCATTTGTGGGGGCGCCAGGTCGCTTCTGAAAAATATAGCTATATAGCTCAGTGGGCCTTACCTGCTCAAATAAAAAAATAGTTAAGTAGAGTTTATTGTGCCACTGCTCCATCCTAGTACTGTCGAACAGTGCCTTCTTAAAATACTCTCTGGTTCTTTGGGTAAAGTCACGTAGATAGAAAAAAACAATAAAATAAAAACACATGTCGGTCGCAACACAAGCGGTCGTCTTCAGGTTCGGTTGTGTTGCGACCGAAACGTCGTGTTTTCTCTTGTTAGTTTTGCTACCTACGTGACGTTACCGAAAGAACCAGAGAGTGTGGATTCCTGCAGTCACGAAAGCTTCAAATCAAGATAACTCCACTTTCTTTTCGGGGATGTTAGGGGTGGATCGGTCACTGAACGGCACGGAGAGTCCATTAACCTAGCATGCGAACAGTGAGGTTCTTTCCTATAATACCCTCCACGAAAATACCAAGGGACACCTTGGGACTTTGCAAAACACTGTGTTGTGTAGCAGTTTTCATAGTTTATTTGTCGACAGGGGTAGTGGCCCCGTTTGTGTTTATTCTGCTGCTTTTCAGCAGAACAATGCTCGACTCCAGTCTCACTTGGGGATCTCTCTCTGTAAGTACAGAACGATGTTGAATATGGGCGTGCGACAGTGGTTTCACACACCGCACTATTAACGTGATGAGCCGAGTTTAACTCCCAGGCACGGCGATCATCAGTGGCGAGTGATATTTGAACAGGCCCTGAGAACAACACCACTGTCACCCACCACCGGTCACCTATCCGCACTGACCCAGGGTGGTTAAGAAGTTCAGTACGCTCAAAAGAATCCCCATAACTTACACGGCATGCGGCAGAGGTCGCAAACGGGTTGATTCCTTACCCGTACCCGGCCGCACCAGGGTCGCAAACGGCTACCCGTACCCGGCCGGGTACGGGTAGCCGGGTATCGGGTAGGGTACGGGTATCGGGTACCCGGTTGCGACCTCTGGCATGCGGACTTGACAAAGGACCGTAAATTCGAATTATTATAATTATTGGACAGCCAAACAGCAGCAACCTTGAGAGCACGTTCTCGTCTTGTTTTACCAGTGGCGGGTACACACCCACCCCCCCATCATCATCACAACTTGGCAATGTGTTGTGTGGCTGGGTATGCGTGCGTACGTGCATTGACCGGCCCACCAATTAGCGTTCGCACAACAACAACAACAACGAAAATGAGCAGCAGCAGAATGTTTCCAACAGGTTTGGCCGGGGCGGTGCCCGTGCGGCACAGACGACAACCCAGGCCAGTAGGACAGACCACACTTTAAATGAAGGCGCAGCAATGGTAAACTATTGTTAAGTGCTTCTCCCCCCCCCTTCCCTTAGCTAACAGCAGCCAGGGAGCGGCTCTTATCTG
This sequence comes from Entosphenus tridentatus, assembly GCA_014621495.2. Lineage (NCBI taxonomy): Eukaryota > Metazoa > Chordata > Hyperoartia > Petromyzontiformes > Petromyzontidae > Entosphenus > Entosphenus tridentatus. The sequence goes on from CM025612.2 coordinate 17,615,369, forward strand.
GATGTCATGGATGAGAACGTCAGGTGCTGCACCAAGTCGCCATCCATCCATCTATCAAGTCCTCGGCACACAAAGCCGCCGCATGGTGGCTAATCTTCTTGATTGCAAAGAAGTGTTCCCCCATAAGCATTGCGAATTCTAGCGCGCGTAATGGTTGTGTGATTGCTACTGGTAATTACATTTCAAAGTAATCATTGCTTAGTTCATACGGCGGTACTGTGTACACCATATGCGGTGTTAGACTACAAAGTGCATGCATTTTATAAGCTATAAATGCCGCGCTGTATGTAATGTTGATATGAAATCCGATAAAAAAACATGATTAATTTAAAAAAATGCACATCTACACTTCATAATTTACAAATAACCCGTAACATTAAATAATTATCATATTGTAACAATCTTTCTAAGAAGAGAGCATTAAAAAACAACCTCGTGTTTGGGTTGTCGCACCTCTCTGTCTGGTTCTCTCCAATACAATACTGTATCGATAACCTTCGATTAATCATAACCTCCATGCAGTACATAATGTAACAATCAACATTGCATTCCTTCCTCTCCACCAACCAGCAAGGTGAAGTATGGTCAATTAACCACCACGACGGGGGATGGGGGGGGGAAGCCCTCATCCAGCAATGGATTGACAACTTGGGCTATTGCACATCATCAATTCCATTATTGGCGTTTTCATGAAAAAAAAACCGATTGCACTTACGTAGCGGATAGAGACTTTAGGCACACCGAATGTGTCACCATTAGTCGCAATCCTGTTATAATTGGTTCATTTGTATAATCCGTCCAGTTGACTTCTCTGCCTCGCTTGCTTGCCCCGGGAGCAGCAACACACACTTTGTATTTATCACAGCTTTGCTTCGCTTGCCATTCTGCGGCGGTTCTACTCATTAAAGACCCCCGGCTGGGATAATACCATGAAAGCAACATCTTTGTCAGGGAATAGCGCAAACTGATTAACGCTTTTTAACGAAACGTTTCATTTTTCTAGAAATTACTTTTGCTAGTTGAGTTTTCATTTACTAAAAAAATATATCCCAATGCTGCTCTGGAATTAGTATTCAAACTCTTACTTAATCACTTGTAAAGTACATTACATTTGGACGCGACAAAAATGTAAAAACGTTAATTCATTGCGTCTGCGTTACCAGCGGTCGTGAAACATAAATGTGGGTTGTCTGGTATACAGTGTTGAAGTCGTTATCCTGACACTTTCACAGGATAATTAATATAAAGAAGAGAAAATACAAATTTAAAAAAAGGCGTCAAGTGTTTACTGTGGAAGTTTACTTTCATAGAATAACGATTGTAAATGTTGTGGGTTTGCTCTCCAGCACACCGGTTAGTGCTGTATTAGTAACGAATTGGCATGTTTAGTTTACGTGATAATCATAACTAATTGGCTGTGGCGGGTTTAACGACACAATTTTACGCGATCTAACCCCCCAAAAATATATATTTTGGATATTGGTCGCGATAGCCGACATGTTATACTGAAGTATACTTTCTACGTATATACTGATGAATTAAGAGCGCATGCATTATAAGATCCCTAATGACACAAATGCAATTAAGGGCAGTTAAGAGTTCATTTGTGTACAACCTTTGTACAGGAAACCATAATTAACGCGACATTGGATCAATTGAATTTGGTTATTCTAAAAAAAACATCCCGCTTGCAGATTGCCGACAGATATCACAAGGATAGCTGTAATAAAAAAAGGGGTTTTCGTGGTAATAAAACAATTAGTGAACGGTAACAAAACTCGACAAATTGGAAAACACCACATCAGAGGCATCTCGTCCTAAGATATTTTCTCTTGACGTTTAAGACGGTGCTTGACAATGCTCTCCCCCTACCATGTCGGGTGTAATCCTTCCATAGATACCCCCACTTAACTCATACGAAGACCCTTTGTTTTAGATAAAACTATTGTTTTTCTTCCCAAGCCTCTCCACGTCCCCCACTAATCTCAATGCACACTTATCACTGCATGTGTGGACACTCCTCTCAACACCAGAAGGGTCATTATTCTCTAAAACGTCACCTATTATATATTAGATTTCCATTTGAGGCCAAAGCGTTATTGACGAATTTTGAGGGTTTTTTGTTGTTAATTGTGCACCACTGCCAACGCAGTATAAAAATAATTTTTAGTGAACAATATTTTATCAAATATATGGGCCGCATTTTAATGTAATAAATTATTTTTTACAATAAGACTCATTGGTACCGCTGCATATTATATACAAACTGCATTTTCTCTCTGGGAATGTTTACAATCTTCTATATTACTTTATAGCATGTTACAATTTTTTCCTCGCTACAAGGGTATTTATAGAGCAATGCGTGTATTTCCAAACCATAGTTAAGTTCACGTGGAAAACTTACACGATGCGTCATTTTTCCAGTTTCTATTCGTCACTCAAGCTGCCAAAGAAAACGTTACCGTTTCTGTAAAAGAACTGCATTGTTCATTCCTTGAAAATGCCAATTCTCAATTTCGTAACAGTTGAGACCAAAGATGCCATCCAGAGTCCAGTGGATTGGTCTAACACAGTTACAAGGAACTTCCCACTCACCTGACATGTATTCAGTTTTATACACTGAATGTCCCCATTCATACTGCACTTGCAGATGCATGAATAGTAAATGTCAAAGTTATCAAGTTTTGGCTGGGCGGTGTTGCGATCAGAATACCGAACTCAAATCCCGGTCAGGGATTGTGGGATCCGCTCCGCTCATCCCTTCATCCCGCCGGCTCAAAATATGAGTGGGGTAGTCCTATAGGTAAGAAAGAAAAAAACACCCGGTCCCCAACATACGAACGTGGAATTTCCACCTCTGGCCAAGTGCCACCAACAGAGATACGCGCCACCCCAATAATTGTCTGGACACGGACTCGAGAGAAGATTGCCACCCATCAAGTCGCTTGACCAAATACCCCAAAAAAGGTACTCACAGGGACTGCTGAGAGGTTGACGATGGTGCGGGTGGTGGTGGTGATGGTGGTGGTGCTGCTGCTGCTGCAGCGAATGCGGCTGAGCAGGCGGCAGTGGTGGCAGAGGTGGTGGTGGCCCCAGGGGCGGCTGGGCCCAGTCCCAATTGTGAGCGAGGCTGGGCACGGGAGAAAATGCGGCCGCGTGTCCCTGAAGCATGCAGGCAGGGGGCCCACCCCGGGGAACATCACGGCCCGTACGCGGGCTGATGGCCAGCGACTCCAGCATGCAGTCGTACATGGCAAGCACCCACCAACACACACCTGGCCGGAATGTGCTGGTGGTCGCGCAATGACCCGAGAAAGAACCCCTTCTTTTTCGCAACTTCTTCAACAACTTTGCGGTCGAAAACGAACGCCGAGATCGGGAGTCGTCTTCGGCGACTAATCGTGGTGAAAGCCGCCTCTTGCGTCCGTCCGCCTTCGCAAAGTTTGTAGAAGTGTGCACTTGGCGTGGGAGCGGAGCGTGGGCCCTCGTTGTGCGGTGGCAGGCGGATTGGCAGGAAAAGACTCCGAACAAGATGCGTAGGCGATTCCCCAAGGAACCGCACTCATTCCAGTCCGGGCAGCACAGTTCTCCGCTTTCATCTGCTGTAGTTGTTTTCTCTTGATTCTTAATATCTTGGTTTGTTTGAAGATACTTTTAATAAAAAAAACTTCCTATTTATGCAACACAAATTATGTTTTTTTTAAATATCCACGTTCAGTGGTCTTCAACGAAAACAATTTCGCGTCGAATGTATTCGTACGATCTGAGAATATCCTCTGGGTGTTAAACGACAGATCCTCCCGGTCTCAGCTCACTCTCATCTACACCATGCAAAACAAGCAGCCTCCCTCCACCCACGCGGTTCAAGAGTTATGGTAGAAAACAGAGCTAAGAGCCTGTAACTGAGCCAGATTGCCCTCTGGCTACTAAACCATGCTCCGCTCCACCCCATCAGGGAACGAGGGGGGGTGTTAGTGTTGGGATTTATGAACGCGTCTTCCTCCTCGTTCAATTCCACCAGATTTTGTCTACAGCGGTGGCTGTAAATCCAATTAAATCACAACCGTGCAACAAAACAAACCTTTTAGAATTCACTTTAAAGTGTTTAATGACGATGTGCTTAGGAAGCGTGATCGAATGCATCCCCTGCTTTAGAATGGAATAGTCCACTGGGTTGGGCTCAACCCACTTCCTGCCTATTGGCCGGGGTGCTGCCAAGTCCCTCGGCAGCACATTCCTCAAGCCGCACTACTTTTCTGGCCGTGCACGCATACAGTACCCGCACTCTTTTTTTTCTGTGTATCATTTTTTTTATTTCCCCCCATTAAAAAATGTAATATATATACCGCAGCTCTGATCTAAATCAACACGTAAACCGCCCGATTATTGTGATAGCATATAACCAGCAAGTTCACTGACACCACTGTAGGCAAAAGTGGCATTTGTACGTGAGATGTTACACACACAAAAAAGGACCAAAATGTGCCAGCTATTGGGCCACAATAGCATTGGCTTTGAGAAATAAATAAAAAGCTTGGAATCTGCTCTTATGTAACGTTGCAGATAATTAACAACTGCTCTTGTAAAGCTTGCTGTCACTCTTGCAACTTTAATGATGTCATTTTTCACCATCGCAGAGTCCACACAACTGAGTCTTTAATTCCCCGTAGTGTTATGTTTAAATTCCAGGCATACTAAAAAATGAAAATCAACAAACCGACCCGATCCAAAATGTATTTTTTTTGTTCCAACCATCAGTATTGTGCCGTACAACAGAAGTTTCTAGCACCCTCCCTGGCCGACAAGAAACAAAAACAAGAACGAACTTTCAGACTTCGCTGTGTGCACACACTCCGCCGGTTATGCACCCTCCCATGGGATATTTTAGCAGTGTTGGATATTTGGCAGAGCACGTCACACAATGGCAGGGTTGGGTCCGCCCCTGGAGAACACTGCTGAACTCTGGGTGAACCTCGACGGTCCTAGGGAACCTTGGGCTGACCCCGTACTAACGTGACATCACAACTCCCACCCTGCCTCCCTGCACTCTCCACTTGACTTTCCATTTTACTATAGCCCCCTTTATTTTTGTAACACGAATAATAATGATTTGTAAAACAAAAACACATCTTACTACTTTCTTGGTTTCAAATGGTTTTGCTGAATTGTTTTTCCGACGTGAAATTTTTCACTTTTTTTATCAGGCCCTATATCTGTGTGTAAATATTTATTTTGAACTTGTTTTTATAAAACAGTCTTTCCTCTTCACATTCTGCAGACAGCTTTGTGTTCATGTTTTCTTCTCCGTGATAGATTTCAATTATTTAAATTAAAACAGAAAATCAAGGCCAGATCGATTTAACTATGGCTCTTTGATTAACAAAGTCAAAAATAACATTTGCAACGTTTAGCGTACAACTAAGTGAAATTTCGTGAATTATTGTTGTTGTTTTTAATCCATGACATAACGACTGATGGTTACGGGCTGAAGCTGCCGAGCTAATTTTACCGCACACTGCAGCGTTAACCCCTTGATGGCGACCCAAGCAATGGGTGATTCATGTGGGAAAAAAGCATTACGGGAGGGCCCCCGGTGGCGTAGCTGTCTGTCCAGCGCTAACGGCGTGTTGGCAGGGACGTGGGGGCCATGCCATGCCAATCACCCATGCTGCCGCGCACCAACATGAAAGGGACTCTTCGGCTTTAAATCAGGGCCAGACCCCCTGCCCTGTCATTCATCGGCACTGCTTGCTCTACCCCCCCACCACCACCTTCCCCCCCAATCCTGGAGACATGTCAATCAGCTAAAGATCCCTCTGGCTGGGGGTGGAGGGGAGTAGGAGATGCTGGTGGTGAGTAGGGGGTGGAGAGGGGTTGAGATGCCAGCCATTTATCAGTCTGAGGGGAAGACGGCTGCTCAGCTGTGAGGAGAGAGGGGTTAATGCTCCTCCTCTCTTTCCTTACCACTCTGACTCAAAGTGCACTTTTTAAACCCTCTGTCACACAGTATCAACCTGGTGCCTTTGCGTTGCTCTGCAAATATCAGTCTGGTATACCATACTTATGTACAAGTATTCTCCGTTGAATAAGGAAAACAGTAAACAGTGCTAATGCAAATGCATGTGTTGACAGTTCTGATCTGTGTATTCTGGCTAAGATTTTGTGCAAACACTGTATCAGTAACTAATATTTAAACAACTTTCAATGCGGATTTTTGTACTTTGTAAACCAGGATAACCTCTTAACATAAATACAGAGCTTATCTCTCTGCTTTTTGGTTTGTAGTTTTGCACATTTTCTAAATATTGTGATCACAATAACAGCTGACAAATACTTCGTGCAAAAACTCAATGTGTGTCTGGGATAATTATAGGTGATAAAATAATAAAAAAAAGTCAAGAGTCTATATCTACATTATATCTATTTTTTTTAGTCCATCAGCCAATTGGCCTTGTGGAGCAGTGTTTTACAGCAGCGTTTGTTTGATGGAGGCAACCTACGGACCCTTTAAGTCTGATCAGCAGTCAGGCCTGTTAAACAAATGTTACTAGATTTACAGATGTTTTAGGCAAGAGCCGTCCAACAACATTGTATTTTTTTTTTCTTCAAAAGAAGTGTTTAAAATAATGTTGACAGTACATATACCGAGAGGTGAATTGTTAGGTTTGGAGAAAAGTGAGGTACGGTGCAGATCAAAGACACGCATATAAACAATGTGCAAAAACACATAACCAGCATTATAACGTACTGTAGTCTAAATGGCCCTGCAAGAACTGCATAAGTCTTTACGCAAGAGAAGGATTAAAATGACGTATGCTTCTTGCCCTTACTTTGTGCTGTACAGCAAAGATAAAGAGTGGTCTTTATTGCTATCGCTATCTTTACCCTCATCATTATGATCACTATCACGCATTGTCTATCCACTCCTGGATGAAGAACTGCCCATGCTCTCGATACTGAACATTAAACATTTATCTCAGTTGTGCTTGCAACGTGGCTTTTTAAAGTAGGTGTTCTTCACAATCGTTGCAGGTACCTTAATGTTTCTTATGGACTATTTTCCGTAGTTTCCTTTCTGACTTTTGACTCCACTCGTTTAGAGTTTGAAATCCAAGCTAAGTTTGCTTCAAAGGCTACATTTAGTTTTCCTCGACTAATTTTAGTTTTCAAAGACTTATTTTAAATGTCATAATTTCTTCCTGTAGCAATCAATTATTATGGAAATCGATTCTTCTTGCTGTAATCTTCTCTTCTCGCAGTAATTGATTATATTCCATATTTAACTAAATTACTGTTCTTTTCTCATTACATTTTTTGTCGGCTTACTTGTGGACTTTGAACTTATAATTACTTCCATTGCTTTACAGTTTTAGTTTCCTCTTTAAGCTTTGAGGGTATTTATTCTCCTGGCATCACGTTTGAGGCTCACGATATACACAATATCCTGGGCAGGTGTGCCTCTCGTGTTTAATGTAAATGGGGTTCCCACGTGCACCAAGCCACGCACGTACTGACATCATTACAGCGATGTTATCTACTGACGTCACTCACTCCTGCCACACAATCCATCGGCCCAATGGCCTTGTGGGAGTGCATAATTTCAGCACATTGCAAGCAAACTCTGGACCGGTTTTAACAGTTTCTCATCAGCAGTCAGGCTTGCTTTCATCACTGCTGGTGAACTGCCAGATTTCGATTTAAAGCTTTCGTGACTGCAGGGATTCATCTTCTTGGTTCTTTCGGTAAAGTCACGTAAAAGGGAAATAATAAAATAATAAAAATAAAACATAAAATAAAATTCTCACGACGCTGTCTTTCCGACAGCCCTGTTCTTCACGTGAGGACGGCTGCTTGCGTTGTGGCCGAAACGTCGTGAGAATTTTATTTTATGATGTTTAATTTTTATTATTTTATTATTTCCATTCTACGTGACTTTACCGAAAGAACCAAGAAGATGAACTGCCAGATGTTATAGGCAATGGCGCTCTTTAAGATACGGGTCCCAGTTCATCAGCATTGATTCAAGCAAGTCAGACTCTCCCGATGAGATGCCGTAGGAAAAAAATCGTTCCAGAGTTTGTACTGAATCAATAATGCTGGAATTATGTACTCCAAGGTCATTCGGCTGATGGGTTGTGAAATAAATACTTTACATTTTTACGTGCAGATATATGAAGGAGCTATCTTGCCCGCTTGCCTTTTTTGTTATTTATATTCTCCACAAAAACGCTCATGATTATTTTGTGTTTTTTTTATCAATAGAGATGGGTATGATTATAGGCCTACAAAGCAAAGGGAGTGGGTGAAACTTAATGTTGATGTTTAACAGGCAATGATTGTTCGTAAACAGCTAAGTCTCCAATATTCAACATATTAATGTAGCTTTTAAAAATGTTCAGAATGTTTACTATTTCCTTAGTGCCAAAGTACAGCATTGGTGCAAACTATTTTGAACATTATTCCAACTAATGAATCATTTGTCAATCCTATCAGATTCGTTCCTATGCAGCTTAATAATTTGTGGAATGCCACACACTACCTAATTACATATTGAATATGTATTTTGTAATGCATTTCCATGTTTCTCCCTCCCACAGTATGGATTCATGATTTGACTAGAGTCTGGAGGTAGACTGCCATTACAAATGACCCGCCCGTCGGTAAATTACTAGTATTTAAGATAGATTAATGCAAGATGCTTCTCAGGTGGTTACGTCTTTTAACATAGCCTATGAAATGTATCAATTTAGTGGTTTGACTTGTGTATAAAACGATCTAGATTATACTATGCAACCATTTTGTGTAACATGCCTTTCGTTATTATTGAATTAAAATTACAAATTAGCACTGTGCTTTTGAACAAAAACAGATGCACTGTAACAAGTGGAAAACTTTCTTTAAACATTAAGAAAAACAGGAAGAATTATGTGCAAGTTCTTACAATATTCTTCTCAAACATATTTTTTCACTTTGGATTCCTATGATTTGTAGGCAAAACACATTTCATTTATACACCTTCCGATGATGATAAATAGCCAAAACATATTATTGCTATCTTAGAATATAGTTCATTGTCTGCTATCAATCATTTGTTTTGTCATATATGCTCTACAGTAGCTGACCAAACCTGTGTTAATGCCTTATTTACGCTCTCAGGTCTCAAAGCTATCTCGTGAGATTTTAGCGTTATGGCGGTACCCCGGCTCTAGCACAATGTCCGTGATGCCGTCATTATTAGTCTGTTGATGGTCAGCGATGCGGCAATCAACTCATCTCGACGATCTGTACACGATGCACCACTGTGGTGCCACGTACGAGCATTCAGGGTTTCAGCGCAATCGTCCTCACTGCGTTTCGACATCACGGAGTAGCACTGATTTTGGATTGATTGGTACCCCAGTCGCGGCGTTCAGTACACCCCTAGAAAAAATTGTGTCCCAGAAATAAAATATGTATTTGCCTCGGCCCATTTTGTATTATTTGGTACCCCGGGGTACCGCCATGAGGAGCATTCTACAAATCCCTGCCTAGACCAGCGAAGGATCATACCATGACTGGCACAAGTCACAACTACCCAGGGACACGTCCACTGGCAATTCCCATTAAAATATGCTTGAATGGAAACAATAAAATGAGAAAACAGTTGACACTAAAATGATAAACTTGCACAATGGGTTAAATTTTGTTTATAATACAAATAAAATGGCTACCAAAAATAAATTATTTGAAATAAAAAACTAACTGGAACACTAATATAGGGTTGATTTAGTTACAATAGAAGCATAATCCTCCAAGCTCGGCCCCTCACCTCCTTCAGACACATTTGGAAACGGGCAAAAAAATGTATCTCAACTCTTCTTGTACCATCCAATCAGTCGTTTACATCACACCGATAAATCAGTAATCGATCACTGAAATCATGGAGTGGCAGATGGCAGCCTTCACGCGGCCCACCCTGTTAAGTGAAAAATCACGACGAATCCCATCATCAACGCAGCGACTGAACATCAATCATCGATCTCCCGGTCTCCAAGAACAACAGCACGCCAACGGCCATTTTCAGAGCCAAACAACCACGCCAGTTCCCGACGCATTCGTCTGGCTTGACCACCTGAATGTGAAATTGTAGCCGTGGCTCTGCATCTACATTGGCAGCCGTACCGAAAGAAGAAGACTGAAATCGTCGGAGAACCCAGCTCTAGGGTAAACAGTACCCCCGTGCCTGGCTGACCTGCATAACACGGACTCCATTTTGTTTCACATAAAAGTAATGCGTTTTTTTTATTTCTGACAAGTTTGGCAGTCACAGTGGCAAGCTGTAAAATGCTTGTCTGCCAGAAAAACAGTGTGACACTAGGCAATAGCATGTGATGGATGACAGGAACTTCCAACAATGGGGCAAGTGGCCAGAATGGAGGAAGCCAATGGCACCCTCGCCGATGAGTTTTAGATGGTAACACCCTAAACTTTTATTAGTGTGCATACTTGCATCATGCACTAATATAACAAGTTACAACTGCACATTGAGCATTCATCTAAACTGTGTACTATATATGTATATATGTGTATAATACGGTGCAATCGTATATATTTAACATAGCAATATATTAAAACTAAAAGCGTGTTAAAAGTAATATCACCCATGTGACCATGACATTACCTCCTGTCCCATGTGTCACATGGCAACACCATGTGACTTGGCAGACCTTGTTTGTAATGAAAGTGTAACGAGATGTATCAAAGACTCAATTCTCTTAAGCCATGAACAATTTTATAAAGTCACATTAGGGTTACTAAGAATACAGTCTGTGACTTTTTAGCTCGGATTTTTCAGGCTGGAAAAGCAAACTTTCCCAGGTTATCATACGCACTAAGATGATCTTGAATGAATTAATGGGAACTCTTGTCAAACATCGATGCAAAAAGGCAATGTAATTTTTTTTAATCTTTGTGTGTTGAAATTAATTGCCATTATTTTCCCAAAGCAAAGACAAATGTATCACTTAATTACAATATGTAAACATTAACTGTGATAATAATCATTCATTAAGTAGATTTCAAACGACTGTATTGCGATATTAAATGTAAATAATCTCCAAAACAAGTAGCGATTTGCAATTACCCTTTGTCATAAGGAATGTATATTAGGGACCTAAACTTTTAAAGAAATGCGCAACATTCAGAGCATTACAACAATTGTATATGTTTTCTAAAAGTAAGTATCTGAGAATGGAGCATAACACTGTTATTGCACATCAGTATTGATCATTGTAGTGAAATACTTTTACATGCCATCACGATAAATATACTGCTTATATGTAAGCAATGCTTAAAAGTGTAAAAACATGGTGAAATATTTTGACATTCGTTATTATACCTTCATGTAATCTCTGGAATAATTATGGTTATAGATGAGTGCAAGCGACCACACTCAAGGTGAATGATCGATACAATGTCCTGTGTGTATGCCGAATCTGCCAAGACATTATGTAAGTGGAATACAATGAGCCGCAACTTCAACTTGGCCCACACGTGTTTAATGTCTTATTGGTTCTTTCGGTAAAGTCACGTAAAAGGGAAATAATAAAATAATAAAAATAAAACATAATAAAAAA
>CM025612.2:17633141-17648208 GCA_014621495.2 Entosphenus tridentatus
GGTGTATGTCCCAGGGTTGAACTGAGAAGAGGTAAACCCGAGGTAAAGCTGAGGACACGCTCGCCGTGAAGCCGCACACGCCGTTCACCCCTTTGCCACGTGGAGCACGTTAAAAAACATGCGTGTGAAACCGTAGAGCTGACTCTCTACGGTTTGCATATTAGGTGGTAAAATGTGTTCAATTCAAATCAGTTATAAAAAAAAAATTTAAACGGAGTTATTTTAACAAAGTTCGCTTGGGGACGGGCACCGGTTTTGAGTTATGCTACGGGCACATTTAAGTGTGATGGTAATTGATAGCTTCAAGTAGAATGCTTTGTTTAAAAAAAAAATCTCAAACGGATATTGTTGTCACTGTTTAAAACTGATTGCCTTCACAAGCAGGGCTAAGGCTCTCAAACATTTACTTTCATCTCCTTCATATACTTTCAGTTCTCAAACCAATTATCAATTTATTTGTGTTATTCTTTGTTTGATATTATGATTATGATCATCATCACGTGCGATGCCCTGCAGGAATTCATGACAGGTGCCACTTTGTTAAGAATTTGAATCCTTTCATAGCATTATAGTCAAATCTCCCTTGTGGTGAACTTCACCGAGCAATGAAAATGGCATTTTATATCAGTCTCTCCATAACACGACCAATACTTTACCTCTAGATTTGAAGCTTTCGTGACTGCAAGAATTCATACTCTTTGGTTTTTTCGGTAAAGTCACGTAGATAAAAAGAGTATGAATACTTTACTTATCAGCGTTGTGCTCGTAAAAATTCGTCAAAATCCAGTAACAAAGAAATGCACCTTTGATAGCGTGAACTTAAATGACTTTTTGCAAACTTGAGGTGACCAGGTGGCTCAACAATCAGAGCAATGATCCGGCACTGCTGAGATCCTGGTGTCGAATCTCGGCACCCACTCCATAATGAAACCGCGGGGTTCCCAAGCGCAGCGAGTTGATTGTTTCAGCCTGGGGGCAACGATGACTAAACAAAAGAAAATCCTTTTTTTCTTCTTGGTTCTTTCCGTAAAGTCACGTAGAATGGAAATAATAAAATAATAAAAATAAAACACAATAAAATCATTCTCACGACGTTTCAGCCACAACGCAAGCAGCCGTCCTCAGGTGAAGAACAGGTCTGTCGAGAAGACATAATCAAAATAAAACATAATAAAATATATTATTATATTATTTTACTTTCTTATATTATTATAATATATAAAAAATTTATGCTTTATTATTTTATTATTTCCCTTCTACGTGACTTTACCGAAAGAACCAAGAAGATGAATCCCTGCAGTCACGAAAGCTTTAAATCGAAAAAGAAAATCCGTCATTAATTGTAATTTTTTACTTCGTTTAACCAAAAATTCCAGCGATGAGAATGCAAATATTTTAATTTGACTTTCATGAACATCTCTTTTATAGCAGGATTTGTGGACGGTACAGATAAGAGGTAACTTGAAGGAATCTCAGAATAGCTTCTGTAATCTCACCATTTGTGGGCTGGTTTTTTTTTACAGAATCATAATACAAATATGTATTCATACTGGAGGAATCCGATGAGCTATAAAGCTCTTTTTCACAGATGTCCAGTAGGGGTGGGTAAAAACATGATAACAACAAACAGTACAAAAACGAGATGATAGTGCAAAGTACAAGAAAGGTAAACAAATCACTCAAAACACATAGAAATACAACTACACCATCCCCATCCAATTATTTTTTACTTTATTTTCAACTTAATTCTTACTAATTTTTCAGAAGTGACCTGGCCACAAATGATAGCTCAACAAAGTGACTTATCATTTGAACATTCATAGCACAGGGTGATTCACTGCTGTGTTCGAATTATGAAACTAAATGTCTTCTTTAAGAAAATTTGGTACAACTTTGAATAATATTGGGGGGAAATATTTTTTTTTAAACTTTTCCAAGCAAATATCTCAAATTCATCACTGTCAATGCATTACTAACAAGGATTTCCTATACAAAATGCAGAATTAATTTCTCGTAACTGGTGAATGTGCAGGAGGAAAATGTTGAATCATGATATTATTTTTGTTCACTAAAGGTCGCTTCTCACCATGCCATCGCATTACAATATAATTATCTTTTAGCTAAACAACAATTTCAGAATATTTTAACACATTCCTGCGGAGGGAGCTGGTAGGAACGTTGGGTTGCTCGGTCAATGGCCAGGGTCAACGGCGGCGTGGTGTATTCCGCAAATATGCCCGACTGTGAGGGCGGGCACAAGCCGGCATAAGTAGGTTAAACGTTGAGTTTTATAAGGGCACCACGGGGTGACCAGCCCCTCACTACCCACCCCACCCAGCCCCTCCCCACCCTCCCCTTACCACCCAGCCCCACCCTCCCATTTTTGGATGCACGGACGGACGGACACAATAATCCCCGGTGGGCTGGTGGAACCAGGTGGTTCCTACCAGTAAGAAGTGATATTGCTTTGCGAGAAGCATACAAAACATGTTGACGTTACAAAGCTTAATCTATCAAGAGGTCCATGAAGTGCCATGTGATCATAGCATTCCCCATTGCTATCTTGAATTAAAAACGTTACATTAACATCAAGAGACAAGCAATGTCGCGTTATGCAGTCCTGTATCTCAGCAACAAAGAAATAAAAGATTCCCCGTAAAAAGTGCACATCCACTGCAAAACTATTCAGTCAGCACTGCTGCTAAAAGTTCAGTCGCTCGTAACTTTGACTACACAAACACCTGGTGCTTGAGGTTTAACATCAAAGGGACTTTTCAGATGCGGATTAACACTGCTCCCTTTGGATTAACATTCCAGGAACATTTAGGGAACATTTACAGGAAAAGGCAAAATAGCTACGTTGAAAGGGCAGCGCCAAAGCGGCGAAGAGGATGGTTGATACGAGGGGGTGCTACAGCCAATGGTGTCTCGTTACCGGACTGAAATACACGCGAAAGTGTGTGCCAGGTTCCACTCCAGGAAGCGTGAAGTATGCTCTTCTCCGATTTCTTCCCTCTCTATGGTTTTTTTTTTTCCGACTGGTACTAATTAAAAAAGAATGTAAGGCTCAACCAAGAGTACGTACAAAAAAATCTGATCCATCACCTTTTTACTGGCAAAGATGTGTGTGGCGTGGGTCCGAGTCACACACATGTAAAAAAGTACACCCAAGGTTGTGCATTGCTGTAATAAGGGAAATATAACGGACAGAGTGCCATCACGGGGTGGTGGTGGTGGTTGTTAATTTGCATGTGTATAAGTCACGAGAAACGCGTGTATTTTCACAGCACTGCTATTGGTGGCATGCACGAAAAGTCAGGTGTGCGACCTCTTTTGCCCAGAGAGCTTATCGCCAGTGTCTGTGTCACACGCAATTCCCCTACTGCGCAGCAGTGAAAATAAAGAGCTTCATAGCTCATCGGATTCCTCCAGGATAAGTAAATATTCACATTCTGAACGTGTCCCATTGTGCATTGAATAGCACGCAGGCAGAAACAAGTAACGTAGCGGAGCATAAGTGGTGAGCGTATATTCTTAGGTTTTTTCGGTAAAGTCACGTAGGTAAAAAATTCAAATTAATAAAAGTAAAATAAAATAAAAATCACGACGTTTCGGAGGCAACACAAGCTCCGTCTTCAGGTGGAACCGTCACAGCCACGACAGCTGTATCAAGTAAATGAGAGATTACAAGAGCTACCACTCCGTATATATAATGGTTGAAGAGGGGAAGGGGCCAAGTACGGCACACTTTCTATTAATATGGTAAGGTGAGGATTCAGACTAAGAATAGACTACATAATAAAAGGCTGAGCCTTTGTTATGGAGAGAAACGGGTGTTTCTTTGTGGCATCACACTATCTTTGTGGCACCACACTATCACATGAGCGATATGAATACAAATAATGATAATAATCACAGCCCTATGGCAATCTGCTGCTGGATGAAAGCCACCCCATTCCATTTGGCCAGTGTGGGTTTTCGAAGAGGGAGGGGGCACTCAGTAAATGTTCAGACCCCCACACGACCGGCTGGGAAATCGAGCTAAGGTCGCTGGCTACAGAGTGCAGTGTGCTTTACACCACCGCTTCACCCTCAAATATACGACCATCAGCCCAGCTCTATTCGCTGCTGGTTGAAAGCCTCGTGCCAACATCACACCCCGTGGTCTCGTGATGCCCACGATCGATCGAGCTACTGCACATTATCTGATCTCATCGCTCCATCTCAATGATGATCGACCTCTGCCATGCGAACCGGCAGTCTTATCTATCGGCCATAATTGCTTCAAGCCACGATGTACCCCGTCCAAGTCCCCTTACATTCCTTGAGTGTCAATATTATGCATTTGATTTGCGTTTGTTCGCTGGCCTAAGTGTTCCGCTCTCCGTGTCTCCTCAGTGTAATTCCAAGCATACGTCTGACCCCGCTTCTAACGGAGACCAAGTGCATCTCAATCGGGGGTCATCTCAGCCTATCATATCTCTGCGGTCAATAAAACGCATAGCACTTTGGGGAGATTCAGCAATGCTCGTTTTATGAGACTGCCATTCATGATACTGAATTTAGACAACACAAGCTGAGAGCCACAAATAGAGATTTGTACTTCCTCGTGCTCATTATAGCACTGGGAAACGTTCGACTAGACAATATTAATTGTGTGACTGCTCTAAATGAATTATGAAAATATAATTCGATTTATAGTGTGACAATAGCAAGAACATTAGTTTGAAGATGATTAACGAGGGCAAAAACACAACCGATTGTAAAATAGGAATTATTTTTACTGTAATATTTGATCAAAGATTGCTTGCCAACGTTTCATGGCTCTGAATGTCACCATCTCTTTAAATCACCGAAACCGAGTCGACGAAAGGCAATTCCAGTGTCAGCCTTATCCGTTTCACAATCTGCGCGCGCGCACGGGATTTGTTTAAATGTTTGGGTTTGGTTCATGCAGCTCGCATAAGTAGCACCGCTTCCAACATTTCCAGCAGTCTCCTATCTGACGATCAGTTATGTGGCAAGTACATTTTGCATGCTATTTTCGACTCTGGCACTCTTACCAGATATGTATTGTGCAATTGATCACGTAAAAAATTGTGAAAGGAAAAGGGAGTGTTTTTGATTACAAACAAGGCCTAAGCACGTGGGATATTTACGTAACACCACGTTTATGAAACACGTTTACATAACCGTGGCACTCTTGCATATTCAATTGGCCTAGATGATCAAACAGAAACATGTACATTTTCAGCTGCAATGTAATTTGTAACCACTGCAAAATGATACCGGTTTTCCTCCATTACCAACAGGCATGGATTGACAGATGGATTACAATTATCATTATATTTACTTGAACGTAATGCTAATGTTGGGCAGAACCTGTTCCAAAATAACGTCATTTATGTTTACAAGGTCATGATAAGGGTATGAGCTTTATTTTACAACGGGTGCTGTTTACGGTTTATTGGCAGTTTGTTAAGTTTTAATGAGCGACATTCTCTTGAATGCGATGATCAATTCACTGTGTGGGTATGCTTCGTACAGATAACCAGCGATGCATTCAGCATGTGTGGACTGCGTTCCATTATTCATCCCGTATGTTTGTTCATGTATTTCTCTACCGTGCTAACGTAACAACCTAGCACCATCATTACAACACAGCACGGGATCCCAACACCTACGCACCTTGACCATTAGTCAAATATTACACAAGCGCTGATACGTATTGATGTATGTATGATCATCGGAATCTTTGATGTTCAACAGTTGTGCATTTTAAAAACCCAGACGAATATGCATAAGAATAGACATTATTGACAGCTGATGGGGATCGAAATGAATAACACAGAGGTGAACAAAAGCAGCATGCGAGTACGTGACATTTAAACTCGTTGATGAAACGCAGAATGCTGAGGCTCCTGGAAAAGAAAGTGAAATACTGCTAGCCATGCCATATGGAGCAGAAGCAGAGACTCTGACGAATGAAATAGAACAATTTGTGAAAAGCGTATGAAAAATAGCAAGAGAGCGCACGTACGATTCTGGCAATAAACAGATACAATCAGAGGCACCAAATCGACCGTTAGGAAAAGTGCGTTTCCGGCAGGGCAAAGGGAATCCCGAGAATGGAAGCGTGCCTTCAGAACACGACGTGGCAGCCACTCAGTCACGAGAAAGAACTGGTGATGGAATGGCAGCCGTGGAGAGAACACCCCCGACGGAGCGATGAGATCGGTTCACGTACTCGGTGAGATTGTAGCATCACAGCAGTCGAGTTACAATGACGGCGTGCAGATGCCTTTATCTGGAAGTGGATAGAGCACGGAGAACGACGATCATGCTGAGTGGGTATATACAAGTACGCCGAGTGTTTTATCACCGCGTTCAATAAAGCCAACCTCGAAATCACAATGGGTCATTTGCAAGAGGGCCTAGAGAATGCATACGATGCGGTTTTGTTAGCGAGGACATTTGACTCTGAGACTGAATACTGGGGCCTTAAGGTGAGGTTTCAGGTGACCGATCCAGGCACAGAGGTGAGCCCCCCCCCCCCCACAGGTAAGCAAACAAGGGGGATACCTCAAAGGCAGATGGTGGGATACTGTAAGAAAACATCTCGGATTGTTAGGCGGTGACTCTGCAACAGCTTTGGAATTCAGCGGAAGCAAGTTAGTGATGGCCACGTGGTGGAAACATCATTGGTTGTGGTGAGCTCTCGATCCCCGATTTATAATCACACAAAAAATCTACAATGTATATACGCAGTATCCACAACCATTAACAATCACGACTGCTGGCGTCATGCGAAGCGTTATTGTCAAAAACTGTAAAACTTAAAAAAAAATCCGAGATTACATAAATTAAGCAAACCGATGTAGCTTGTGGTGTTTCGGCAACCACAGCACTCAATTAACAACCGGAACTTTGCGAGTTCAAAACTATGTTAGGGTCAACTCCTCCTCTGGGCTGTGAAGAAAGTCCCTTGTGGAGGTAAAAATGTGGGATTTTTCACCACTGGCTGAGGGGGTCGCCCATTGGCTGAGCCAGTGGGGGGGGGGGGGGCCCGTGCCCCCCCCCCCCCCAATGATCCGATCGAAATCCATCATTTCTATCGGATCATTGGCGTTTATTAGTAATACATCGGCATTGTGCGACCCCCACTGCCACTGTGTAGCATATTATTACGTGTCAGGGACTCTATGAGATGATATGACAATAGTCCGTGTCCATAATTGGCAATAAATAACGGCAAAGCAGTTATAAGTGACTCACAGAATTGTGCGCAGTTGCGTATGCGGGACACGACTTCCCTGAAGGCATCAACACCTTCAGCGAGCGCGATGCCGATCACACGACGCGGTTCGAATTCGACTCTCGATCGATGGCTGCGACATCGCCGCACACGCGTCGAATAAAAAGCAAAGGGCAAGTCCTTACTTACTAACAACTCCTCTATCATTTTTCATTGCTGGAGGGGTTGCCCCCCCCCCCTACGTGAAAACCCTGACTCCGCCATTGGGGTCACCAGTGGAGAAGAGTTCGACCCAACGTTTTTTTTGTTAAGAAGCTGCTGCTAGGCACAACAAAGTCACAAATACAGCAGAGAAATAGTTTACACCGACGTACATTCATATGCTTCTGAAATGTTTCAGAATTCTGTCTTAAATTGTAAAAAAAAAAGTAAGCATTTTAAGACCTATACATTAATCACGGGATTATTTATAGGAGATTAGGGCAAGCACTTAGGGTTTAACAACTGTACACATATAAGCTTGCTTCCCATCCAGTACTATACAAATGTAATCAAAGTTACATTTATTCACGAAGATAGTTTACATTTGTCTTGGTCGAATGATCTAGATATGCATGTTCATTTTACCTTACAGCCAGAACATCACCCCTCCCCCGCAAGGTACAGCCGAACAAACGAGAAATCCCGTTGGTGCATGTTCCATCAAAACATTTTAAAAACAACTCTTGAACGAAGCTTCACTCTGAATGTTAAATCTTGCGTGACGAATGCTAAGCATGTGAATTCGGTTTAACCACTTTAAGAATGCTCATACAATTGCAAGTGTTTGAAGTAAGTGTGGTTTTTACACTTTTATCTGCGTGGAATCAGAAATATCAGGTTTATGCCGTATTTGTCATGAAAAGATGAACACAACAGGTACATCGCTCTTTAGTTCTCACACGATATGCAAGGCCGACTTAACATAGTCTCCATATCAATGTTTTAAGATTCATTTTGCCAACGATGATTATTACAAGCTGCCAACATCTGAACCCAATGAAGCGTTCCCCGGGAAGTTTTACTGCCAATTGATATTTTGTTCAAACCTAAAGTCGTGTAGTGCGCGTGGCCTCTCCCTTGTTATGAATACTAAATATAAAACACTCAATTCCCGGCACGAGAATAAATGCGAATCTCTCGTCTTGCTCCACGCCGCTCTGTTCTGTGTTATGAAATATCGCTGCTGCTGCTGCTGCTGCTTCAAGCAGGGCTGCTCAAGCCCAGAGTCGCACAAAGGGCGCAGTATGCGCGCCGCGGCTCCCTACGCAACAGTAACAAGGCACGGAGCCGAAATCGGAGCGGGGCAGCGTTGAAAAATGAGATCAAGCAATGCGGGGGCCACCGGGTGCGAACGTGGGGCCAACAGTCTCGGACACGGGCCAGGCAAAGCCCCCCCCCCACCCCCCACCTCTGTAGGAACTGCGGGCTTGCTTACATTGGCCCGTCCACGCAACATCCACAGCACGAATCTGAAGCCACACATAGAAAGCCCTCTCTTGCCCGCCTGCACAATCCCTTTGGTTGTTTTCGTTCCATTTGTTTAAATGGGCAGCGGAGGTATAGTATATGCAGCTGCGGGTTTCACAAGCACACTGGGACCCGATACGGAAAACCTACTAAGCGCCATTTCACTTCGGGTACAACGTTGCTGGAATCACAGAGCCCAGGTGAAGTCGAGGTATCTTTTACACTCAACAAGCATCTCCGCTGGTGGTCCTGAGTCAGTGGTGGAAATTCCACGTTACTTTGGTGGGAGCCAGAATCTCAAGGAGAACAACCACTATACTTGCTTCCCAGAACATTATATGATTGCATGGCAACTTATCATCTTGAGAATGTATTTTAGAGATCTTATTGTATTGCCAAACGTGTATCATTCAACGAAAATACTGTAATGGATATTGGGAATCTGCATTGTGTCACTGAGCCCCCAAGGCACTGTAATGAAAACTAGTATTATACTGCAAATAACGGAAATAATATTGAACCATTATAGAGGTTAGTCTGTGACAGCTTTTTATTGCAGTCAATATTTAGTGACGTGGTTATCTCTGGTGATAGCCCTCAGAAAGTGGTGGAAGTTCCACATTCCTATGTTAGGGTGCAGTTTAATCCCATTAAATCCAATAGTGATTGTCCAAAAAGCAACATTAATTTTCACCGACTCCAGACACAGATGGTGTGCCAAGTCAAACCCCAATTGCGAGTCGATCGTCGTGACCACTGCGTTCACCCAACAAGACACACCA
Organism: Entosphenus tridentatus; assembly: GCA_014621495.2. NCBI lineage: Eukaryota > Metazoa > Chordata > Hyperoartia > Petromyzontiformes > Petromyzontidae > Entosphenus > Entosphenus tridentatus. The sequence continues at coordinate 17,642,688 of CM025612.2, forward strand.
CTAAACAATCCATGCACAAAAGTGAAGCCACGCATAGGGCAGTGTCAACATGCGTGGCTACGTAAGGACTGCGTGAGGATGCACGGGCAGGTGTGAGGAGTAACGGCACAGCCATCATTTCGTGCAGGGGGTTATTGAACAGTTGACTCTCCTCACCCCTGTCCCATTGCTGCTGCTGCTTGCTGACAGACATCCAAGAAGCTAGGCTGGAAGGATTTGAGTACTCACCACACTACTTATTAGATCGATGCCAGAGAGACGAAGGGCTGAGCCATTTCTACCCTCCCCCCCTCCCCATCAACCAGGATTTGAAACCTCATCGTTCCGATGGTGAGCTGAGTGTTCTGCGCCTAAAGCCATCGTCTCTCAAAGCGCGTGTTGACAGATTCACGTGCACACGTCAAGGGGAAGATTTCGTATATTTTGGCTGTTGCTTGGGGGTTTTATTTGGATGAAGTGTGTGCTTGGGGCACGCGGACACTTGAAGTCGCCGTTCGCCACTAAGTGGCGGTGACGTCCCCACGGTGCCTGTGCCAGGCTAGGTGCACTTTGAGGCTATCACGTGAAGTGTTGAAGGGTCGCTGCTGGCAGGAGGTCATGATACAAACCCAGGTGCCACGGGTTGACCGACTCAGATGATTGGCAGATGCACCAGCTGTGCCCCCTGCTGTGCCAACTTGCTGTATTTTAGCCACCCGGGGCTCTGCTCGTTATTATGAGCATCACTCCTCTGCCCTCCGTTGCTGATGGAAGAACAAGCCGAGACTTTTGAGCGGGCGGGGGGGGGTGCATGTGCGTGTTGGTATCTATATTTTACAGTGTGTGGAGCGGTGGTGTCGAGCTTAGTCGGCTGCGCTGTGAACCCAGCGCCACAAGTTCGATTCCTGCTCACGGCCAACACCACCAGTGACGATTATCTGAACCGGTCCTGGGCCTCCCCTAGGTCATCTCAGCGTCAAATGAGTACCTTGCAGAGGTCGCAATCGGGTACCCGATACCCGTACCCTACCCGATACCCGGCTACCCGTACCCGGCCGGGTACGGGTAACCGTTTGCGAACCTGGTGCGGCCGGGTACGGGTACGGGTAGGCCGTGAGTCACTGGTGAGTAACCGTTTGTCACTCATTTCCCAACGTCTTGTCTCTTCTCACAATTCAAGTTCCTAGAATCAACCCACCCGCGCCTGCAACATGGCTTCATCCCAGAGGTCGCAATCGGGTACCCGTACCCTACCCGATACCCGGCCGGGTACGGGTAGCCGGGTATCGGGTAGGGTACAGGTACGGGTACCCGTTTGCGACCCTGGTGCGGCCGGGTACGGGTAAGGAATCAAAACCCGTTTGCGACCTCTGGTACCTTGGTGCGGTACGTAAAAACACATCGCTACTGGGGGAGACAAAGGCGGTCGGGCGTGGTGTTGGCCACCCCACCCCCTCGTGTGCCACAGTGCCGGCCTTCATTAGGTACTCGTCGCTAACAGCACTTGCCCCAAAAGTCTGTTAAAGGATATACGGGGGATCTTTGTTTTTTGTAGCGTTGTATGTACGTGACTAGGCCCCGCGGAGGTCACAACAACCTGTTCATGTTTGGGTTCACTTTAGATACTTGTTGGGCCAGATTTACGGATATAAAAAAAAAATTTGCTCGTAATAAAAATGTCAGTGAGCGCAAGTTTTCCCCACAGAGAGCAAACCGTGAATTGCTCTTCAGGGAAGCAGAGCTGCGTGTTGTTATATACCATCTGGTTCGCTCGACTCAGAACTCGGCATTTGTTTTTCGTTTGAAGCGCACACTAATAGTGTTTCCAACAACCCTACGAAGAGAATTATACAGGGTGTCAAGGTTTTCAGAGGTAGGCTTTTAAATCAAGTGGTGTAATTTCCATGGGTACACTTGAACAGTGACATTTTTATACTTTGGGGAAACTAGATAAAGCTGTAAAATTCGTTTATGAAGTAGTCCAAGCAGTTAATACATGTATTTTCCTAATTCATGTTTCCCGATTCGGTGATAAATTGCATTAAGGTATATATATATCAATCTATAAAGGCTTCCCGTTAAAATGTGTACAGGACAATGCATATCTCCATCGGTAGCCATGAGCAAAGAGTGGAAACTCCACATTACGATGGTGAAGATCTGTCTCTCTTTAGACACCCACTGTTGACTTCCCACAAAGTGATATGTTTTTTACCCTTTTATCTGGCAACAAAACTGACACCTTTTTTACAAGGAGTCAAGTTTGCATTGACCACAATACCTGCAGTCGGAATAGCAAACAAAAACACAACTCTTTTATGTATGCACTGTCCTTGAAGTTGATTGGTCCACACCCGAGACAGCTTTCCTTAGAGCCTAGTCTCACATGGTGTTGGACCAGATGCCGCCAAAAGGCGCACAACTCAAAGACAATGCACCATCAGAGTATGAGAGCTCGGGGTAAGCCTTTACACTATTGGAACCTCCTTTGCCAGTAGCAAAATATGATAATTGTTTTTTTACCCTTTTATCTGGCAACAAAACTGACACCTTTTTTACAAGGAGTCATGTTTGCATTGACCACAATACCTGCAGTCGGAATGCAAACAAAAACACACAACTCTGATAATGTATGTGTCAGTTTTGTTGCCAGATAAAATGGTAAAAACCCAATTATCATATTTTGCTACTGACAAAGGAGGTTCCAATGGTGATATGTATTTCGTTAACCCTGAAGGTATAATGGGGTGAATGAATGCTTACACTCATGTAAACAAAATATCTTTGTCAATAAATGTCTGTTTTATATATAAAAATGGCGTAGCAGTTAGTGCGCAGCCTCAAATGAGTACCTGGCCTGGTGTGTAAACATCGCTACTGGAGAGACAAAGGCGGTCGGGCGTGGTGCTGGCCACCCACCCCCTCGTGTGCCGTGCCAGCCTTCATAGGTGCTCGCTAACAGCACTTGCCCCAAAGGTCTGTTAAGGCTATATGGGGGATCTTCGTCTATAAGTAACAAAAACATTTCCTCTATACTTCAAGGCCTACACAACAGAGTAAGCAAAGCTCAATTTGTTGTTCACATCCAATAAGTGAAGTTTATGGGAACATTGACCATGTAGCGGTAGAAGGACGACAAGCAGGAAAATGACTGCCAGTGAGCAAGCCAACTAAAACTATCAAATATTTTTTATTTTACCAGGTAAGACCCACTGAGATAGCTGTATTTAGAAGCGACTTGGCCACGAATGATAGGTCAACGAAGTGGCTTATAAGATGGAAATTTATAGCAGCAAAATAGTCCAAATGCGCGTTTATTCTAAATGTGGAGGAAAAGGAGAAAAATCTACGCGACCAAGGGAAGAACATACAGCTCTAAATATGCAGGTGTCAGGGTCAGGATCGAACCCACAACCTCCTGTATACCAGGCGAGGTAGTCAACATTTCATAGCCACCGAGGCACCCCAAGTGACGATAGTCAATCATTGAGTGCTGGCTCATCAATCAATCGGTTCCATTTTCAGAAACAAGATGAGTATTCAATGGCATTCCTCACTTATGTCAACTTCAGGGCCATGTTCATGTTACAATGTTCACAGCAACAATTACTGAACACTTCTCTCTGCTCACGAGCCCATCTCCGTTCGTCATTCAGAGCCATTGAACAAAATTCCACATTCTCATGGCAGGATCCAGGCGACATAACGCAACCACTGCTTACTTCCCACAAAATGACTCTCTTTTATGTTATTGAGGCTAATGGGATAATTAAAATGGATCACCGACGAGGAATGGAACTTGAAACCTTCTTATTGTGAGTCGTGTGCTCTTTCCACCTTCGTATAATGTCAGGTAATAATGTTAATGTCTAGAGCACATTTTTAGTCCACAGAATCCAATAAAGGTTTCTTAAAGCACGTCTTTAAACACGGTGACATCTACAGTTGCTTTCAATACAAATGAACACGATGTGAAGCCAGAAGGGAAAAAAACATCTTTTAGCTTCCAACATTTTAAAAAAGTGTTCCAAAGCGGAATGTTTTAGGCACCGTAGCATTCAAAATATTGCACGAGGAAATTGGCCGCATTTTCTTCAAATATTGGAAAGAGAGAATACATTCATAGCAACCTCACACTCTCTAAATACAATTTTAAAAAATAACACAGTTTATATTCATTGTGGCTTGTACACATTCTGGATCAACTAGAACTCCACCCATCAATAATCCTTACGCTGAAATATAGGAATCAAGTGGTAATAGGCTGGGCTTCGTAGTCAGAACACCAAGCTGGCAATGGTGAGGATACACATTCTGGATCAACTAGAACTCCACCCATCAATAATCCTTACTCTGAAATATAGGAATCAAGTGGTGATAGGCTGGGCTTCGTAGTCAGAACACCAAGCTGGCAATGGTGAGGACTTGTAACCAGATCAAACGGATTATCTCAGGCAGATGAGTTAGCAGTCTCAGCCTCATCACCAACACACACGGTACTGTCATGTTAACTTTGGATTTTCACTTAATTGGTAAAAGTTCCAGTGCTGACAATAAAAATACAATATTTTGTTTGACGGCCATGTGACGTAACTTCCAAAGTCAACCTTTCACCTGTCGGTTATCCAACAAGTATTTTGAGAAATTATTGCATAATTCAGATTATCTACATTTTTTTGCGGAAAAGCGGGGCAAATCAGTAAATTCATCGTATTATTTTCAGCTTCAGCTGATTTTTTCCCCCCACAAATAAGTGGAGTTAATTCTTGGATAACCCCACAGGTGACAGAATCCGCAATGTTCTTCTCCCACATAACCGTGGAGAAAAAGAGTTCGACTGTAGTTCTGCAAGATGTCCCCTGCATTGCACTATCAATCTTAATAAAATTGGGGGGGGGGGGGGGGCATAGAACTAAAATACAATATCATATTAAATAGGATAGTCAATGTGTAGTGACATCGGGGATGTCACTGTGTGGTGCCGGCCCGGGAGGGCCGTGGCGTGCGATGTTCCTACATCACGGACAGCACCGGGTGGGTTGCTGTGTGATGCCGGCTCTAGCGCAGGACGGCGTGCGATGCACCGTCATCACGTACACCCCGTAGATGGGTGTAGTACCAGCCCTAGTGTTGGGGTAGCGCTGGGATAGCGCGGGCATCACGCATAGCGTTCAGTGCGGGCTCCCACAAGGGAAAGTGGGAGAGTGTCAGCCCAGGGACAAGGTTGCCCCGGGTCATGGCGCTCTGGTTGACCCCATAGACATGTGATCTCGAGTGTCCACAGAGAAGGCCCCCAGGTGGGGAGGCTAGGGGGTGATCACGTGTCCAGGGAGGGCTCTCGAGGGGGATCGAGAGGGAGCTAGAACGCTCTAGAAGGTGGGCGGGGCTGAGGGCGGAGCCAGCCCCGACCCGGGAGGATAAAAGTTGGGTCCCTGAGAGGGACCAGGGTCACTTCGTTCTACAAGCTGAAGCTTTACGTCTACAAGCTGGAAGCCCCACGTCTACAAGCTGGAAGCCCTACATCTACAAGCTGGAAGCTCCA
>CM025612.2:17670277-17690632 GCA_014621495.2 Entosphenus tridentatus
CAGACAGTCAGCCAGGCAGACAGTCAGCCAGTCAGCCAGGGAGCCAGCCAGGCAGCCAGGGAGCCAACCAGGCAGCCAGTCAGCCAGGCAGCCAACCAGGCAGCCAGTCAGACAGTCAGCCAGGCAGCCAGTCAGCCAGGCAGCCGGGCAGCCAACCAGGCAGCCAGTCAGACAGTCAGCCAGTCAGCCAGGCAGCCAGGCAGACAACCAGGCAGCCAGTCAGACAGGCAGCCAGTCAGCCAGGCAGCTAGGCAGCCAACCAGGCAGCCAGTCAGCCAGGCAGCCAGGTAGCCAGTCAGACAGGGAGCCAATCAGGGAGCCAGTCAGCCAACTAGTCAGCCAGTCAGCCAGGCAGCCAACCAGGCAGCCAGTCAGACAGTCAGCCAGGGAGCCAGTCAGCCAGGCAGCCAGGCAGCCAGTCAGCCAGGCAGCCAGGCAGCCAACCAGGCAGCCAGTCAGCCAGGCAGCCAACCAGGCAGCCAGTCAGCCAGGGAGCCAATCAGGCAGCCAGGCAGCCAGTCAGCCAGGGAGCCAACCAGGCAGCCAGTCAGCCAGGTGGCAAGTGAATGCAATAAGCAGCGAGCCTGGCAGGCAGCCAGCCAACCAGATAGATCGGTCACCAAAACACCAGCCAGGCAGCAGGTCAAACAGGCAGGCAGGCATCTCGTTTGGCTAGCTGGCAGCAGACTGCCAATACACCTGAGAAGCTCGTCATTCACGCAAACCTGCCAACCAGCCAGGAAGATACTTAAATCAGTTCGTCAGACAGCCATCCAATTCGGGCAGACAGTCTGCAAACCAACCAAACGAACTAACAACCAAACTGCGAGAGAGCCAGCCGGTCAGCCAGCCTCCCAAATATGGCAGCTAAACAGCCGGCCCGTCAACCCACCAATCAGACGAGTCAATTACCCAGAACGCGTCATCAATCCAGTCAGCCCGTCAGGCAGGTAGTTGTCGATTCATCCATCCAGCGACGCGGCCAACCTGCTCACCCCCCCCCCCCCCAACACTTCCCTGACCGCATGCCCCCCGCGCCAGATTACCTGCCACAATTCACCGTCGGCTGCCACTGGGACCTAGTTCATCAAATGATGTAAATCACGGCCCTTACAGGAAAAGTAGGCAAGCGAGATAACGCAAGTGATTATTTCAGGACGCAGGCAAGTCCTCGTTTAACGTGGTCGATGTGTTCCTGAAAAAGTGCCGTGTCTACAATTCGAGTACGACGTTTCGCCAGTAATTGCAACCAACATCATCAGGCGACAGCCAGATTTGTGGAGAAATCCTCGTGGTTCGTACTCGAATTGTAAATGTTGTGGTGGGTTTACTGTCCAACACAACCAGTGTGCTGTACTAAAAATGCATTGGCATGTTTTGCTTATGTAACATATCTTACTAATTGGCTGTGTCGGGTGGTGGTGAGTTTAACTACACATTTATATTTCGATTTAAAGCTTTCGTGACTGCAGGGATTCATCTTCTTGGTTCTTTCGGTAAAGTAACGTAGAAGGGAAATAATAAAATAATAAAAATAAAACATAATAAAATAATTCTCACGACGTTTCGGCCACAACGCTAGTAGCCATCCTCAGGTGGAGAACAGGCCTGTCGAGGAGACAGAGTCTGAATGACAAACCCCAGGCTTGGAGCGACTATTTAAGCTGGGATGGAGGGACTAAGAGCGCCTTGACAAAATAATTTGCATATCAAGCCTGGGGCTTATTATTCAGACTCTGTCTCCTCGACAGACCTGTTCTCCACCTGAGGACGGCTACTTGCGTTGTGGCCGAAACGTCGTGAGAATTAATTTATGTTTTATTTTTATTATTTTATTATTTACATTCTACGTGACTTTACCGAAAGAACCAAGAAGATACACATTTATATTTACGCAATCCAACCCAAAAAAACGATATCACGGATAATATCGGTCGCGAAAGCATACGTGTTTTCATGAACTGTTAATGTTCACAACTCAATAAACAAACATTCGAAAACAAATCGCGGAATTATGCCGTACGACTAACAAGTTGGTAAATGGCCATGCAAGCCTGGCACAGTGCTCTATTTGGCGTGGGGCTGGTGGAAAAACGCTTCTACGCAGCGTTCTGCCAGGCTCTGGTGGTGTTTTGCAACGCTTGAATTACGAACTAAAATGTACGAGCTCAGCTATGACAATTAATCGCAATGCAATTCCTAAATATATTAAAACACGTAAATATACGAGACCACTGTGTAGGATCGCAACGTGCAGAACGACTGGGGCCCCCACCACCACCACACACACGTAAGGCCCCGGGGCTGTCGGTGAAGATGAGCAGAGGGCCTCATGCTCACTTGAGCAGGGAGCTTCTCTTGATTTACGACTTTGACGGATTACACTTGGATTAGGGCAGAGTTGCAATAATAATAAGCAGTACAAGCTGAAAATGTTTGACCACTGTCACCATTACCAAACACTGCTCGCCAAAGTGAAAACACATGGTGGGGCTTCGGTGGTGAGATGTTAATTACCTCGCCTGGCATATAGGAGGTTGTGGGTTCGATCCTGATCCTGATGCCTTCGACATATTTGGAGTTTGCATGTCTCTCTCCTCGTGGTAGTTGTGATTTGTCTCCACATCCTCCGGGTTTTCCCTCCCCATTTAGGAACATACTTTAGAGTATTTGGCTGCCATACATTTGCACATGATAAGCCACTTTATTGGGCTATCATTTGTGACCAGATCGATTTTAAAAAGAGCTGTATAGCTTATTGGGCCTTACCTAGTACAATAAAAAAAATAGTGAGTAGTTAGTTACATTTTTCAACGTTGTAAGTCTTTACCAGGCTTAATTTCAGCCGAGGCCAACCAGGAAAGTATTCTCAAATCCTGCGCACGACATCCAGTAAGCACCTCTCTCTGCACTCTATGGCAACGAGTCACATGCCTGCTACGGGCTGCTTTACATTCAAGCATTGCTGCAGTACGAGTTTAAACGAACATAACGCCGAGGTTAAATGGTGTAACTTTTCAACGGTAATTATGCTTCAAAAAAAATGCGAGCAAAATCACGTTGCTCCATTTCACTTCGGCTTCAGTATTGGGAAATTTAAAAAAATGCATTTGGGTCGCCAAAACGCAACTCCGTTCAAATCCTTTTTAAATGTTTGCCACGCGTCATAAAATTTGCACATCTTCAGGCATGACCGCGCTGAAAACTCCAAGTTATAATTGCACCCGTGTTACGAATTCCTGTACGAGGCAACGCGTTTTTTTTTACGGAGTCATCATCGCAACACAGTGCGCGCGAGAGATGCTTCAACGTGATATATAAATGTCTCGTCGTTATCAAAAGTCAAGATCAAAATGGTGGCAATTGTTTCGCGTCGAGATCTTCTCGAACAAAACCGTTGACTTCTCACAAAGGTGTGACCGAGAGTAATGGAGCATAAGTGCTGTACAGTCTTGTTGCACAACCGTTGAGCATTCTAGAATTTGTATTTACACAACCCATTGCAGGTGAATACGGCACATTGGGTTTAAAATTTCTCTAAAGTAGAGTAGTTTAAATTTTGACTTAAAACTTTCGTGACTGCAGGAATTCATATTCTTTGGTTCTTTCGGTAAAGTCACGTAGATAGAAAAATAAAAAAATAAAAAATTAATAAAAAGTTTAAAATTAAAACAAAAACCACGACGTTTCGATCGCCACACAAGCGGTTTATTCACTTTATTTTTTTATTATAAATTTCTATCTACGTGACTTTACCGAAAGAACCAAAGAGTAGAGTAGTTTACCCAACATATCAGCCTTGGCAACATTTTACTACTAACCCCATGACAGAACACAATTGTCGAACGGATACACTCCATAATGATCTGTCTGCTCAATGTGAAGAGGTGCACATTTTGAAGGAAGAGATCCCAACGCCGTCAGAACCGGACTGTTCACGGCGCAAGATCACCGAGTAGGTGAGAACGCCAACCAGCGGTGCGAGGACCCAGCGTCCGGCTCCGGCACGAGTGACCACGTGGCTGGCCAACAACGTAAAACTAAACCAGTGAACAACTACACCAGGCTCTCAAGGCGAATGGATAGTCTGACAAGACAATCCGCAAAGCCATCACCCCCAACCGTGAGGAAGGAGCCATCTGAAGATCCAATCAAAACCATCACCTTGCCATACATAGCAGGGGTAACCAAAAATATTTCCAAAATCTTGAACAAACATAAGATCCGGGTCCGATTTAACACAGTGCATAAAATTCGTGACCTGATCCCATCTGTGAAGGCCAAGATTCCTGACATGAAATATCCCGGCATCTACAAACTAAGCTGTATCTGCGGCAGCAGTTACATTGGGGAAACCAAGCGACATGTCTCGGACCGTGTTCATGAACATAAGGTAGATCTGAAACATGGCAGGACCAATACTTCTGCCATGGCTGATCATTACTTTAATGCGGCTGGCTCACGTGAAATTGATTTATCTACAATGATGGTACTTTGCAAGCCGACTGGCTATCAACAAAGATTAGTTCACGAAGCCATCCATATATACAGACACAGACACAATTTTAAACTCAGCAATCATTGGACAGATGTCATCAACCACTTTGGGTCATGACTTGATTTGTGCTTTCTTGTCCACCTCCACCGTCAGCAGTGTGGGTGTGTGGAGCGAGGTGCAATGCTTTGATTGGTGTAGACCTACTGCCGGTGTCGGAGCCTTCATTAACATTAACTGCCCCGCCCATCTCTAAGTCTTTATTAACAGCTCTTTGATTGGTGTAGACCTACTGCCGGTGTCGGAGACCTCTCCTACATTAACATTAGCTGCTCCGCCCCATCTCTAAACCTTTATAAACAGCTTGCCCTCAGAGGCTAATCTCCCTGTTTCTGATGACGACCGCTTGTGTTGCTATCGAAACGTCGTGATATTAAAACAAATTTAATGACTTTATTTTTATTATTTTATTGTTATATTTTTTTCTATCTACGTGACTTTACCGAAAGAACCATCGAATATGAATCCCTGCAGTCACGAAAGTTTCGAGTAAAAATTTAACTCTAAAATGCTTGGAGATTGAAAGAAATGCGGAGACAATGCTAAGAAACAAAAACGCACAGGCTAATACTCAATAAACTTCACCAGTCTGAGTCGAAGAGAGCCAAACTAAAAGTGAAGATTCTGTATTTAAAAGACGGGGGTCCATTTACACCACAGCGCGGTTTTTGATGTTCACAAATCGGTCCTAATTTTCTTAACCCTATCGTTAAAATGGTCTGAGACGTACCCTGGCTGGGTTTGAACTCACAATCGTCTGACTGTGGCTGGTGTCAGGAACCAGTGCCTGAGGAAGCAGACATTGTCCTTGACTTTAACCAAGGAGTAGGTTTTCGCAGCCATTAATATTATCCGTAATATATCTTTGAGTTCGGCTACGGGACGTTCCAGAGGATCTCGCGACAGAAATTTGGACCTCTCATTGTAGAAAGGAGCAGCATAATACGATCAGCTACGTTCCGTTTCAGGCATCCCACAGTCCACATACCAAATCCACAGGAGTTAATGACTACACTGTTCTTTCTTTAGTAACACTAATATATTTGTGAATTAAAAAAAACAGTAACGTGCTTTGACAGAATAGAACCGTATTAGCCACTGTTATGGTTAAATTAAGCTTGCGTTACAATACCTTTATCCAATGTCACAGTTAAACTACGCTCCCTCTATATTCTGTTTTCACGGTAAGATTAATCCTTCGTAAAAAAAGAAATATTTCCAGAAGCTGATACGTCCTTCTTGAAAGCATGTTATGGGAAACTCGATTGACCCGCCGATACAAATTTCTTCCAACTGAAAGAATATTAAAAATGCTTTAAATATGATTAACTCAATCCTTGCCAAGGTGCCTGCATGCTCAGATATTGTCATTTATGCACATAATCTCCAGCATCACTAAACAGATTGTACTATCGTGATACCAACTTAAAAGTGCCATCCCGGTAGACTCTTGTTTACTCCTGCAGAATGGTCACCTTGAAGCCATCCGTCAACATTTCAGGCACCGACTGTGCACTTACCAAATCACGGTCTTCCAATTCAGACGGCACTCTCTGCAACGGCATCTGTCCATTTTGTTGGGACCGTTGTCAGGGTCATTGCCACCGCTATGTTTACAAGCCAAGTCTGTGCCACCATCCTTACATTTCTTGACCCACTTACTTACTTTACTCTTTGTTTTTTTTCGGTTAAGTCATTTGGATAAAAAATATAAAATAAATTAAAATGAAAACAAATACAATTATCATTTTCATTTTTTTAACCAACGTGACTTAACCGAAAAAAACAAAGAGTATGGATCCTTGCCGTCACGAAAACTTCAAATCTAGACTTTCTGACTTTACTTTCACACGTGTACGTGTTCTTGTATACACCACGAAGTCTGCCCATGAATCAAGGTAGCCATAGCACCTTTACGAGAGATTAGATTACAGATTTATGTTTGAAATTCACATGCACGTCAGCCGTAATGTGAATTACTGCAGCACCTGTGACATTATAGTGACATGCTGGACTAAGACAACTGTGGCCGACATATATGCTTTGGGGCATAAGGGACTTCATTTAAAACACTTTTAGCATGTACATAATATTGAAATATGAAACTGTAGACGTGAGAAAGAGCTGGAGGTATCAACGTAAAAGCGTAACCATCTCAAATCCACAGTAGGCCGGCAATTGTCTCCGATGATGGCACCAAGCCAGTAATTGAAATTCCACATTGCCATAGCAGAGGCCAGTCTTCATAGGACAACCGTTGTTGGCTTATCACAAAGTGGTACCTATTTTATGGAAATAAAATGCTAACCAATGTTTTAATTCGCAATGTCCTGACTGTGAATAATGGGCTGTAACCAACACGCCATCTTGGCTGGATAGATAAATTGACTGTTTGCTTTCTGACCACAAGCAGTGGTTAATGCAGACATGATTCCTCGTAAAAGGTTTCAGTTTGGTGTTTTAACACCTGTTTTGTGGCCAGAAAAAAGGGGGCAAAATATTATCATAAATGCAAAATAATTAACGCAAAAAAAGTACAGCCCTGTACGGTGAATTGTTGACACGTATGGCTTTACAAGGACCGAGAATGCATGTTTCAGGTGTGAGAAGTAATCTCATACAGGGTTATTTAGCATTTCACCCTCATCGCTGCTTCGTGACATCCCAGCAGCTAAGCTGCATGTGCCAAGAATAGCGAGTTGTCTTTACGCCAAGCGAGCAAATTACAGCACACTTATCCTGTGCCATGGGACATTAAGTTCTCAAATGAGCACAAACATCACTTTTGAATGCAGATGGCTGCCTGGCCATTATTTCCTGAAAATGTATGGAGACTGACCGGAGGTTGTGTTTTTAAAGCTGGAGAAATGTATTCGAACAAAAAATATAACTGTCAGAAATAACGTGTCAAAAAACAACCAGGATTTGACGAAAGGGCATGGTAGTGGTAGCAATGTACGCCTGGAACAAGCAAGATCGTGGCATTCTGAAGTCTCCACGACTCCATGGGCTTTCATTCCATTCCACACAATTATCTGCGGCAAATCAGCATCACCAACTGAATCGGTAACGTTAGAGGATGACTCATGTTTGCCTTTTGACATTAAATATACCCGATAATATTATTATTTTTGCGGACCGTATTTGTTGTGGTTGCGTATGTTTCCTAAACGTTTTCTGCCATCGTTATAAAAGATAACGAGCCAACAAGCCAGTCCGTTAATTTCAGATAATAATTCCATGCTGTTACTAATGACTGGTATTGATATCAGCCTTGTAATTATTTGCCCCGGTTACCATATAAATTACACTCGTACACATGCACAGAATATCAAGTATGATTATACGAACCATCAAGTTTGTTCGGTGGTACGTGAATATGAAAAAAAACAGGTGATATGGTGTGCTTTTCTAGGGCTACTGCCTACTGCTGATATAAATCAAGGAACTAGAATACTATCATGGATAATTTTTGCACACTTTTTAATAATGAAAACAACTAATGTTTTTGATATGGAAATATTTTGAATCATCCCTGCAAACTAAGCACAATTGCACATCGTTGTTGCTGTTTTTCCAACATATATTGTTGCTTATTTTGTAATTTTATTCAGTCAGCTGGATATTCATGTTGACATTCAGTTTCAATAGAAACTGTTGATTCATATCTTAAAGATTATGTTTGAGATAATTTCAAACGTATTGATTTTATTTCTACATTATTCCAAATCTAATCAATAATTTCCAAAAAAGGACATTCATTTGGAATATGTCTTTCATATGTTTATACAGTATGTTTTATCCTATGCCTATTTAGCACATTGGAAGCGTATTCGTCGTCAGAACTAATTTGACATTTCGCCTCGGCAACAACAGATGGGCACTCACACTACCCACTGAAATCACGACGGATGATCAGTCGGTCAAATCCAGAATCTGCGTGTGTCCGCCTGCCTGGTATCAGTTGCTTTGGCAGAGATGATGAGTGTTTGCCGTGTATTTCATAACTTGTTTGCTGCCCACTGGCATAGACATAACCACTTCCCTTGATGTTTATCCAGTATACAGATCTCTTCTGCAGTGATATACTGGGGTTCCACATCATGCAAAACTACTGTACCGTTTTGTTATGTTTGTCGTTAGCAGCAATAATTTTTCTCCGTTTAGAAAACACGTGAATCTGCTCCATCGTGCTCTCGAGTGCATGTGTAGCACACACAGATGGGATTGTCTGTGCGGCTGAACAGAACGTACACTTGATTAGATCACTCGATTATTTTCACATTTTATTTCATTTAAATAAATGTAATTCAACCAATCTGAAACAAAATAGCCCTGAACTATAACGTAGACTGTAAGTGAATAATCTAGAAACATCTTCTTGGTTCTTTCGGTAAAGTCACGTAGAAGGGAAATAATAAAAGAATATAAATTTAACATAATAACATTCTCACGACGTTTCGGCCATAACGCAAGCAGCCGTCCTCAGGTGAAGAACAGGTCTGTCAGAAAGACAGCGTCTGAAAACGTCGTGAGAATTTTATTATGTTTTATTTTTATTATTTTATTGTTTCCATTCTACGTGACTTTACTGAAAGAACCAAGAAGATGAATCCCTGCAGTCACGAAAGCTTTCAATCGAAATCTAGAAACAATGACTTGAATACTATGCAAGCATTAAAAAGTAACCGTATTAAATCTAGATAATGTGATTTCACACTGAAAACGGCGAAATAGCGTGGAATTCCAGTTACTTGACTGTGATAAAACGATGAAAGCAACAGGAATGGAAATAAATGTCAGCCCCTTTATCAATACACTGCTTGATGACGAACTCCTCGCACTGAGTTAGTCGACAGGGGTTGCTTGAACAGAATCAGAATATGTATTTATGCTGGAGGAACCCGATGAGCCATAACGCTCCTTTTCACAAATGTCCAGTAGGAGAAGGTCAGAACGTTAGAACAACAAACTCTACAAAAACATGATAGGAGTGCCAAGTGCAAGCAAGGTTAATAAATCACCCAAACAGATACAAATACAACACTTAACCATCCCCATCCTCGTCTTGGTTCTTTCGGTAAAGTCACGTAGAAGGGAAATAATAATAAAATAATAATAATAAACATTATCAAATAATTCTCACGACGTTTCGGCCACAATGCAAGCAGCCGTCCTCAGGTGAAGAACAGGTCTGTCGGAAAGACGCTGTCTTTCTGACAGACCTGTTCTTCATCTTGCGTTGTGGCCGAAACGTCGTGAGAATTATTTTATTATGTTTTTTATTATTTATTATTTCCCTTCTACGTGACTTTACCGAAAGAACCAAGAAGATGAATCCCTGCAGTCACGAAAGCTTTAAATCGAAACATCCCCATCCTACCAGACAAACCCCACTGAGGTATTAACTTATTTTTTCTAAAGTAACCTGTCCACAAATGATAGCTCAACAAAGTGATTTACCATTTGGACATTTATAGCAGCAAAGTAATCTTAACAGTCTAAACGCGTGTTTCTAAATGTGGAGGGAAAAACTGGAGGACCCGGAGAAAAAAGATCCACACGACCGCAGGGAGAGAGACATGCAAACTCCAAATATACAATCGTCAGGTTCGGGATCGAACCCCCGACCTCCTGCGTACCAGGCGAGGAAGACAACATCTCACCACCGTGGTGCCCCTTAAATTAACAAATAAGTTGGAATTGCATCATCAATTCCCAAGCTTCGGAAAGGCAATAAAACAACAGCAAAACAGTCCGAGACCACACGAAAACAACCCACAGTTCCTTAATAAAAATTGTACATTAAAATGTAACTCTCATTACGCTGATCAGCCTAGTTTGGTGAATGGGGGGAGGGCCCAGAACAGACTCAGATAACCTTCTCACGAATGCTCACTCTGACTGGAATTGAATACAGGCGACCAGGTTTACGGTCCAGTGTACTAACTAACGACCGTGCCACTGCTCCCCACACAGTAATAGAACCGCGGTAATGCATTATTTGCTGACAATGGCTTTTAATAAATCAAACCATCCCAGCAAAACAAAATAAAATGAAACAGCAGCAAACTTTGAAGGGACACTGTGAGAAAAAAATAGGAGGGGAAGTTATTTTTTTCTCTGCGCGCGTGTGTGCTTACAAAATAGAACATGGATATTTGCATATGATTTTATCGGGGGTAATTTTTCATGGCGTGGGCTTTGGCGTCGTGACGGCCATGCATTCCATCCGTTGTGTGCACCAGAGCTGATGGATGAGCGCATGAGACACGGGGCGTCCTGGGAATTACCTCCCGCTCGTTCCCGGCCAGCTCGTCAGTGCACAGCGCGAGCAAGCGGCCTTCTCGGCAGCTCATGAGAAATGGGCCGTGATTTATCACGCGCTCAAGGTCAAGAGGTCATCAACACCAATGGCGTTGATGCCACCGAAACCCTCGCTGCGACTCCCTCTTCCCCTCTGCTGGAGACCATAGGCGTCGTCCAAGGTCTGTTCTCACTCGTACTGTAACCCACCATGCATGTGTGTCGAACTTCTTTTGCATCATACGTAGCCAGCGATGCTAATCGGAGGTGTGGATGCATATCTCCCTCTTGGTGTCTGACCTCTGGGTGCCCAATCAAATGTCTTGTCGTAACGGCCTCTCCTCTATCCTGCAAATATGCACCACCTTTCATCATCATCATCATCGCCTCTTCTTGGTTACATACACAGCGCTTTGCATCGCGTTCTATTCCTAACCTCCAACTTGCTTACCCTAAACTGCCATCAAGTTCCCAGCAAGCTGTGAAGAGAGGGTCACAGGGGGTCATCATGGCCAATGCCACCGAGGCTGCCACGCATTGCCATGGCTTCCTTCTACGAGATCCAGCAGCCGTTGAAGGGTCGACGGGGGACCTCCGTGCTCAGCTCTTTCAGCAGCATCCCACGATCCAGCAGCATCCCACGATCCGCACTCGGAGATGGCTCTCGGCAGAGGTCGCAATCGGGTACCTGATACCCGTACCCTACCCGATACCCGGTTACCCGTACTCGGCTGGGTACGGGTACCCGTTTGTGACCCTGGTGCGGCCGGGTACGGGTACGGGTAGGCCGTGAGTCACTGGTGAGTAGCCGTTTGTCACTCATTTCGGGTAGAGTACGGGTACGGGTAGGGAACGGGTACCCGTACCCGGCCGGGTACGGGTATGGGTACCCATTTGCGACCCTGGTGCGGCCGGGTACGGGTACGGGTAAGGAATCAAAACCCGTTTGCGACCTCTGGCTCTCGGTTGTCGAGCGCTTGGCTCGCAACGTCTGCGCTGATCGCCAGCTCTCATCTACCATCTCAAGCATCGCCATCTCTACCTCCTCATTAGATGTGCAGCACGTTTATACCAAAGTCTAAACTGAACTTCCAAGTTATTTTTACCCTGGAGATTACCACGGTTAGCTGCGCTTGGTGTATCTTGTGGCGGTGGCTGTTGTTGTTTGACTTGCATCCCACTGGGATTTTTGCACACAGCGTTGGTGTACGGTGCTTTTTGTGGAATATTTTGTTGTCTTTTCCTGGATTTTCTGTTTGCACATAGTCATATAGTCACTTTAAGATGTTTTCTTGTTTTTCTTTCATGTTTTAGTTTTTTGTTTGTTGCGGTTGCACCCGATTCAAGAGCCGAATGGCTCACAGGGCTACACCTAATAAATGAAACTGCAACTGCAAGAAGTTCAACATTATACTTATTACAAGCACAAGTATTCAAAGACAAAAGGCTCTTTCCGAGTTGTTTTGCTAATTTATCCAAGTTCCGTCTATCTCACTTTGACAGTGACACGTACATTATTCCTGCCTCCAACAGTTGTCTTTTAGCACTAAAGCTGCCCTCTAATTTGACAAAATGGTTGATGTAATTCATCAGAACTCTCCCTGATCATGCAAGAGATCTGTTTCCCTTTTCAACCCCCCCACCCACTACCCCCTGTAGCAGATAAATCACAACACAACAAAGCAACCTCCTCCAGCACCTCCACAGTGTCGCTACGTACTGACACCTGTGATAGATGTGCCAGGGATAGAGGGCCTCCCACCCTCTATCCACCGTGGTAAATGTTGTTTTTTGAAATATTAATGATGTATTTTGTGTACGGACAAAAATACATTCTCGTTATCTCTTTCCCTCCTCAATTTCATTTAAAGCTTTTTTTTTTATAAAACTCAACTTAAGATGCTCGTTTACAGCCTTGGCAACTATCCGACTCGAGCAAAGAAGACTGATAATTTTGTAAGGCATAACTTTTCTTGAGAACAGTTTTTTTGTTTTGCTTTACGTATAGTTTGCTGTCCTTCCCCCCGCACCTTTGATTAGCACGGTTGGCGACGTAGGGTGCGAAAGAAGTTCAACATACATACAACAACTTTCCCTCACATAACACACACACACTCCCTCTCTCTCTCTCTCATGAAAACGCAAATTGTTGCAACAAGACGCGTCAAAGCCAGCATCTCCACTGTTCAAATGAACGCGGGGAAATGCTGCACCTCCTTTGGCAACCTTAAGCGAGCGTCAAAACATTCCACGTTTCTATGGCGTGGGCCAGTCTCTCCGTAGCGGACAACCGCTGCTGGGCTTCCAAAAGGGAGGTGTTAATTTAGTCGTCCCACGAGGACAGCTGGTTGACTTGACCGCCCCCCTCTCCCCCCAACTTGTAATTGAACAAACGACCCTCGGATTCATATTATTGGTTCTTTCGGTAAAGTCACGTAGAAGGGAAACAATAAAATAATAAAATTATAAACCAATAAAATTCTCACGACGTTTCGACTGCAACACAAGCAATCATCATCACAGCAAAAAAACTAATTATTTCTGTGTTTTTTCACACCTGATGATGATTGCTTGTGTTGTAGTCGAAACGTCGTGAGAATTGTATTGTTTTATATTTTTCTTATTTTATTGTTTCCCTTCTACGTGACTTTACCGACAGAACCAAGAATATGAATGCCTGCGGTCACGAAAGCTTTAAATCAAAAACGACCCTCGAATTTCGATTTTTTTACGTGGTGGTTTAGTTACTGCAGCTACATACTATTAACATTCCTTCCCTTTATCAATGCTACCCCTATCCCCTCCCTTTGATGCTGCTAATCCTGCATAATGCACGGGCATAATATGACTTTGAAACCCCCCGCCCACCTCCTACGCATTTCACAAGTAGTACTCATCCCACATCTGCATTTCCCATAAATATGCTAAATTCCTCTTGATATGCAAATTATTTTGTCAAGGCGCTTTTCCCCCTCCAACCCAGCTTAAATATACGCTCCAAGCCTGGGGTGTTTCATTCAGACGCTGTCTTCCCGACAGACCTGTTCTTCACCTGAGGACGGCTGCTTGCGTTGTGGCCGAAACGTCGTGATAATTATTTTATTCAGTTTTATTTTTATTATTTTATTATTTCCCTTCTACGTGACTTTACCGAAAGAACCAAGAAGATGGACCCTCGGATTGTGAGCGCAGGTATACTCCAGAGCCACCTAGCCCGATAACATAACGAGAATGGAGTAACGCTCTCTGCACATTTGACGGCGTTAAAGGAAAACGATCGAAAACCAAAAATGCTTCTACATGTGGAGAACTTTAAACAAGACGAGAGCGGTTCATCCCGATGTATCTCCCGAATTCATGATGGCAACGGTTAAGTGTCACAAAATCTCGTGGACCCAAAAAATGCACTTGTGTTCATAATTTAACTATATTTTAATACTGGACTGTTATATTGCATTTCCTGTAAAGCCTTAAAAATATTTAGTTTTCATATTCATGCTATTCACTCGTGCTATTTTAAATTATACGGTGTCCCTTTCAAAAGACTTCCTCGCTGAAATATAAAAGGGGGCAGCTTGTAAGCTCACCACATTGTCTAGAACATGTGTAGTGCATTCACACCTCAGCGGTGAAAAATGTGAAGGCTCAGCCCTGCAATTCCTAGCGCAATGCTCCTGCTGTAAGAAGGGCCTCCACTCGAGGGAGCTAGAGAGAGAGCCCCTCTAGAGGGTATTTCGCATTGGCCAGACATCTCGAAAGAGGTGAGACTACCCACAGTTAACTCCACCATCCACGACCTATTGAAGAAACTCGCTGCGGTGAACCCATTCACACCGCTGCTGGGTGGACAGAGTTCCGAGGGGATTAAAATAAACTCGCGCCGTCGTTGCAACTGCTGCAATGGGAAGATCGAGCTGATGGCCTCTGGCTTGCAAGTTCAGTTGCTAACTGTTGCACTATGGCAGCGCGAACTCTAAATGGTAATTTTGTTCTCTATAAATAAACGTAAAAAAAAACTGGAAGGAAAGGTACTCCATATCCGGATGAATCGCAATTTCACTGACAGGCAAAATATTTTATTTTCGGGATGAAAAGTGCACTCCGGTTTTAGAATGCGAGCACAAACCTGGGTGTGATTTAAAACAGGATCTTGTATGGCAAGAGGAAGCTGCTGCTTGATGGAATGTTTCACAAGAATGCCTTTTTGCTTGGAACTGATTCAGCAGCGCACGCTGCTGTAGCACAGGGGCCACTCGCAATCCGAGGCAAAAGCAGCCACCGCACGCACCGCAGATGCCAGGAGGAAAGAGTTAAATGCTCCTCCTCCGATCCCGCGTCAATGCGGAAGGCACGAAGGTCCTCGACTTATATCATCCAGGGGAAAACCATTCATCAAAAGCGGACATTTTGGCAGATTGCATGACTTGATCACTGTCTGGCCACGCAGGCTGGAAGCAATGTGATGCGTCAAGACAAAAAAGGCAGGGTTTCTTCACCGCCATGACCCAGTGTGTGCGCCCACAGACAGAACATGTGCACAGGAAAAAGGGGGCTTATTAAGGCACTTAAGGGGCCCTGTCTCGACAGATGACTGAGAAATCACCGTAATTACTATAACGCTGTCTTTTAAAGCGTGCATGTCGGTATGTGGGATTTTTTAAATGTTTTGATGAGTTTGATGTTAAAGGCCTCAAGCTGCCCATACCATGAATACAGGTTTTATAAAACAGACTGTCTTTCCTTTCTTCATCAACGTTTTTGGGTTTAGATGGCGTTATTTATAAATGTGCCGTAACCCTCCACCACACGACACGGCCAATCAGTAGAAAAGTGTCACGTTGACAAAAGACAAATAGTCCACTGCTTTAGCCCACCGGTGTGTTGAAGCGTGAAACCACAATATTTACAATTTTTGAGTACGACGTTTCGCTGGTAATTGCATCCAACATCATCGGGCAATTCATCAAGTTAAACCAGCAAGTTGAGCAGTGCAATTGACACACACACACTGTTGAATCTTGTACACTTTAAAAGAGCTTGGAAAACCCACAAACAATCTAACGTCATGAACCACCGCAGCTTATCCCCGATACCGTTGAGCACAAACCGCGGCATTGAAAGCGCATTTGTTAACGTGAGTGCATGAGACACTTACTAGCAGGAGATGGGGTGCTGTAACCGCTGATGGGTCTCTGCGGGTGAAGCATTGACAGCCCCTGGGTTGAGAAGCCAAACGTCTTGGGGGAAAGTCTGCTCACAGCCAGAGGACCGGGAAATGTGTACGGCGGGTACATGATCCCAGGAAAGCCATTGGTCAGCCCACTCGATGCCCTGGGAACGCGAGGATTGTCCCTGGATGCCATGACTTTTAAGTCCAGTGTCTTCTCTCTTCTTTTTGTTTGAAAGCCTTGCCAGGTAGGTTCCCGGTTTGTTGAAATTCACGGTGCGAATGGGGTTGTTCTTTTTTTATTCGACAGCTGGCCACGTGGAAAGGTGCCAACTGATGAGGAAAACGACAAGCAACATCTTCAGCATCCTTCGCTGGGACCTAAATATTGCCGGGGTGCTTCAGAAATGGTTCCCATTTGATATTTTTGTTGCATCTGTTCATAGAAAGTCACGGTTTTAACATGAATCCAAAGAACGCTTGTTTGGCATCAGATTTCTGCGCCAAGACAACAATGATCTGACCGGATGAAGCGTCCACTGTTGTTCTTACTCGTATCCATCCAAGGCAACGCCGAGTGATCCAGTTGTAGATTTGCTGAGTGATAATCACTCGTGGTCCAGTATCGTCAATGCCTGCTGGGTTTTTTTTTTCTTCCACAGAGGCAGATACAGCCCAGAGCCAGGAATAAAATAATAAAAAAATATCCTTCAGCCAAACTTAAACTTGGAGATCGATGCCGACTCCCAGGGACAGGATTCTTGTAAACCCAGAATCACGGTGCAACCACGTCCGTATTTGGGGGGGCAGTTGTTGTTGCTTCTTCGGCACGTGGCATGCCACTAGCACCAGTGGTTATCTGTAAAATAACAGACACAACAAATGGTCGAGAGCCAATGGAAACAAACATGAGCAAAAAGATATCGAATGCAATTCAGGGAATTGGCTTCAAATTGAATCTTGTGGAACAGGCAGAAAGGGCATCTAAATCTGCAGAAATTGAAGAGATTAACCACGACCCTCTCTCTGCTAAAAACAATAAATAAACCCACGTAAACGAACAAACAAAATTACACCTAAATAATACGTCAATTGACCGAAATAAGCTCGTTTTTAATTTGATACAAAATATGTTCGTGTACATGAACCATGCATTCTGCTTCATGAGAGTACCACAGATGTAATGAGTGAATGTCATTTAAAATCAATTATCAACCGAAACATGTGGGCGACTGCTACGCGAGAGGCAGGCGATCAGGGGCAGCTCCCCGCGGTGCAACGATTACACAGAACTGTATAGTTGTAACCCAGTTTTACAGAGACATCATCACAAAGTGAGCAAGTAATAGGTAACACACACGAGTGGCAATCCAGATAACAAATGACAACAGATGATAGCAGTGTGACAGGGTTATTACAACAGAATTGCTTTCAAGGGGCACTAAATTGTTTTCTTGCCTGGGGCAAGAATTTTGGTTAATGCCGGGCCGGCCATTATGATGTCACTCGCTGTACAAAGTAAGCAAAGGCAATTCAGGAACTGAAAACAACTTGAACAATATTATGGAAAGTGTCTCATAATACGCTTCTCCGTGCTCAAACAAGCACGAAGT
This sequence comes from Entosphenus tridentatus, assembly GCA_014621495.2. Classification (NCBI taxonomy): domain Eukaryota; kingdom Metazoa; phylum Chordata; class Hyperoartia; order Petromyzontiformes; family Petromyzontidae; genus Entosphenus; species Entosphenus tridentatus. The sequence continues at coordinate 17,687,919 of CM025612.2, forward strand.
TGGCCCTCATTTCCAGTGATGGCCTTGAGTCAATGTTGACTATTTTATTTGCAGATGGGAGGCCATTCTTGTCCATGAGATGACCACTATTGACTTGACACAAACCAGTGTTCATGTTAATCAGTCAGCACCAACCCTACAAGGACAGTGCCCTCAGTCTCATCACACCAGCGTGGTCCTTCTTGACTAAACTAAAACTAGCTCTAATTTTACGAAGCAAGGCCCAATTATCTATATAGCTCTTTTTCAGAAGCGACCTGGCTAATATTGATAGCCCAATGAAGTGGCTTACCGTGTGGAAATGTACAGCAGCCAAATAATCTAAGTGCATGTTTCTAAATGTGGAGGGGAAACCGCAAGACCCGGGAGAAAAATCCACGTGACCACGGGAAGAACATGCAAAGTCCAAATATACAACAGGCGTCAGGGTCTGAATCGAACCCACAACCTCCTGTATACCAGGCGAGGTAGTTAACATCTCAACACCAGTGCAGATGCGAAACCTTGGCATTCGCACTGGGAGGCGATGCCAGTGGGGACGACCCATTCCGTGCCATTCACGTGGCACTTAAATGCACTGCCGAGATCTCTGACACAACATGTGCACTCCACAATAGCAGTCTGCCCGCTCCAAAACTCCCAGAATCAGAGGTCATGGAAGTATGGGTACACACACGCACGATGATATTGCTGATAACTAATGAGGATTGCGTCGATTGTGGAATTTACATCACTGGTTGTCGCTGTAGTTGGAAGCAATTGACTCAGAATCAGATTACAAGTTCAATCAAGACTACAAATTCTAAATCTCTAAAAAGTGAATTAATTGAAGGAATATTTCCAAAAAATTAGTCATATTTCGAGAAATATTTCTTAATCCCACCCCCGCCAATAATTTCTGACCCAACCATATTGTCACTTCAAGTCGTGTTATAGTCCTTAACATGCAACCGTGGCAAACGTCGTTAAAGATCATTGTCCACGTGCAAACACATTCAACACGTAGCGTATCCAAAACATGTCACGTACATACACAAACTATTCCACACGACCGCAGAAAAGAGCAGTAGTATTCTCATGGCAACAATACCATATGCCGGGTACAGTGCCAGGACTTGTGGAATGCTCCGAGCTCAAGGAATTGAGAGCAAGCTCAACGATACGCAATCCCCAAAGAGCCCATGGTTTTACCATCACGCTGGTGGCCATGAAAACAAAATAATGTCGATTGCGTTTCGGACCTTCTGCGCGCGCATCTTCAATCCAGTGCAACAGGATTGGGAATTCACTGCATCCCCCTTTCTTGTGGGCCGAGTGCAAGCAGCTGTATGTACAGGAAGCCCCCTTGGCAAACCACGCACGAGCACAATGACGGGAAGGAAGGCTTGTTGCAGTTGGCTTGGGGGACACTGCTGCCAAGAGGCGGTCAGCTTTCTCTCTTCAGAATCAGAAGCTTTGTTGACGCTGCGGGAGGAATCCGATGAGCTGAAAAGCTCGTCATTGTTTTTTTTTCCCCAACAGACGTCCAGTCGGGGTGCCGGTCAGAACGTTTCACAACAAAACAATATAAACGCACGATAGGAGTGCAAAGTATGAAGGTAATTAAATCGAACGAAAATGACGAGTTTACCAGATAAAGCTTACTGAGATATTAGCTTCTTTTTCAGAAGCGACCTGCCCACAAGCGATAGCTCAACGAAGTGGCTTTTTGCGTGTAGATTTATAGCAGGCATATAATCTAAATAATCTGAGCCAAGGATACAAGTATAATTACAAGTGATTTCAATGTTACGTTGCACCTCCGCCGTGATTGATACACGACAACTGGCTTATTGAGGGTACATGTACTGGATTGGTGTCAATGTGCGGTGCACTATTATAAGGGGCCGAATGCAATGTCAACGCATTTCTCAACACCACTGAAAACGTGGCCACAAATCACGATTAAGACGCGTTTAATTCGAAGCTATTTTGAGAAACAATCCGGACGAGACTCCTTCCCCCTCCCGAGACTTCAAATCAATTCTTAAACTTCGTCTCTTTTTGTCATTTGTCAGCAATGTCCCGGAAAAGTGTATAATCAGCAGACTGTGCGGCCGATGGGTTGGGTAAGAAATAATTTTTTGGTTTTTCACGTGGAGAAACGGATATATGGAGATATATTGTCTGCTTACAGTATTTATTTTAATAAATATGCAGTTTACACATGCACCGGGCATGGCTACTGCACCTGGTATGCACGAGGTCGTGGGTTCGACCCCAACCCTGACGCCTGCTGCTGTATATTTGGAGTTTGCGTGTCTCTCTCTCTCTCTCATCATCATCACGGTGGCTAGGAGATGTTAACTACCTCGCCTGGTATACAGGAGGTCGTGGGTTTGATCCCAACCCTGACACCTGCTGCTGTATATTTGGAGTTTGCGTATCTCTCTCTCTCATCATCATCACGGTGGCTAGGTGATGTTAACTACCTCGTCTGGCATACAGGAGGTCGTAGGTTTGATCCCAACCCTGACGCCTGCTGCTGTATATTTGGAGTTTGCGTGTCTCTCTCTCATCATTATCTCGGTGGTTAGGCGATGTTAACTACCTCGTCTGGTATACAGGAGGTCGTGGGTTTGATCCCAACCCCGACGCCTGCTGATGTTTATTTGGAGTTTGCGTATTTCTCTCTCTCATCATCATCACGGTGGCTAGGAGATGTTAACTACCTC
>CM025612.2:17696144-17708987 GCA_014621495.2 Entosphenus tridentatus
CTCTCTGAGCTCCGTCTAACGTGAGTGGCATTGCACTGCGGCTCAACTGGATGCTCACACTTTCACTGACCACGTGTTTTTTTGTTCAATTTGGATGTATGTAACAGCGAGACCTTCAACAGGCATCAATAGAGCTAAGCTCCTATTGTTGGTCTTAAGTGGGGAAACTCAGACGTCACCATTCCTGTTTTTCGTTCAACATTTAGAAACGCGTGTCTAGATAATGTCGATTTATTTTTGCTGCGACAAAATCCCACGCAATGAGCCACTTCGCTGAGCTATCATTTGTGGCCGGGTTGCTTCTGGAAAAATGAGCTAATAGCTCAGTGGGCTTTATCTGGTAAGAAAAAAATAGTTTAATTTTATTTGTAGATTTTTTTTTAAAGCGATTTGTTTAGCTTTCCTATGCTTTGCCCTCCTGTCGTGCTTGTTGCGTTGATGGTTGTTGTAACGTTCCGACCTGTCACTACTGGACATCTGTGAAAAATAACTTCACGGCTCATCAGACTCCTCCAGTATGAATACAGATTCCGATTCTCAATGTGATCAGTCTTAGCATGCAAACAAAAACAGTAGCTGTACCAGCATGCTTTTACTTGTGCATGTTTAAGCGTGCTCTATTGCTTAGGTTTTAAAAAATATTTCATGCACTCATACACAGGAAATTCCACTGATGTCATTGAACCCGTTGTGCAATAATATACCGCCACGTAACGCACGTGCGAACGGTGCGCATTAAATAGACGCCGAGCTGAAAAACACGAAGTTTATGCACGGTAGCAGTTTTTTTCTAATCTTGCATTCATCTGACCACGATACGCCGCATTGGCGACCGATTCACATCCTTGAGGTTGTGACTTAAAAGTTCAGTCAGACGCGAACCCAGCAAATCCTTCCGGTGTTGATAAAAAAAAATTCGTACCACTTCGTGGGGAGTCATAAACGGTTATAGCAGGCGGAAGAGACCAGCGGCCGCCATAACAACGTGGAATTTCCACCACCGTCTCGAAGCCACCAAAGAAAATAAGCACGGTCCAATGCCCCTCTGATTATGCTACACTTTTCTCTTTTAACTATCAATCAACTCCCGCTCTGATTTCTCGAGGAATATAATGACATTCCAACGGCAAATTAATTATTGGGATTAATTTTAGAGTTCAGCTGCATTAATGTGTCCACAACTCCTTTATTGATCTAGGATTCTCAGAAAAATTCATTTTGCAGGACATAACCCTCATCCCTCAAACCACCATTCGACTTTTCATCAGCAGTAGTGAACTTGTGGCAATTGCTTTTAGGTGGGTGCAGTGATAAAAAAAAAAAGTTTTACGAACAATATTTCCCGTGAGCAAATTAAATAATACTTCTTAAAATCGCAGTTACATTTACCTACAAATCTAATACGCGCCGAACTTAGCAGCATGTGGGCAGACAAAAGTCAACATAACTCGCATACAAAATCCGACGGCTATGAGCCATACTTATTGCTGCAGCCGCTGTAAGCTTGCCAATCACGGACATTTACTCCGGAGACAGAACACACGATTCTGACATTCAAGATGAGATGTCTTCGGAGAATTCCACAAATACCACGCGCGCGCTTCGCCACACGCACATGAATCAGCTGTCGCTAAAATTCACACGAACCGCCGTTGACCACAGTGAGGATGAGAAAACGTCGCCTCACCGGGAATGCGAGAAATCAAACGAAGGAGAGAGAACGACCCAACATCGATGGGATGACAAACGTGAACACGTGGGACTGTCTTTAATAGCCGTAGGCACACACGCTGCCGTGACTTCCCCACTCGTGTGCCTTTGACAGATGTCTCGAGTTGATTAATTATCGAACTTGCCGCACGTGAACTTTTTTCGCTCGTTTATCCAAGTCTTCGCAGTCTTCTCGATGAAGTTCTTCTCGCATATTCAGCACTTCACTCCCGTCAGATGTTATAATGGTCATGTCATCCGCAAATGTGGGATGCTTCATGTTTTCTCCGTTAAAAAATGTTCAAGACGTCACCTTTTCTAACTCCCTATTGTAAATTTATGTTGGTTCTTCCCTCGTGTAATCTTAGTTCCAGTTTTGTAAGTAGATTTTATTTTAAAACACGCTTCGGTTATTTAGGCCTCGGTTGGTGAGAGCTTGGATGGATGCGTCAATTCTAATTAATCAAATGCTTTTTCAGACTCTACCAAGGACAGGCACAATGGTAATTTAAATTAATTGGCCTCTGCTAGAATTTGGTTAATAGTATGATTGCGGTCGATGATGTGAACTCCTCCTCCTCTGCATCTCGTGGCCGTTAATTTTCGGACTTTAAAATAAAATGTCTTCACGCAGTATATTCGTTACTCTGCTGCCTATGTTGCTCAAACTTTAGTCTGGGAATTTGCCTTGATTGGTAAAGCTGCATCGTGAAGTTTGCAAAGTGATCGGCTGAGGGGTTTCGTAGTTATTGTGAAAATACTGGGGGCTTTCTGACAGACGATAGCGTGGACGGACATTTAAAAAAATGCCCGTGCTTGCAGTCGGTCAGTATTATTCTTTGATGAATACACCTTCGAGTTCACTGCAGTACGTTTCCATTGCCAGCTACACAACAACAATGTTCAGGGAACACATGGGATCTGAAGGCCTCTCAGCCCAAACAAACACTCGGCACTGCATTTCTTTCTCCTTGATCAATTCATTTCCCCTCAGCTATTGAAATGCATTTATTTGCGACTTGCTGAGGTCACCGTTTATTTGACCTAAATACGATTTTGAACAATATGAGTCACGCCACTGGCAAGTTTCAATACATTTATTGAACAAAATAATAATGAAAACATCCAGACTTTTCTGGGCTAAGATTCAGCTAGAATTTTGGTAACAGTTCACATTTAAGTTTAGAAGAACTTGCTGGTTTTCCCCTCCGATGTTGTTCCAATTTTTGTTTTGGAAAAAAAATTGGAACAATATGTAGAAACATATACCATTGAAAGCTTAAAAAAAACCACGACGGAAATACACTTTGAAGATGCTTTGATATCTGATGGCCACGTCCCATTACAACATTTTAAAAAGCGCAATTGAACAGCCTATAAAATAAAAGTAATTAACGCAAAATGGATATATGAAAAAGAAACATGACAAAAAAAAGTATTCTCTTTAAACTAGGCCACTGCTTGCTTGCCTTGCCCAACCCCAAAGCCTAGAACGGACATGAAGGCAAGACCCCAAAAATAGAATGGGGAGTATTGCAATATGTGCCAAGATCATTAAATAAAGTCTACAATCGAGTGAATGTCTGGCAAAACAACCTTTGAAGTAATTGCCATCTGTCTTCCAGTTGGCTTTACCGTGTATTCGTGAAACTATTTGGGCAGTTTCATTACAAAAATACTACGCACGGCAACCATTTTACGTAAAGACGTGTGCACATTAGGAGGTGCGCCATATTGTACAATTGTAAAGTACTCAATCTATAACGTGTCACATTATGATACGTTGTTTTTAGATCTTACTCATGTGAATATTGCTACATTGCATGCAATATTTTTTTTTACTGAAAGGATTGATGATGATGATGATGAACAGCTACATTGCATCATTTATTTTAACACACACAAAATAAAGTAACAATGCACTGCACTGTGGGAAATCTGAGCACGTGGTGCTACCAGAAGAGCATTCGACACAGAACGGGAATGCTGCGAGTTCAAATCTTATTTGTAGGTTGACTAATCCCATCATCCGCTCATGGTCGATACAATGATTATCACTTTGTGGGGATGTGGGAGGGGGGCATCAGCAATGAAGATAAGCACTGCTCCAGTCCGCATTTAAGAAAGGAGACAATGTAGGACCGATACATATACAGTTTGCTTCCATCAATGGGAGAATATTTCACAAAAGCCATCACGGAAAATTCAAGTTTTTATTTTTGGGCCGTTTTGGCCCAGTGGGTGGATTTTGCATGAAACCAGAAAGCTGTCGGAGTGTTGATTGTGGCTTTCGCTCTTCCCACCGACGAAACCTCGACAAGCAACCAGTCTGCGCCCGTCTCACACGCGTTCGTGCCCACGCTAACGTGTGAGTGCGTGTGTGGTTTTGCCCACTCTCAAGTTGCAGCACTTGTCCAAATTTGACTGAGTGAAAATTAAAAACAATGATTGTGATGATGACGATGTTGAAGACAACAAAGAATAAGATGATGATGAAGGCAAAAAAGATGATGATGATGATGATCACAATGATGAGGATGATGATCACAATGAAGATGATGATGATTACAATGATGAGGATGATGAATATGGTAATACGTTATGGTGGCAATGGTGATGGTCAGCATGGTGCGCTACAGACCCGGCCAACCAAGTTCGATTCCTGCTCACGGCCAACACCAGTGACGACTATTTGAACCGGTCCCGGGCCTTCCCTAGGTCGACTCAGCCTAAAATTAGTACCTGGGGCAGTGTTGTAAACATCGTCACTAGGGAAACAAAGGCGGCCGGGCGTGGTGCTGGCCACCCACCCCCTCGTGTGCGGTGCAGGCCTTCATTAGGTGCTCGCTAACAGCACTTGCACAATCAGTTTGTTAAGGCTGTACGGGGGATATCGGTCTTGGTGATAATGGCAATGCAGATGATAATGATGATGACAGTAATTAATAAAATCATGACCATAATGAAGAGGATGATGTTGATGGATAAAAAAAAGCAATGTGAGGCTGCCGATGTATGTATGTTGAACTTCTTTCGCACCATACATAGCCAACCGTGCTAATTGGAGGTGCGGGATGATGATGACGATGATGAGTCCACCGAGGTAATGATCAGGACAGGTGCTGCCAGGGAATCGATCTCAGGATACTGGGTTGATAGTGCAGCGATACGCCCCCCCCATCCCCAACGCTAAACTATAAAAAAAACAATCCACACTCGACATCTTGAGAGCATTTGAGTCGCTCCTCGTGTGTCGTACACATTGCCAGACAAAGTCAACGTGAAGCGGAACCGTAGCAACGCAAGCTCCACCGTCCGCCAAGTGGAAAACTTACAGATGTCACGGCGACACAGCCACATGTCCATCAACGCGAGAGCGTGGCTTGCAAAGAGCATGGACTTAAAATGATAAACAGATATCGTGCTGCCCTTGTAAACACAATGCTGGACGAAAGGCCGCCCTACGTAGTCAGTGATGGGCTTGTTTGACCATGCTTCACCATCATGGGACCTCCTTTGCCAGTACCAAAATATGAGAATGTGTTTTTGCCCTTTTGTCTGGCAACAAAACAGCTGTTAAAAACACCAAACTGAAACCTTTAACAAGGAATCATGTCTGCATTAACCACAATACTTGTGGTTAGAGTGCAAAAAAACCTGATAATATATGCATTGTCTTTGAAACTGATTGGTCCACACCAGAGACAGCTTTCTTTTGAATCTAGTCTCAAATCTGTTAGACCAGAGGACGCCAAAAGGCGTACAGCACAAAGACAATGCACTATCAGAGTAATGAGAGCTCGGGGTGAGCATCTACATCATGGGACCTCCTTTGCCAGAACCAAAATATGAGAATAGGTTTTTCCCCTTTTTTCTGGCAACAAAACAGGTGTTCAGATGTTAAAACACCAAACTGAAACCTTTTACAAGGAATCATATCTGCATTAACCACATGTACTTGTGGTTAGAATGCAAACAAAAGAAATCCTCTGATAGTATATGCATTGTCTTTGAAATGAGAGCTCGGGGTGAGCAGCTACCCATGATGTAGATGCTCACCCCGAGCTCTCATTACTCTGATAGTGCCATTGTCTTTGAGCTCTACGCCTTTTGGCGTCCTCTAGTCTAACACCGTTTGAGACGAGGCTCAAAAGAAAGCTGTCTCTGGTGTAGACCAATCAGTTTCAAGGACAATGCATATATGCATATATTTTTTGTCTTTCCGACAGCCCTGTTCTTCACCTGAGGTCGGCTGCTTGCGTTGTGGCCGAAACGTCGTGAGAATTGTATTTTATGAAGTTTTATTTGTATTATTTTATTATTTCCCTTCTACGTGACTTTACCGAAAGAACCAAGAAGATGAATCCCTGCAATCACGAAAGCTTTAAATCGAAAAACAATAAAATAATAAAGCGGTCCTGATGACGACCGCTTGTGTTGTGATCGAAACGTTGTGATTTTTTTTATTAACGTTTTTTTTTATCTACGTGACTTTACCAAAAGAACCACAGAATATGAATTCCTGCAGTCACTAAAGTTGAAAGTCAAAAGTTACCCTATTTTTAAATCCTTTATATTAAGTTCACTTGCTTGCTTGCTTACGACCGTGCAAATCTTCCGGTCGTTTTTTAACCCACTTCCTGTGATCCAATCGAGCTGACATTTTGCACACAGACTCGTTGTGCGTGACAATTAATTTTTGTGACATTTTTTTTCCAAAATTTTACACTTTGTACGCAATTTTTTTTTATATTTAATTACCAATTGCTTAATAGTGGCAGGCAATCATCTGACCCATAGGTGGCAGCCATCTCAAGCCAGAGGACGCATATAAAGGATTTATAGTGAAAAACTTTGTTTTTACGGGTTAATTTTTTATTCACTTGATTTTCTTTGAGATGTGATCAAGAGGGGGTTGTGAAACGTATGCCTTTGAATGGGTGGGGAGCACAGACACAAGAACACAGAAGTACAGCACAACTACGACTTTGCTGCACTGGACTCAGCTGTTCACAAAATAGCTCTGCGGTCAGGCTCTAGCAGCTGTTTTTATGCATGGTCGTTGGCCATCAAGCACCATCTAGGCTCACATCCTGCCTGCATTTGGCCACAGGCATTAACATCATGAAAACAACACTCCAGCTCTCTTGATGAAGTTATATTTCCTAGCTGGACAGCTTGAGAAGCAGTGCAGTCACACTTGCTGAGACCCTGTCATCACAGAACACTTCACGCATTTGAGCTAAACTGTGTTTTTTACAGATAGCATGACTACATTCTATTTCGTTCAGCTCAAGGGTGCAAATCTTACCAGGAAGAGCATATGCACAATTTGGCATAGTGCAATTTGTCTCCTGAAAATATCAGGATTTTCACATCTGCTCAGTGAGGATGTTGATCAGCTTCAACTTCCAAAACACATTCCTCCTGCGGAGGGAGCTGGTAGGAACGTTGGGTTGCTCGGTCAATGGCCAGGGTCAACGGCGGCGTGGTGTATTCCGCAAATATGCCCGACTGTGAGGGCGGGCACAAGCCGGCGTGAGTAGGTTAAACGTTCCTTTGGAGTGGGCAGGTAGGAACTTGGTTGGATAGCGCGGCGTTCAGGAGGGGGGAGGAGGCAGTTGGATGAGTGGGCGTGTTGACCTTCCCCCCCCCACCCTCCCCGACATCGTCAACCAATCGCGGCGTTGCTCGGTGTTCGGTGGGGGAGGGGATTGCATGAGTGGGCGTGTTTACACCCCACCTCAACCAATGGCGGCCCCGCTCGGCGTTTGTGGGGGGGAAGTTGGATGACTGGGCGTGTTTACCTTCCCCCCACCCTCGCCGACATCCTCAACCAATCGTGGCCCTGCTCGGCGGTCGGTGGGGGGGGGCATGGGTGGGCTACATTCCGATGCACGACAGACAAATAATCCCTGGTGGGCAGTGTGGAACCTGTTGTTCCTACCTGTAAAACGTTGAGTTTTATAAAGGCACCACGGGGCGATCAGCCCCTCCTCACCCAGCCCCACCCCTCCCACCCCCCACCCAGCCCCTCCCTCCCTACCCAGCCCCTCCCCACCCTCCCCACCCAGCCCCTCCCCACCCTCCCCACCCAGCCCCTCCCCACCCTCCCCACGCAGCCCCACCCTCCCCACCACTAGCTCCTTCCCACCCTACCCTCCCAACCAAGGCCCTCCCTCCCACCCTCCCCTCTCCACCCAGCCCCACCCAGCCCCACCCACCCCTCCCATATTTAGAATGCACGACGGACAGAATAGTCCCCCGTGGGCTGGTGTAACCAGGAGGTTCCTACCAGTATTAAGTCGATCTTATAAACTGCTGTTAATCAACAAAGTCCACGGTGAAGATCACAGACACCCACTCTTGTCAGCGCTCATGCCAGCAATATTATAAACCATTAAAACTATCATAGCAAAGTCGAATGAATAAAAATGCCAAGTTGTGCTGCTGATCCACTTGCAATGCCTTTAATCCCTCTAACCGTTCAATACCTTTGGCCTTTTTCCCAGATGCGTTTCAATCAGGTAATGCATATACACTATTTTAAAAAATCCATCTCTCGTATCAAGCTGGATAAAGTATTATCATCTCATTGCTATACTGACTTTAGCGTTAAAAGTGCCAGACAGGACAATTCAATCACAGCTTCTGGCTGAACTTCAAGGCCATGATCTCAAACAAAGCCTTCAATATGGTAGCAAGCAATACCACTGTACACACACTGCTCTGGTAAGGATTACCGACAATACGCCCATAGACACAGACAAGGGAATTTTTTTCATTCTGGTCATGTGAGAAATTTCCGCAGATTTGGACGGCATTGACCACGACACCGTTTTGGCTTGCCTTCTTGTCCCACAGTGTCTGGCACGGTGATGCATAAATGGATATCTCTAGATCTTTCGAACGTATCTCAAAGGGTCCTTGTTGAGAATGCAGCCTCAAAGCCCAGTTCAGCTGGTGCATGGTGTAACACAAGGATCGGGTTTAGGACCTTTATTCCTCATAATCTATCGTACATTTTCCTTCTGGGGAATTCGACCAGAAAGTTTTGCCTAAACCTTTATATTTATGTCACTAATTTATAGCTCTACTACTAAACGCGGTGTATACGTTTAAGAAACAAATGAACGGTCTGATTGTGATGCGATCACGAGTGAATTATTAAAATGGACAAGTTTAGAACAGCTGTCCATGAGGCCTAAAACACAACGCAGTCAGCAAGAGAGAGCCAGAGTGGGGGTGACTGCTGAACGTTTACAAGTTTCGGGTTATATTAGCTTTCAGAAGTAGTTCTGTGCTAGCAAATACAAAATGAAGGGCACACGTACGTGTTTCGTGAATGTCAAATGGTCCACGGTCTGATATGGAACACAAAAAACTGACCTTGATAAAAAAAATGTAATTGATGCTGTTTTTCTTGATATCAAATACATTCGGCCCATCAATATTCCAAGGAATTCAACATTCCCACCCAGAAGAAGCCTTTTTCTGTTGCTCTTCAAATCACTCGTTCACATCACACATCTGCCACGAGGGCAAACAATTCATTCCACACAAACGATTCTCTAACTGTGGAAATATGTGGGAGTCACTGAGAGCCAGGGCTCTGGTACGTGTGGAAGGGGGGCCCTCAACCAATTACAAATCTTGGCAACCGTGAAAGCGAGCAAACGGAAACTCTTAAAAGAGCTGTCAGTTAACAAACAAACTGGACGATTTCAAACACCTGTGCACAAAAAAACCAGACTTTCGTAATAAACGTTGGTGATTGTATTTAACGAGAAAAAGTTTAAATCGTCACTCGTAACGTACATTTTCTTTACACGATAGACCACAGGCTTTTTCCACTGCTTCTTTTACATCGCTGTGCCAATGCCGGGAGTAGTGCATCTTTTGCCATTCTGGGTCACTGAGTGAGGCCCTATCTCTCGCAAATCTTCTGTGCCACTCAAGTCAGAAAGGGGGGACGGGGGTGGTCGGTTTCATCTGGAGCTGCAGAGTACATGGGGAGCTTGGGAGACATGAAGGAAGTCAGGGCCCCTCACCTCTGTTTGCCCGATAAGTTGTTGCAGCTGCGTCAGCCTGGGGCGTGATCACGGCAAAGGAGAGAAAAGCAGCAAACGTGGGTTGCATCGACGTGATTGAGGATGCAGGCGATGATTGAAGTCTGGGCCCAACTGCTTAATCCTTATTCTTAGGTTTTTTTCGGTAAAGTTACGTAGGTAAGAAATTAAAATTAATAAAAGTAAAATAAAAATAAAATAAAAATCACGACGTTTCGGAGGCAACACAAGCTTCCGTCTTCAGGTGGAATCGTCACAGCACGATAGCTGTTTCAAGTAAGAGAAATTCCAAGAAAACACTCCTTGTATATATGTATACTGGTTGAGGGTGGGAGGAGCCAAGGTAGGCCCTGAATATTATTATTGTGAAGTTCGGTGCGGCTGAAGCACGCTGTTAGGAATGAGCCTTTATTACGAGTGAAAAAACCTAAGAATATGAATCCTTGCAGTTACGAAAGCTTCAAATTTAGAATGCTTAATCCTTGTATGGGGTTCAAGGTGGCCACAAGCACTAATGCCTGTTCCTTTACTCTCCAAGGACTGTTACACATTTGCTGCATAACAGGGTCAGGAATTCACCGGCGAAAGGCACGTTATTGCCAAATAACATCACGGTTATTGTGCACGCTGCACAGAAAGTGTGTTTTAGAACCTGACACGAACTAAAACGTCACCTTGTTATCCGTAACGAATTACGTGCTGTACATTAATTATTCTCACGAAATGCATTGGCAATGCAATTTTGGGCACGATTTTTCCATTGGCAATCGATAATGTTATACGCTTTACAATGCTTACCACTGTAATGTGGACCTAAACTAGAAAGTCGAGCTGTACGCAACTACTGTACACGTAACATGTTAAAAAAATACAGTTAAGCGAAATAGGTAAATACATCACTTAAATTAACCGCACTATATATGAAGCACAATTAAAATGTAAAACACAATGCCGTGCCCTTTCATTCACCAAAGTGCTGTAAGAGAATGTATGACCAGTATGTACGTTGAACCTCTTTCGCACCGTACGCAGGTTGCCAACCGCGCAAAATCGAAGGTGCGGGGGGGGGTCAACAAACCAGACGCAAAAAGCAGTTCTCGGGAAATGAGTTGTCAATCTAGAAGATGTAAAAGTGCCGCAAGCTCCAAGCGAGCTTCCTAATGTCGAAAGGAAGAGCATTCCAGACGGCCGCAGAAGCGCATCCTGAAGAGGAGAATGCCACCACACACACACACACACGTCACACACACACATGTCACACACACACACACACACGTCACACACACGTCACACACACACGTCACACACACACATGTCACACACACACACATGTCACACAAACACACACGTCACACACACACATGCCACCACACACAAACACATGTCACACACACACACATGCCACCACACACACACACACACACACGTCACACACACATGCCACCACACACACATGTCACACACGCACACGTCACACACACACATGTCACACACACACACACACATGTCACACACATGTCACACACACATGTCACACACACATGTCACACACACATGTCACACACACACACACGTCACACGCACACACACATGTCACACACATGTCACACACACACACGTCACACACACATGTCACACACGCACATGTCACACACGCACACGTCACACACACGCACACACGTCACACACACACACACGTCACACACACACGCGCACACGCGCACGTGGCTTCATGCGCAATGACTTCACCGCCTTGCCCTGGCTGCGTCGCGTGGCTATTCTGGGGTCTCCGTGCCACCTGGCGCATGTTGACACCGCAAGACGTCGCGGGGCTGGGGAAACGCGCGGCCCTGTCCCAGCCGACTCGACGGATTTCCGAGATTTCAGCACGCTCGTTCGAACAGCGCCAAAACTTTGCAGGCCTACATGCCCTTCTCCTTATTGTGGTGGGCAAAGCGGTGGAGTGAGAGCACTTTGCTTTTGTATTTTGTTTTGGACGATTTCCTTGCTCACGTGGAGTTTCGCTCGGCACTCGGGTTTCCATGACGCGCCCGCGATAGTGATATTTACTCAGTTTAACACGGAGGAGGCTTTCGCGACCAATATCCATAATAGAGGTTTTTTTGGGTTAGATCGCGTATAAATATATAGATGTGTCGTTAAAACCCGCCACCACCTGACAGCCAACTAGTAAGGGTTGTCACGTAAACAGAACGTGCCAATTCGTCACTAGTACAGCACTAGTGTGTAGTGTATAGTGTAGTGTATAGTAGTGTATAGTGTAGTGTAAAGTGTAGTATATAGTGTAGTGTATAGTGTAGTGTATAGTGTAGTGTATACTGTAGTGTATAGTAGTGTATAGTGTAGTGTATAGTAGTGTATAGTGTAGTGTATAGTGTAGTGTATAGTGTAGTGTATAGTGTAGTGTATAGTGTAGTGTATACTGTAGTGTATAGTAGTGTATAGTGTAGTGTATAGTGTAGTGTATAGTGTAGTGTATAGTGTAGTATACTAGTACAGCACTAGTGTATAGTGTAGTGTATAGTGTAGTGTATAATGTAGTGTATAGTGTAGTATACTAGTACAGCACTAGTGTATAGTGTAGTGTATAGTGTAGTGTATAGTGTAGTGTATAGTAGTGTATAGTGTAGTGTATAGTGTAGTGTATAGTGTAGTATACTAGTACAGCACTAGTGTATAGTGTAGTGTATAGTGTAGTGTATAATGTAGTGTATAGTGTAGTATACTAGTACAGCACTAGTGTATAGTGTAGTGTATAGTATAGTGTAGTGTATAGTAGTGTATAGTGTAGTGTATAGTGTAGTGTGTAGTGTAGTGTGTAGTGTGTATAGTGTAGTGTATAGTGTAGTATACTAGTACAGCACTAACCGGTGTGTTGGAGAGCCAAACCTGGCTGTCGCCTGACAAAGCTAGTTGTAATTACTGGCGAAACGTCGTACTCAGATTGTAAATGTTGTGGCTTGGCTCTCCAACACACCGGTGTGCTGTACTAGTATACTACACTATACACTACTATACACTACACTATACACTACTATACACT
>CM025612.2:17726613-17772021 GCA_014621495.2 Entosphenus tridentatus
GTGTAGTGTATAGTAGTGTAGTGTATAGTAGTGTAGTGTATAGTGTAGTGTATAGTAGTGTGTAGTGTATAGTAGTGTATAGTGTAGTGTATAGTAGTGTAGTGTATAGTAGTGTAGTGTATAGTGTAGTGTATAATAGTGTGTAGTGTATAGTAGTGTAGTGTATAGTGTAGTGTATAGTAGTGTAGTGTATAGTAGTGTAGTGTATAGTGTAGTGTATAGTAGTGTAGTGTATAGTAGTGTAGTGTATAGTGTAGTGTATAGTAGTGTAGTGTACTAGTACAGCACACCGGTGTGTTGGAGAGCCAAGCTGGCGAAATGTCACTCAGTTTGTAAATGTTGTGGCTTGGCTCTCCAACACACCGGTTAGTGCTGTACTAGTATACTACACTATACACTACTATACACTACATTATACACTACACTATACACTACACTATACACTACACTATACACTACACTATACACTAGTGCTGTACTAGTGACGAATTGGCCACGTTCTGTTTACGTGACAACCCTTACTAGTTGGCTGTGTCGGGTGGTGGCGGGTTTTAACGACACATTTATATATTTATACACAATCTAACCCAAAAAAACCTCTATTATGGATGATATTGGTCGCGAAAGCCTACGTGTTAAACTGACAATGATTACAATGACAATAATGACAATCACAATGATGCAATTGATGACTTTGCATGTCGCTAAACCTGTTTGCAACTTTGAGCAGCGTTCAGAGATCCCACAGCACCGGAGCGCAGCTGCGTTCATTTGGCATGAATACGGCCACGTGTGTGTGTCGCACCCACTGCACACAAAGTGCTTGCCGCAAACTATTAACCACAACAACGCGCTGATCTCGTCAAGGGGCATAAAGCATCACGCCAATTCCGGTCATCCTCGCAAGCAGCGGCTTTTTGGCAAACCATCGAACAAAGACGGTCACCGCGTCGCGCGATTTCAGATTCGCTTACAAGGTCGTCTGGAATTGCTCTTCCTTCCCGATGTGAGTTCAGTTTCTTGTCCTTCCCCTGCACCTCCGATTCGCACGGTTGGCTACGTACGGTGCGAACGAAGTTCAACGTACACACACACACAAAGGTCAAGAGGTAAACCCAATTAAGAAGTCAAAACAGCCGATGTCACTAAACCTCGTCGACGCTTATTTCCATCCGCCTGACGCTGCAACGGTCGTAGTCGCCACCGGACCTCCAAGTCTCACGGCCAGTCTGGTCACTTGACCTCTGCTGACCTCAGAAAACAACCTCCTCAAGGCCCCACACGTGGCCACACTCTTCACAACTTCTCAGATGGAAGTGAACAATGGGCTCGGTCTGGCCCAACACTCCAACTGCGCCTGCCACAACATTTCCACAGCCGAAGTGCCGAATGGGTGTGTGTATAATAACCCGCTGAAATATGATACGGTATTATTAGGCACTTGTCCCTTCATCAGCAGGCAGTGGCATTTGCAATGCATGTCGGACTACTTTTTCCTGACCAATCACAATGCAGAGCACTTGTGGCAACACGCTTTGAGACAATGCATGTCACAACAACAACAAAACTGTCTCTCAGTGGTGCAAATGTTGCTAACAATCACAGGTAATCCTGACCTTTAAAATGTAAGCCTCACCCACATAAACACACTCGCGGTATGGCAAAGCAATTTGTTTCAATCGGATGGGGTGGGGGTAATTGCAGAATATATATACTCACGGACATGCCTTTCAAAATGGTAATTTTACACCAGAGGCCGATTGTCTGCTCCGTGTTCGCACAGACGGGCAGCCAACAGCCGAAACGTTTGCCGAATCTTGTGACGAGGGCGCAAATAGATTGGTGAACAAAACCGGCACTCACATCTGCGCCCCCCCCCCTCCACACACACACACAGAGCCCGTCCTCTGGCGCCGACAGAATCTAGCGCATGACACAGCTGCACGCATTCTCCGTACATGATGCACACGTGGGAAAGGAGACCGTGACCAAACGTTCCGAAGCCTTCGCGAAGACTCTTTCGCCACCATCTCTCACCGCCCCCCCTAACCCCCCTGCTCCCCCCCCCCCCCCCCCCCCAATTCACGACTATAAATACAGAGTTGCAGGAGATGCGCTTCGCACTGACAATGGCTGCTGTCGTTTCACTTTGCAGCTCCATCCAGATGCTCCGCATCGTAATTCTTCGTTAAAGCTGTACAGCGTAATTATACAAATGACTTTACAGGCAAGCAACGAGAAGAGTATTGATATAAGGCACTTAGGAGCGTTCCATACAATGTTCATTTGAACTACAGGTCTGCCGATAGCAAATACGTTTTTAGTAGTAGTTTTGTACCCTTTTAAACTGGTACAAAACTGACACCTTTACCGGAGAATTTTTTTTTTTAACAATTGACCCGCAGACATTGGTTACCACAGATCAGTTTGAACCATGGATTAAAGTATAATGCACAGGATCATGGGTGAGAGGATTTTCAGCGCATGTTCAACACCCCAGGTCATAGGTGTCAGTTTTGTACCAGTTTAAAAGGGTAAAAACTACTACTATATTTTGCCACTGGTAAAAGAGATCTCATAGTGTAAATACGTTTTTGTGTAAAAGAGCCCTCACCTGGTTATTGATAAATGAATTTTTTTCGAATGCAGGGATGCATTCCATTATTTCCATGTCACCCAATGTGCTTTAATTTGTTGAAATGAGTAGGGTGATGCCTACAAGGCGATTCACGTGCAAACGTACTGGTGGGCATGTTCGCACTGCCTCTCAAAGAAGTTCAGTCGTCTTATAACTACAACACGTCCAACGTGCAGTTGAAACGTGGATTGCATTCCACTGTAATTCAGTGGGCAGTACTATCCTCGCAGGCAGAGTTGATCAATGTCAGCTTTGCCATTGCCCTTGATCTTCCTCAAAGTCATGTCCTTTTGGAGAAGCACAATTCCAGCAGCAGCAGCAGCATCATCATCATCACTGTGAACCACAACGATCAATAAAATGTGCCGTTAGCTTTAAAACAGATATTAGACGAAGCAAGGTTTTTTTTAGACGACTAGACCCTCTGTGGAACGAATCCCACGTGTAAAAATGTAGTTTGAAAATAAATCGCCTAAAAATAAAATCAAACATAATTGCAAAAGGGAGCAGAAATCTCGTTCAGCCTCCACATAATGATGATGATGATGACTTATTTGAGCAGGAGAGCCAAACCGAGTCAGACGACTCGTTTTGAGGTGGGTCAATTTGGCCAACATCAGGGACAAGTTATTTTTAGGTACCGGATAATAAAAAAAATGTTTACAATTAACCCGCAGACATTGGTTACCACAGATCAGTTTGAACCATGGATTAAAGTATAATGCACAGGATCATGGGTGAGAGGATTTTCAGCGCATGTTCAACACCCCAGGTCATAGGTCTACGCTATCGATCTGTGCAATTGAGAGTCTTCGGTATCATGAACACCTGTTGTGCTGAAACTCAGCAAAGCCTGCCCGATTAGTGAAGCACATTGCACTACTATTGCTGCCACACACAGCTGCAGATGCCACGAACTGCACTGATTTTCTATACATTCTCCACGACAGCAGTTGAACGCTGCATTCATTAACCTTACTTAAACACCTTCATATAAACTGTATTGCATCTTTGTTGCATCCGAGGCTCACCCATTCTCTCGTCGCTTTTACACATCTGAGCATGTACAGCAGTTTGTAATTTGGAATTGCACAATTATAGGCCTTTACGAGGGCAAAATGTTATCCCTGTGTCACTTGCAAGAGGCTGCCGAATGTCCTTCTGGAGGGTGCTTTTGGGCCAGAATATTGGGCGGTATTTGTCAACAGGAAATGTTTTCTATTTCATTTCTTGCACAGCTTACATAATTGGTAGACAAACCATGACGCCTGATTCTTAAGGCAGGAAGGAATCCGATGAGCTATGCAGCTCGTTTTCACAGATGTCCAATAGGGGCTGGTAAGAACTTGACAACAACAAACAATACAACACAACACAAACGATAGTAGTGCAACGTACAGGAAAGATAAACCAATCACACAAACACACAGAAATACAACTAAACCATCCCCATCCTACCAGCGCGCCATCATTTGGACATGTATAGCACCAAAATAAGAATAAAAGAATCTCAATGCATGCTTCTAAATGTTGATCCTAAATGTAGAGGGAAACCCAGAGGACCCGGAGAAAAAATACACATCAGGCGTCAGGTTCGGGATCGAACCCCCAGAACGCCTTATTATCTGGAGAATTCCGTATTTGTATTGGCAGCGGAGCTCAGACACCGGTGGGTGCTTAACTCCGTGCTATAACACAGGCAGGGGAACGTCGTTCACATGTTCCCTCAGCCCACTGCCTGAGCATGCCAGCCTGTCATTGAGATCAAAGGTGCTCAGTAGCACCAGTAATAAACTCTTAGAATGCCATGGCCTGGTCCAACAATCCCGCACATGGCCGTGTGCATTCCACTGTATAATGTGCCCCCCGCACCCCCCCCCAGCTCGGAGTCTCTAGCCGTGACATCCATTTACTGCTGAACGTTGAGACAGTAGCTTGAACTTGGTTTTTACTTTTGGATTGGCTGTGAGGGTAACCTTATGGCAACAACCGTGGCAGCTGGTCTGCAACGGGGTGTTGGTGTGGCACCCCCACTTAAAATATTGCTTGGCAATAATTTTTACTAAATATATATACAATATACGTGTATTATTCGAAAGAAGTTACAAAACTTTTGTAAAGTTTTTTTTTTCTTCATCAAAAGCAGATAGTTTATTTTGCTTTTTTAGATTTTCATGCGAGGGTATTCAAAATCAATTGAATTATAATCGATACAAATGGAATCCATACTTGCAGGACGACATTCAAGGAGAATGATAATTTGGCTGATAAACAAATACATTGCATCAATCCATCTCCACGGAGGATGTCCTATGGAGGAATTCCATTGCTTGGCTGCCACTGTTATTATTCCATCCATTTAAACGAAACAATTGTTTTGATGTTACCAGGTAAGGCCCACTGAGCTATATAGCTCTTTTTCAGAAGCGACCTGGCCACAAATGATAGCTCAACGAAGTGGCTTATCCACGTGGACATTTATAGCAGCCAAATACTCTCAACGCATGTTTCTAAATGTGGAGGTTTTAACTCCACACGACCACAGGGAGAACACGCAAACTCCAAATATACAGGCGTCGGGATCGAACCCACGACCTCCTGTACACCAGGCAAGGTAGTTAACATCTCGTCACGATGGTGCCCTTTTGGTGAAGTGTCCCATTGTAATTCATTGCAGCACTTTTAAGTTTTTGTTCCATATTTTTCGTTCATAACCGTGTTTTCTGATCCAAATGCCACAGCAGAGAGTATGCACTGATGAAACAAGCTTTCTTCTGTCGGCACACTTTTTATTATCAAGGTTAGCATTCCACAAACGCTCCACGCTGCTCTCACATTCCTGTTGCTGTATGCCCCTGTAGCGTTCTGCTCTAATATGCACTGATGTCTACTTGTATTCAGGGCGATATTGGCACGTACAATAAATAAAAGATCAATCGACTTTGATCCCGGTCGCCTTCAATAGCGGTCCCGGGTGCAGCTACTTTGCTGTGTTGTGCAATGTTGTCACTTCGACAGATATCTCCAGTTGCTCATCGAACGTATTTGACCTATATGACCTACACGAAATCATGCATAGCCCTTTTACAATCTACTGCCGGATGAAGGCCTTTCAATGCTGATCATGGGGGTCGTTTTGACTCTACTTCAACGCGCTGGTCAGCGTGCGTTGGTGAAGAAGGGGTGGGAGCCGGGTCAGTCCGGACATCACTCGCGACCGATAAAAGGCGTGAACGGGAATCGAACTCGGGGCCCCCCAGGTTCATACGGAGAGACGATCACGGTCTTCATTCTCTCAGTTGCAGAGCCCGTGGCAAGAAACAATTTGCCATTCTGGTGCATGCCCAATGTTAGGTTTTTTTCGGTAAAGTCACGTAGGGAAAAATAAATAAATAATGTTGTATATCATTTCAATAATAATAGAAATAAAATAATAAATCACGACGTTTCGGAGGCAACACAAGTCTCCGTCATCAGGTGGGACCGTCACAGCTGCATTTACTGTATTAAGTGAGGTATTATTATTTCTATTACTATTTTTTATTACATTTATTTTTACCTACGTGATTTTACGGAAAAAACCTAAGAGTATGAATCCTTGCAGTCACGAAAGCGTCAAATCTAGAAGCATGCCCATTGTTTCAACTGCCACACCAGGTGATCACTCCGGCAACCTCTACATTATAAACACAGTTTGATAGCCAATTCACCAGGGCAGTAGCCCGGTGTACATTTGCGCAAACATAATTTTTCACAGTTGGGGCATTTCCACAGCTTCGGACGTAGAAGTACATTACAAAAATACTTTTAATGATGTGCGTAATCGTTCGCAGAATCGTGAAATGGCTTTCACATATGAGTAAATGTACCCCGCGGTTTTCTTTTAGCGAGAGAGAAACGCTTTCTCTCACACACACACAATAATATCACCGTGTCCCGAAGTGCTCTACCGAACTGGTTTTCGTCCCTTCGACCAAAGCAAAGACTTATTCCACAAATAAGCCAAATTTTCGAAAGACTACATAATTACTTTTAACAAAGCACACCCCGGACGTATTATTTCGGGGACGATTTAGACATTTTGACCGAGGTTGGGAAATTTGTGGAACTGCCCAGCAAGCGAACACCATCTTCCTCCTATCTATATTTCTTTTAATGTTTTTTTCTCTCACAATTAAGTAGTTGCCATGTGGGATGTTAATCCTTGTAAAACGTTTTTTATCATGGATAGTAGGTGACAGATAGGGACAACAACCCATCCACAAATGTGCTTATCTTCAACATGTTTCCTTCCCCACTTCATCAGGGATGAGTCTCACTGCAGCTTGCAAAATAACGCAGCAACTCTGTGGTCGTGATCTTGCACAACCACAGACTCACGCGGTTCCTCCTGGGGCTTCTTGGTTGCAACTCGCCCAGCTCAAGAACATGACAATGATTTACACGAATACAGGTTCAATGTCGAGGTCTGCTGGCCACGAAAGAACGTTCAAGAGATCGTTAGTGTCGCCTTACAGGCTCCTCCGTTGAAAAACTACGGATTGTTTTACTCTGTAGTCCATAGTCTAGGTTGCATAGCCAAATCCGTGCATTGGCTCAGGTCTTTAATGTTCAATTCATGGAGATGCGCTCAGCAGTCTGCTGGTGTTCCAATGCATTTGATGGTTCCACCAGTGTCCGCGAGAAAGAATGTTTATTCTGGACGTCCAGAATTGTGACACTCGGCTCGCGAGCGTCCTTCTAGACCTGGGTGAGATCCTAGAATTGGTGGGCCACATCGTTGACCCGCACCGTACGTAGCCAACCACGCTAGTCGGGGGTTTGTCGATGGGTCCGCTGTCATTGGAAAGAAAACGTGTGAGCTCCTTTGCGGTTTGCATTCCTCTGCAAATATTTGATTTAAATCAAATATATGCGGACATCTATAGATTAAATTAATTCAGATTACCGCCATAAAAATGGCACCACCTTAGTCGTCGCCACATATTTATACAGCCAATTAGAGATAATTATTTGAGAACCCACTAATTTTCAAATGGTACCATATAATTCATTATTATTGGCCACGTAATGAAATCAGAACCTTAGGTGGTACTGACAAGTGAGATATCTGGTCTAGGCTCATGGACTGTGGGTAGCGTACATGAGACGCTACAGTACATACAACACAATCCCTGGCACGTGAATGGAAGTCCTTTACGCAGGTGGGTATGAAATGGCAATTTGTTTTATTACATTGGGTCGCCACGGTGGCGAGATGTTTACTACCTCGCCTGGTATACAGGAGGTCGTGGCTTCCATCCAGACACTGACGCCTGTATATTTGGAGTTCTCCCTGTGAATGCGTGGATTTTTCTCCCGGCCCCCTCAGTTTTCTCTACAGATTTAAAAACACGCGTTTATAATATTTGGCTGCTAGAAATTTCCACATAAGCCACTTCGTTGCGCTATTATTTATGGCCAGATCGATTTTGAAATAGAGCCATTTGGCTCAGTGGGCTTTACCTGGTAAAATAACCAAAAACATTTTTGTTTGAGTTTTAACTCATAAGCCGCACGAAAGCAGTGCGAATGGAATCCGTGTAGTTTATACTGGATGCACAGAGCGATACACTTGGCACACATACGCAGCGTGACAGCTCACCGACTGCCGCCTGACACGTAGGGCATGTGCGCGCCACAGGGACATCATGCGGAATGCGATACAATTCCAACTACAGAAACTCTATTCAAAACGCAGCAATGCACGAAGACGAAGCAGCTTGAAACAGAACATGAAAATGTGTAAAAACCACTTGGCCATTGTTAATTGGCCAAAAAAACCATAATCATTTCCTGAAGAAGTGCATTGTGGTCGTCTTTGTCAGGAACTGATGATGTTTTTTTGCATAATGTACAATGCCTGTGTGCTTTTGACACGCATCCTATTTAAATCTCAGGGTGTTCCAGCCAGCACTGTTATTCTCTTAAGATGATGAAGATGACGATGGGTTTTTCTGGTCACGTACAGATTTGAGACAATGCAGTGCAGCACGGCGTAGCTTACCGACATTGTAGAGTAGATTTCGGATCGAAAAGGAAATTGCAAGAATTTGAATGTTCGTTTTGAAAACTAATAAAGGCACGTGCGGGATACAACACCTGTACAGCAACTAAGAGAGCCCACTTAAGGCGGCACTTGACAGCGCTTTGGAGGGCAGCATTCTTCGTGTGAAGCCAAAACAAAGTGAAATTTCCTTTTCTGTTTTAGAAGCACCGACGCAGCAACAACAACAACAAAAATACCTCCGGTGACAAATCTATCTTGCACTGCTTCCGTTCGACTGTCGCTTCGCAGAGATACGGACGGGACACTTAATCACGGGGGCGGCCCGAGGCATTGCGAGGCTGGCACAGGTGTTTTTCCAGCTGCACGGCCGCGCGACCGCATCCCAAGTTATTGGTGGCGACAGTCACCTCCATCGGCAACTCTCTCGCTCGCTAAAGAGCGTGTTGTGCAGTGTTCACCGCGTAACGGATCGTTATGGCTTAAAACTTTAACAGGGTGGGGAGGGGGGGGTGCATTATTTATGGATTACAGCACGGCACACTTTTATTGCCGTGAAATATAAAGGTAATTCCCAAGCTAAGCACATTTTCAGCAATGCATTGATGGCTGGGAATATATGTTTTAAAGCCAATGTTATTAAAACAAATGTTGGCATTTGGCGGTCAAATGACAATTAGTAACATTACAGCACCTCCAGAGTCCAGCTAAAGCACGGTCCACGGCACACATGCAAACGAATGTGGCTCGTCATAGCACCCGTACGCGCGCCCACACATGTGAGCTGATCCATCAGCAGATTCTCGAAATACATTCCGTTACAACGTTTGAAAAAAGACACGAAACCCAAGTCAGGCCACTGCAAAATCGTCCCCCCCTCTGCTGCCACAATTGCCAACGTCGTTGTCGAAATCACCATCGGTTTAAAGACAAAAAAAACACGGCCTCTCGCGAGTGAAACTGCTAACGGCGGGCGCATTTATAATTAGCTGACGTACAACATCGCCGTAAAAGGTGAAGACTTACCTCTCTCGCACGTGTCACAGGGGGTCGGATTGATACGTCGACCACACTGGGGAAGATCTATTTCCTGAGCAAGCGGCGCATTTGAACAATGCCCCACCATGTGCCGACCTCACCTCGGAGCGAGAGCTGCCCGATAAGCCCCAGCCATTGGCGTGAGTCAATATCCGCTCAATGACGAACGTTCAAATCGCTCTCTCCTCTGAATGGAGAAAAACAATCAACTGTCAGATCAACGTTTTGTGCACGGTGCAAGTAAAATCAAATAGCTAATTAAACTACGCCCAAGAAAAACTTGTGTAATGGCCTCAACCCTAAGCTTTCCATTTTGTTTCCCTCGGCCTCATTGCGTTTGGAAGTTTTTTTTTAACACAATTAACGACGTGACATGACAAATGGTCCTCCGTTTGCTCCACGGGGAAGTCATTAGAGGCGACCCCCTCGGCATTCTTCTTGCATAGCAACCCAGAGGGATGGCAGCTCCATACGAAGAAGAAGAAGAAGAAAAAAAAACTTCCTGTACAATAAACGCGCAAAGTTGCCAGACGGTAGCAAGAGACCGCACAGCGCTTCTGCGCTCACAGCTCGCAAGCTCGCACACCTAGGGGTGGCGGGACAAGACCGTGAGGAATGCGGCCGAGTCAAATACAAGCCCTGGCCGTTATCCAAGTCTGGGAGACGTGAAACTGGGAGCAACACAGGCCAGTTACGGTCGACCCGCTTGTACTCGTCTAGGCAGCCACAAGCAGGGGGCAGTTCGGTTTACACGGCACAGGAAGTAAGAAATTGGGGGGGGGGGTGGGAGGTCATAAAACACTTTTGGCTCTCATTGATTCACAGCGAGCTGGCTCAGAGGGGCATTCTGCGCTGTGTGTCCAGGTGTGTCTGGATGGAGGCTTGCCCGGAGTGAGAAGTTGTAAAAGCCCTGCCACAAGGAGACCAAAAGCCGGCGTGATGTTGGGACCTTAAAATACGGTCGGTCTAATGTCGAGCCGTAAACACAGCACTAATTGTTCCGAGCTTCCCAGCCAAGGCTGTTAATACGCAGTAAAATAAGAATATGGTTTATTGGGAGCAATGGTGGATTTATAAAAGGGGGCCTTATTATTTTACGAGGCCATTCCCGTTCAAATATGACCACTTAAGAGTCCTTACAGTTACACTTAATTCCATGATTAACTTATTATGAAAAAGAAGTCGAACGGCTCTTAGATTATTTTCTTAAAGCAGCAACCATGAAGCATCAACATAACAGTTTGAAACCACGTTCTTCAATAACCATTATTTAATGGGCCCACAAATGAATTACAGGGCAGTAATTTAAATGTATTTGTTTTGACTTGTCGGTGCACATGGCGTTCAGGATTTACATGGCAAATATCATTTGTACTGAGGGGAAGCAGGAACGCATTTAATTGTGGTACATTTTCACATCATCACACAATCGCCTACTCAAGCTTAATGGATTTCAGAAGTTTTTTTTTTACTCCCATGAGCAGACGTACGGTAAATGCAGTCCAGAAGTGCCGTCAGAATGACACATCAGCGTTCACAAAACAGTCCTAAGACAATACACAGGGCTACGCGGTAATTCCACATCACCAGCCAGCCAAGCGAACTCTGGCTCCGCAATTTAACAACCACTTTAAAGGAACACGTGTACCGAAAACGCTTAAACTACTTCTGGCGACAGTGCAATATCTTTGACAGCGACAATTTGGCGAGCAATTTCAGCCAGTTTCACCATCCCTCCAGATAATGACACGATGTTTGGGTGCGTTCGTACATGCTTGGTCGGGCACTGAACTCGCAGCGAAATGCTGCAAAAAGTTAAATCCCAGCCACGAGGCGGCTCAGCCTCCCCCCCCCCCCTGGGGCAATAACACGAGTATATCTGTATGGGAATTCTGTGTGAACACCAACAGTGGCAAGATGTTAACTTCAAACTGAATTTGGAGCTTTCGTGACTGCAGGAATTACTCTTTGGTTCTTTCGGTAAAGTCACGTATAAAGAGAAAATAATAAATTAAAATACTAGCATATGACGTTTCGATTGCAACACAAGCAATCATCATCAGGTATAAATGAAATAGAAACACAAATCTAGTATATTTAGAAATGTAATGTAATACAACAGAGAGTCGGATAACATAACAGTTAACACCCTACCTGGTTGATTACGTTCTTCCTGAGAATGCTAAATTTGAGAGAGAGATAAAACACAGAACCAGAGACATATAGACAGACATATAAGCAGACAAATATCACAAAGATACATAGAGAGAGACACATGCATAGGCACACAGAGAAACCTTAACTTACCTTGCCTGGTATACAGGAGCTAGATGTGTTCGATCCCAACCCTGTATATTTGGAGTGGTCCCGCAAGATTTTTCTCCGGGTCCTCCAGTTTTTTCCCTCCACACTTTCTTAGAAACATGCATTGAGAGTATTTGTCTGCTCTGAATTTCCACGAGATAAGCCACTTTATTGGGCTATCATTTGTGATAACCAGGTCGCTTCTGAAGAAGAGCTATATAGCTCAGTGAGCCTTATCTGGCAAAAACATTTTTGTAGTTTCATCGTTTTTCCATCGGTGATCATCCTCTGGAGGAAGTGGTCCTCGCCATAAGACTGTGGAATGTGCACAGCCGACTCAGGGTCACCAATTGACTTGAAAACCATGCTAATGGTCACTTGAATGCAGAAAGATACTGACACTTTCGTGTTGACTCGCAATAAAAGTTAAACTAGAAGTTTCCTTGAAGGTCACCGAGTACTGGCTCGAAAGCAGTGAGGTCCCATTGGTTGGGTTCCACCAGCAAACCAATCAATTGTTATCGATTTAAACTCCAGGATACACCAGCTTACTTGGTCAAGGCCGCAATACAGGGTCATCTGTTAATAGTAACCCCACTACAATAACAGGGAGATACGGTTTCCAAATAAAACATTCTCTTTAAAAGACTCGAGGTGTCTCCCACCAATCTCGAATGTAGGTACTCTCTAAGATATGGAGCTGTCACCTTCACAATATTCAAATCAGCTGTTGAGAACAGTGAGGGCCATTAGAAATCAGTGGGGTAAATGTGCACTCTGTATATTCCGAATGTAGGCAAATGGAAAGCATGCAATTGCATTTGAATTGTATTCTACTTATACAATATGTTCAAATGGGGTGAAAATGTCTACACTAGAGAACAGGCTCCTACATTTTCAGAGTAATCTTAACCCAAAAATCGGGCTTAGGTAAGGAATTTCGGATATTCCGAAAAGAAAATTTGATTCGCATTGACTCAAAAAAAATTGCATTTGTACATTGCTAAAAGAAAAATTGTAATCAATGCCATCATTCATAGGTCCGTGACACTGTGGGAATTTGTGTAATGTTCAGAATAACAAGAGCTTCTGTAGATGGTGGAATTGAGGTTGAAAATGATGGCGTCACGGATGTCAAGTGACACAATTCTAACGACGTCACATCCACGCTTTTCCCACCAAAAGTTACATCACGGGGCTTCAGGCGACATCGCTTTGTAAGCACGAAAACACGTTTTAATTGGTACGTAACGTAAACGATTTCAACAAACCAAAATACTCAATTATTCATCCAAAACCTCTCTCGACCCGACATATCCACAACACGAATTAAAATAGGACGCAATCAGCCCACGCTTTGGAGTAAATTATACGAGTGAAAGAAATCAAACAGTTCTTGTCTGTAATTTGTGACTGAAATAAACCAGGGCAGGAATGTTCCGGATTGTGCCAAGGAAGGCCCATTAATGTTGGCTGAAGGAAGCAGTAAAAAATCCCACTCGTCGCGATGGCGCGTGCATACATATATTGTCTACGTTTTTTGCAAGAAGATGTGTGGTACAGTAAGATAATTCAACGAAAACTCTACTACTCTTTGTCACTCCGCTGCTGAATGAAGGCCCCCCCCCCCCCGCCTTATCATTCACCTGTTGTATTTAATAAAGTCTTGCAGTTTTACCGTATATGTGTGCAAATGCGACATTGTTCATACCGTACAGGGCTGTAAACGGGGACCCACACACAGCCAATGCGAACGCGCAAACCCCGCACCAATACAAACTGTTTGCCAAATCCAGTGCAGCCATCACAGAACCCACTGGACATCTTGAGAGCATTTGGGTTACACGTTGCCACACAAAGGCCTCGTCAATGTGATGTGAAACAGTAGCCACGCAAACTCCCCCATTTGGCAAGTTCGTGAAAAAAAAATGTTGGCGTCCTACCCACATGTCCATCGACATGACAGCGTGACTTGTAAAGAGCTTAATTACAAAGTAAGAATTAAATAACGCACTGCCATTCCCAATACACTGCTGGGTGAAGGCCATGTTAGTCATCGGGTTGGCTTGACCATACCTCACCGTGCTTGTCCATGTATGTATGCTGAACTTCTTTAGCACTGTACGTAGCCAACCGTGCTATTTGGTAGTGCTTGGGAGGGCCAATAAACTAAACACAAAAATCAGTTCGAAACAAATGAGTTTTTAAGCTAGCTGATTTAAAAGTGCATAGCTCCAGCGGCTTCCTAATATCGGAAGGAAGAGCGTTCCAGACGGCCGCAGAAGAAGCACATCTGAAAGCGCCGCGTGTTGCAAAGACCGTCTTTGATGGCCAGCCAAAAGCCGCTGCTCCTGCGAGGGTGACCGGGTTTATCCTCCTTGACGAGATCAGCACGGTATTGTGGTTCACTTGTGGTAAGCCCTTTGTGCGTAATGAGCGTGACCTTATAACGTGAAACCAACCCATGTATTAGGGTTGGTGCAGGATGGCCTGTTTCTGGTAGCTATGACTCACTACAGACGCTCTCCTTGGCCAGGAGTCAGAGCTCAGGTCGCCAGGTTCGTAGCTCACCGCTGCGCCACCACTCCAACACCCCCGCCAGTAAAGTGCAGTATGTACATTCATATTCTTAGGTTTTTTCGGTAAAGTCACGTAGGTAAAAAATTAAAATTAATAAAAATTTAATAAAAATAAAATAAAAATCACGACGTTTCGGAGGCAACACAAGCCTCCGTCTTCAGGTGGAACCGTCACAGCACGATTGCTGTATCAAGTGAGACTCTCACTTGATTTTTAAAATTTATTTTACTTTTATTAATTTTAATTTTTTACCTACGTGACTTTACCGAAAAAACCTAAGAATATGAATCCTTGCAGTCACGAAAGCTTAAAATATAGAAGTCTGTAAAGTGTAGAGTATTTGACCGAATCCGACTTGTGTTGAGCATGTGTCTTTAGTTGATGTGCTATTACATGTCCTGCAAGAGAAAACATGGAACGTGTATATAAATTCGTTGAAAATGAATGCTTAACACCGTGCTTTGAATGTATTAATGTCGAATGTCATTATTGCTACTCACATTCGGCTAAATTGAACTGTTTAAATAGCTCTTGCTTAATCAAGGGCTATTTGGTAGTATACACTGGGTTATTCTCTGCACCACTATGAATGTAATAGATGTTGTTCTTTATACAATTGTTAATGCTGGCATGTATTCGTGCTGTTATTTAACAACCATTAAGTCAGTCCCTAGAGTACAAGGGACATTTGTTCCTCAAGCATTGCACCTAGATTAAAGGATTTAAGGTGGTTAATATAACTGGGAACTGATCTCTTTATATAATAATTAATAAAGCGCCATCCCTTTAATCGTTGATTATCACACCGCTTTATGCAAACATTCAACTAACTTATTAATGTTCAAACAACCCTCATTTTAACAACATCAAAAGTGTTCCATTTAATTCCACATTCAGTCTCAGACTGGGCTATGAACGTGACCTCAGTAATTGCGTTTTCACGCCAGCCGACCAAGGCATCCAGTGGCAGCCAATGGGCATCGAGGCCCTCAAGTATGGCCGAGGCAAGAGGCAGCATAAAAAGTTGGGAGCCAGCCTGAGACCACGCATTGACCTCTGCCCCGTGACACATAAATTACTCCGCTTGTAAGGGTGGCAGCAGCACAAGCCACCTTTTCCTGGCCTGTGACCCCCTCTCCACTAAATCACTGTCCGCAAGCGCCACGGACAGAATGAGAGGCCTCACGTCGACCCCTGAACTCTGACATGTAAATCAAAGGGTGGCAGCCCAGAGGCATGGGGGGGAATCGGCGTGGATGATCGATGGTCCCGTTGTCGCTCTCTCCGTGTCTTAGAGTGAACTCGCGGAACAATTCACGAATTTTTCGTGCGGCATTGGCGCTCTTCACGATTTACTGCGGGGAAAAACGCATTTCATCTAGGGTTCATATTCGCATGGTACTTCTGGCACATAAATGTCGCTTACTAACGTCGCGTCGTTAAAAAAATTACACATTCTTGAACAAGCATTACAGGTTTCGGGGCAACGAGTAAAACGGCGATCAAAATGGCACTCGTAAAACTGCTCGTTTCGCGCTGCAAAAGCGACACTGAGCAGGTCTTCTGCAAAAGGACGTGCCTCCAAACGGCGGGGGCCACAGTAATCCGCTCGTACAAGTTCTCTGACCAATCCATACAAATTTAATTTGGGTTTGGGAGCTGTACTGGCGATGAGGCGGTTGACAGATGGCGGCGGGCGGTGGGGTGGGTGGGAGGGTTTGTCGGGACGACGCAGCAAGGGAGCCATGGAAGGAGCCACGCTCACTCATCGCAACCTGCAGGGAGACCCATGCTTGCTCGGCGCTCACAATCACACCGGTGAGACTTCATCAAAAACGCATGCTCACGATCAACCCCACTGAGAGATAGTAGCTGGCAAATGCTTGAAACATCCATTCTTCGCTTTCCAGATTTACCATTCCTCAAAGAAATTTAGAGACAGTAAGAATGGGGGGGGGGGTTGTCGGCAGACTTAGCGGCCAGAGGAGTTCTAGGGATAAAGGGTCGTAACGCGTTCGGGTTTAGGGGCAGCATAGCAATTCAGAAAAGAAGGAAGTCGTAAAGGCGCGGGCGAGGCTAATTTAGTCAGAGATTGGACAGGGAGGAACCAAAAACACCGAGCGGAATGATTGAGAAATGTTAGGCAACGGGGGAAAGTATTTTTCCTGAAGAAAACACGATACTGAAGAAATTAAGAAACCCTTTAGAAGAGTTTACACAGCAG
Organism: Entosphenus tridentatus; assembly: GCA_014621495.2. Taxonomy (NCBI): domain Eukaryota; kingdom Metazoa; phylum Chordata; class Hyperoartia; order Petromyzontiformes; family Petromyzontidae; genus Entosphenus; species Entosphenus tridentatus. Next base: position 17,743,444 of record CM025612.2, read on the forward strand.
TGAAACAGTTGAGAACTGTCAAAAACCATGATTCACCACGGTGAAGGAGCGGTATGCATACATTATTAAACAAACCGAGTCTGTCTCTGCTGGGTTGCTTGATGTTAAATTGGTCCTCAATGCCGATTAGCCTATGGGCGTTCTGGTACACTGTTCTATTTTAAATCTGGCAACCGAACAGATAACACTTTATACAATCGCTGCAAAGACTCGTGAATTCAAATCCAGTCCAAGAGTTTGCCCGCTTAAATAAATGCAGCTGGAAAATATTCATTCCAAAAGCCCCACAGATGATGAACTAAATTGTTTTGGTTTCATTACATGGAAAAACAAACTCGTGTCTGTGTATTCATGCGAATCTTGTTAAGACAACAAACAGAAGTGCGTAGTATTTGTGCAGAGATGCTGAAAGGAGGCCAACGGATGAAAAATAAACTAGTTAAAATGTAAACGATTATCATAACATTATAAAGGGGGAAAGAGCGTAATGGCTTATTGAGCATAACGTGTTACACCATAAATTATATAAACCCTTTTTCATTTCCCCCCCCTCCCCCCAATTGTTATATCAATTGTACTATCAGTGTCAGGTCCGCTCACATTTCTCGCATAACCGCTTGTTAAACGAATGGCTCGCAAAAGGAAACATTGCAGAACTCCAGTAAAACTCCTCTTTTATCAGTGCTGCTTATCCTCATACCCTAATCAATCCACACACCTTCCCGATTATCCGCACACAATTTGTTCCTCTCATCCAAGCCTTAGTACAGATAAGGAGGAAGCAAACACCCCGAAATGTCGCAACAAAAATTCACTCTTTTATCCAAACAGTCTATGATGACGAATTGCCTGGAAGTATCTCCTGCAAGACATTATTCTTATCATGTGCGTCTTCTCGTGGCTAGGTGTGACCAGGCAGTGATGGACAGATCCTCCTGTTTCCCATGTTCATCCGCACTTTACCGTCCAGATCGAGTGAAATGCCCAGACAATCATGGCTAATGGGACTCATCGTTAGTGCCCATAGTAAGAAATTGTTTGGCCGTACTGCCGAGATCCCTTCGAGTGACCATTTTTATGCCAACTTTAAACAACTGCCTAAGAAGTGTAACTTTTTTCCACTGGCCGGATAGCTGCGTAGGTTCGCAAGGAATACCGTCATCGTCAACCGGAGCACTTTGCAATTCTAGAGCACTTTTCACAAATTTGTGTCAGAGCAACCTACATGTGAAATTCGGAGAGAAATGCCTCATTGAGCAAAAGTGTGACTTTCGGATATACTGTGAAAGGGTGTGAATATGCAAATGCCCTCGGGGAGATCTTACATCCAAAACACATCCGTCCATCCGTAGACACTACACATGCGGGATTGTTGGCCGACCAGGGTGGATCAATGTGGACGTCCAGAATGAAAAGCTTGAAGGCACCAGTGGTGTAACCATCAGCCGCATCACAACATCAACATGCCGATGCACACCCCCTTCCCCTTCATGAATGAAGAAATGGATCGTGGCCGTGCAACACAAACTATCGGCCAAATATATCAAATCACTGTCGTCTGTGCTCTTGGAAACGGAGTGGAAATAGCAAAATTACACGAACTCTCGTGGCTTGCAGACCTCCTGAACGCTCAGCATCGCCATCATACGCAGGAACGCAATGGGCTTATGAAGCACAACGACGCGGCTTACCAATACCAATGTCTGGACGTGTCACGTTTGTGGGAAAGACTTGCAGGAAAACGCCGAAACGAACGTTTGCATCTCATAATAATGAAATGACCAATTCATAGAGCGTCATTCATGCTAATAGCATCCCTTAACGTTGTACATGTTACACTGGTCAACACACTTTTTCTGGCATAAGGTATTACAACGGTTTTAAGGTAATTTTGGGGTGCTGATTCCAAATCTGGCATCAGTTTTTGTCTATCACATCAGATTTTTGAGAGATCAAATATTGCATTTTCAATCAAAACTGCAGAAGAAAAAATGTAAATAAATGTGGATATCTACATAAAATGATATTATAAACACACTATCCTAAAAATACAGCACCATATTTTAACACTAAAGCAGTCACTGACTCGCAACAACTTGCAATCATAAGTGACAGTTAATTTCGGGTAAAATCAATGAAAATGGGGTATGCCGATAGCATAAAAATGCGATGTGATAGAGCAAATCTGAGATCAGATTTGGAATCAGCACCCTGAAATTAGTCTAAAACAGCTGCAAAAGTCCAGGCCAGAAAAAATGTTTTTTGTTGACCAGTGTTATATACAAGGACCAAGTCCCGTATACAGCCACGACCAAGCAAAGGGAAACTCTCCTACCAAGCAAAATCATTTGAAACAGAAATCAACGTTTCGCTTCTGCCACCGTGAAGAGGATGCTGGAGACGAACAGGGGGGGGGCCTTGGGACACGCGGAATGTATTTATTCACGACTCGTGTAAATTCGTCCTACTCTTTGCACCGAAACCAAAGCTGATGAAAATGGATCTCACCTCTGCTGTCAATGGCTTATGTGCGCATTGCTGCCAGCGGCGACGGGCAAAGGGCTTGGCGACGTCATCGGCATCACCAGCTGGGTGGGCGGGACTTGCGTGGGGGGGTTTCCCACCTTCTCGAGATCAGACGTCAGGGCAGCTACCGCATTTTAAAAAAATGGACCCGACCAATCAAACTGCAAAAAAAGAGCACTCGGTTCTAATGTTTAGTCGACGTCCGCTCGTCAGCTCCCAACCTCCATCGTCTTGTTGTTAAAGATCAAACATCGTGGTCCCCAAATTCTGGGAAGCACCTATGGACCCAGGAACCTGCTCTTCTCCATCCTGCACCCGCATCCCACCCATCTTCACCTCCTCTTCCCAGTCACATTCAAGGCAATTCCCCGTCATGTTCTGTTCTTAACTACATTGTTGTACAACCCTGTCCGACCACTCTTGGTATCCTTCACATAATGCGCTCAATTCAACGGCTAGAAGCGTTACATTTTATTTTATTTCTACATACGTGACTTTACCGAAACAAACAATGAGTATAATGTCTGCAGTCACGAAAGCTTCAATTCGAGATTAGAAGCGTCGAGTTTCGTTGTTGAAGTTCAGCTTTCTGACTCACACAGTAACGTAATGCATTACTCCTGCCCCTAATGATTGTCTCTCAACCACTGCGGCTGATCTGTGCATGCGTCCAAGGAGGTCAAGAGCCCTGAAAATGGGCGTTTATGACACACCACATGTAGCAACAACAGCACACAGACATATGGGCGTGCATTATAGTACAGGGTGGTTTACATGTCATGTGCCCCCCCCCCCCTCTTCAAATCAATTGACCCCTAACATTTTTTTTCATGTTTGCATATTCATTTGTGTTTTAAATAGACCTTACTTTTGAAAAAAACATTACGTTTTTGAGCGTTAAATGGGGGGGGGGGGGTCACAAGACATCTGGACCACCTTGTACAACAACAGCAACAACCACCGTACAGGAAGTGAGTGCTTAAAGTGGGTGCTTAAAGTGTGCACAATACCAAATCGTTCCACTCTGAAGAGAACAAAGCGTCGAGCATACTTACTGCAAAAGAAAGCCAGTGTTCGCTTTCTACCATCACTGAATGTCTTAAACGCCAGCGAGCCAGGGCAATGAGTTCGCAGCAGTCGATTTACAAGCAACGCGCGTGTGTTTGTGTGCGTCGCCTGACTGCTGAAATCAGAACTGGCGCACGGGTGCACGGCACGCTTGGACTTACAGCTCCCCCTGTTGAAACGTTGCTGCGAACCTGCCAGAGGAAGGGCGCGTTCATTGCTCCGACTTTGAAAGCCACGAGGTTTCATTCATGACTGAAATTAACGTCCCGGCAACTGCAAAAATCAATCACATCGCGGCCTGATGTATCGCGTTGCACACGGAATGTATTTCTGCCATCAGCTCGTTAGGAGAGCATTGGCAGTGGTCTTAATAACCATACAATTTACATCTAATTAACACAACGCTAATTCAGCCACGGACGATTAAATGATGCATTTACATTTCAGCTACAATAAGCTGGATGGCATCATTTAAGCTGTTTACGAGCATCACCAATTCCTGACATGAGTAATGTAAGGATACGGAATTGCATTTATATGGATGGGTAATATTCCGTGACGTAACCACGCAGAAGTCTACAACAATCAAAGTGATCTGAAGGCGCTTGCCATGTTCACATGTACAAGACATGCCCATTGCACCCTATAGACAACATGCTCATAAAATTCACACTTGGCTCCTATATCTCTTGTCCATCTGTTTTAACATTACACTTTGTAACAAATGTATTTATTTTTTGTTCCTGGGTAGTAAGTATTATTTCCTAATTGATTATGCCTCAAAAGTACAGAAAATGGCTGTTATTTCCCACAAACTTTGCTTTTGTGACCAGGACAGTGATATTTTGAATGTGGTGTGCATTTGTGTCATTCCTTCACATAAAGTCCTGGTCACAAAAGCAAAGTTTGTGGGGAATAATATAAACTTTCTATACTTTTGAGGCATAAGCAATTAGAAAATAACACTTACTACCCAGGGACAAAACTCGTGTTACAGAGTGAGCTATGAATGCTTACGTTCCACACACGCTATGGCCACGTAAATATAAATATAACATTTAGGTAATAACAATCTTATTTACGAGCAGATACAGAGGTTGGGTATTGCTGAATTATCTGTAAACTCTCACAGGGTTTTCAATGGTAATCCATACACTAATGGTCAATACAATTGTAATTCTTCCTGTTAAACACATTCATCCTGAAATTACACGAATTCATTTTTTTCCTGCCATGACTAACCCTTGCAACTGTGACTCACGCCAAACATTCAGACAGCGGTTTGCCTCGACTAATATTAAACGCTGAATTTAGCTGTGGCCATTAAAAAAAAAACCCTCTATCAACATCACCACATGTCACCAATCAAGGAAAACGATCACTCACCAATCGGTCTGGTATGCTGCAGAGTGCCTCATGCCACGTTCAATCGTGACGCGTCAAGCGTCAAGCGACAGGGTGGGGTGACCTCTTCTTTTAAGAATGTGTGCAAATACTGTCGGTCACGGGGTTATGGTTTCGTGGGTTTAAGTAGTTGCACTCGTCTCTTGTGGAAGAGATTAATCAATGTAAAAGGGACAACCTATGCCCTTGTGGGGAAGGGAAAGTATTAAGCCCTGCAGATATTGTTCAAAGTCATGGCCCCGCGATCCATTCGTGATTAAGAAACTGCATTGAAGGTTTCCAAAACGTATTAAATAAATACAACTGTAGATTTTGTCTTTTTTACAAAGTCACAGATAACATTCATGTGTACGAAAGGAACATTTCAAAGTGGCTCCCTACTCAAACAAGAATGAGGAAACAACGCTCGTCGCTAAGGATGGCCCTCGGCCAGCAGTGGAAATTACACGTTTCTATGGCAGGGGCCGGTCTATCCATTGGATGACCTCAAAGTCAAACTTATTCTATTGGCTCTTCTTGCGATAATGGACCGAGTCACTTCCCAGTTGGGATTTTAATTCATGACCTTCTGATTGTGAGGCATACGCTCAAACAGCCGCACCCATTGCCATGAGCTAATTTATTTGTCATTTCTTCCATAGGCTCAATAAACCACAAACCATCGAGACCAAATCGGCTTGGAGTCAGTTTTGGCATACAGATTCTTCATCATGTGTTGATGTCACCTCCGATTAGCACTGTTTGCTATGTACGGTGTAAAATAAGTTCAACATACATGACAACTACGACCATAGTTTTAATGTAGGTAACAAGACATTCATGGTTATCTCCTGCTGCTCAAATGAGCATTCAGGCAATGCTCATCTCCTGTTTACAACTTTGTGCCAGTGATGAAAATTCCACATTTCTATGGGGGGGAGCCTTCCCCACAAAGTGGTAGACGTTTTACCGACCTCAGAAGAATGATGGGCCGAGCCAACTCCAAATGTGGACTTGAACTCACAACCTTCGGATTTTGAGGCACTCGCTCTACCGCTGAGCCACTAGGCTGGATAACACGATAGTGTCAAGGCATGCAAAACAAACTAACTCTAGCCAACTTTTGCAACTAAAAGTGCAGCATATAATGTCTCTTTGGCAAACACACCGTTTAGCGGAGTGACCAAGATCGTTGCCATAAATGGCTCCTCAACTCATTTCTTGAGAACTGCTTTCTGTCCTTCTCTCGTACCTCCGATTAGCACGGTTGGCAACGTACGGTGCAAAAGAAGTTCAACATACAGTCTAGAATTATCATGATGCGAATAAGGGGCCGTCCATAAATGAGGTCACGCGATTTTTGACGATTTTCGACCCCCCCCCTTCGTCACACGTCACAAAACGTCAGACCCCCCCTCAAATATGACGTCACAAAGCTTCAAATCGCTTTAAACTATTGTCATTGTAGTGTGTATTTAATGTGGCGTTGCACTCTGATGTTGTAGGAGAACACATTTATTTAAAAGTCTATTTAAATAAGTAGAACGTGTTGTCTATATTTATTTAAAGTTGCGCATTTTGATGTGACGTCACATTTCTCACCCCCCCTCCTCGTCACACATCGTCACAAATGTCTGACCCGCCCCACCCCCCCTGGACCATGGCACGTGAAGACGGCATGGGGAGACTTTCATCCAGCAGTGGATACACCAAGAAGAAAGATGAATAATGTAAAGAAATACTTCAGTTGCTGCAATACTCTTTCATTTGATTTTGTGTTGTTTTCTGTGGTAAAAATTTTTTGCATGAATTGTAAACAGAATTGAATCACCCAAAGCAAAATAACAGTTAGTGGTCAATTGATTGGGGGGGTCACAAGACATCTGGACCAGCCTGGCAGATGCTGCAGTGGCGAGATGTTAACTACCTTGCCTGCTATACAGGAGTTCGTGGGTTCGATTCCGACCCTGACGCCTGTTGTATATTTGGAGTTTGCATTTCTCCCCGGGAATTTTTTTCTCGGGGCCCTCCTGGTTTTCCCTCCATATAATCAACATCACGCGTTTAGACTATTTGGCTGCATCTTCTTGGTACTTTCGGTAAAAAAAAACATTATTTGGCTGCTATAAATTTCCACTTGATAAGCTACGTCGTTGAGCTATCATTTGTGATAGCCAGGTCGCTTCTAAAGAAGAAAAAAATTATCTATATAACTAATTTGGCCTTACCTGTTAAATTAACAACAAAAATGTGTTTAGTTTTAAGTACATCAAATGGCGTCCAAAACCGCCGCTGCGTGCGCGTGCGGTCACCGTGTGACGTCACCGCCGATAGGGCTGCACGGGGCCACGCCCCCCTCCGCCCCACCCCTCCCCACGCCTCAAAGCCACGCGCCGCAAGCGTGCGCGAGCTGCGGTCTCGCGAAGGGAGGGGTTTGGTGGTGGGGGGGGGGCTGTGGTCACGTGGGCGTGGGTGGGGGGCCCCCACCCACGTGGCCACAGCCCACAAGGGGAAGGGAGCGGCCCCTTCGACGACCACAACCTGCTGCTGCCCGCGTGCGTGTGCGTGTTGGGGAGCGGTGGCGCAGCGGTTAGCGCGCTGCGCTACCAACCTGGCGACCCGGGTTCGATTCCAGCTCACGGGCCCAACATCGGTGACGATTTTTCTGAACCGGCCCTGGGCCTCCCCTAGGTCGACTCAGCCTCAAATGAGTACCTGGTGTGATGTGTAAACATAACAGCACTTGCCCCTACAGTCTGTTGGGGAGCGGTGGTGTAGTGGTTAGCGCGCTGCGCTACCAACCTGGCGACCCGGGTTCGATTCACGGGCCAACATCGGTGACGATTTTTTTTAACCGACCCCGGGCCTCCCCTAGGTCGACTCAGCCTCAAATGAGTACCTGGTGCGATGTGTAAACATCGCCACTGGGGAGACAAAGGCGGCCGGGCGTCGTGTTGGCCAACCCACCCCCTCGTGTGCCGTTGCGGTCCTTCATTAGGTGCGCCGTAACAGCACTTGCCCCAAAAAGTCTGTTCATAACGTGGATCTTTGTCTTTGCAGCCCACCGAACGAAGGTAGCAATATGAATTAGCAGGGGCATTGATTAATCGTCAGGTGACAACCTACCAATGCATCAGGTAGTCGATGTGATAAGTACTGGAACTTGTCCACGTGTATTAGCAGGCAGGTGACACATTGAATAGCATTGCCCGTTCACTTAAAAGTTCAAGTTTTGTTAATTATATAAGTACATTTCATTCGTTGAAATGCACGCAAGATTTGTAATTGTGTCCATTAACGTATTTTTAAAAACATGGTTTTTGCATCCCAATATTTGAGAACTTTAAAAATAACTTTTAAAAATAACTTTTAAAATAACTTCATACAACTCTCATTGTCAAGGAAGTAAAGTCCGAGTGTGTCACTGCTCAAACACGTTTGGGGCGGTACCGATATCCCGTTTACAGTCCTAAGGCACTGGTAACAAACAAAATCCACATCATTTTGGCAGTGGCAAGTCATTCAACAAGTTGACCGCTGTTAACCTTTCCACGAACCGCATATGAAGAGGCTGTTTCTAACTATAAGCCATCAAAATATTGGGGTTGCTCTCTCTCTCTCTGCTGAAAAGGGTCACTGTTGTTTTTATGTAGTCTGATACCTGCTCATTTATCATTACGTTTTGTTTTCAAAGCCACTGAAATCATTCCCGTGTTTATGAGCAGCTGAAAGCCCCGGCAGTGTGGTGGCGCGATGGGTGGACTGCCCTCGGTCAATTGGAATTTCGAAGTTTCATCGCCTGCCTCGTTACCACCAACACGCATTGGCACTGCCCCACTATTCACTTGAGGGAAATGTCAACTTTCTGAGAACAAGATATCTCTTTCTCAAGGAGGATCTAGAGAAAATGTATAAGGGAACAGTGCAAGTATCAGGAAATACATCCAGGGGAGAGCAAAACATACAAAGAGTGGAAACGAGAACCACCAGCATGCAAATAAAAGTACATTCTGCCAACACTCTTCAAGATTTCAAACCATTGCAAAGCTGTATTATTATTAATTAATAGCGTGCCATTGAGATGTATTAATATAATTTATATGTATGTATTAAAAACTGAAAAAACATTACATGTTACGTGATGAAGTGTATTATTATTATTATTTAAATATGCTCTTTGGAAATAGCAATACGGCTTACCTATCGTTTTACGCGGAGGTTGTGTTTCTCAAACACGGCGAGTAACTAAAAATCGCATAAATTAAACGTAATTCTCCCGTAAGAAATAAAGGAAATGGTTGGGGTTAGCGAGATAACGCTATAGAATCTCTAACTCTTACGTCTACATATTTCACTGGTAACGGTAACATTAGATTTGCAATACTACCATACATGTCTGAAAGACAGTAACGGCCTATTTAAAGAAAAGGGAGGGAGAAAACCCCCATGCTTTTCACACGTTCTTGAGATGTTTGTTTGAGTGTGGCGGCAGTGCACTGTGGCCTGGTGGAGGGGAAGGAGTGGAGAGTGATTCTGACTAATGGCTGCCCCCCTATGGGAACCTCATTTGCCAGTAAAAATATGATAATTGTTTTTTTACCCTTCTATCTGGCAACAAAACTGACACCTTTTTACAAGGAGTCATGTTTGCATAGATCGCAATACCTGCAGTCATAATACAAACAAAAGGCATAACTCTGATAATGTATGCACTGTCCTTGAAGTTGATTGGTCCACACCCGAGACAGCTTTCCTTAGAGCCTAGTCTCACATGGGTTGGACCAGATGACGCCAAAAGGCTGCCCCCCTGTTATTGGTGGTTTCTGTCACTGCTGCTGCAGCATCGCTATTGAACTTTGCGCTCGCCGACTCGTGATCAGCTCGCAACACGTTCAGTAACACCGCGACCAACGCGCCGGGTCGCGTTATTTCAATAATAATATTGCGCGCATCACAAAAAAAAAGTGTAAATTAATCTCACGCGCTTAATTCTAAATCGCGAGGCGACTGTCTAGTGCATGCGTCGATGTACTGGCATCCGACACAATCGGTAACATAACGTTCGTCGTGCAATATCTCACACTTTATTCATAGTCTTGGTTCTTTCGGTAAAGTCACGTAGATAGAAAACAAAAAATAAAAATTACAAAAAATAAATAAAAAATAATACGTTGAAAATAATACAAGCAAAAAAACCACAAAAAATAGTAAAATAAAAAATATTATTAAAAATTAAAAATAAATCTCACACCTTCTTGGAAATCCACATGAACCGATGTCATCACAGCAACAAAACCCCTGATGCCACCACACCCCCCATCGCCGTGTTTTGCCTCTCCACAAGATGTTCCATCAGGTCACACAGCTGACTCCGAAACTCCAAAGTCCACTCTTATCGTTATTCGTGCATCCACCCGTCCAGCTTTATATAAAGTATACAACGCAGAGTCACAAGCGGTCAGATGGCTCATGAGGTCGAAATATCCAGAGTTTTTTAAAAAATGATAATCACCATTCAGGCGAGTTCAAATTGTCATCAGCGACCAAAGATTTACCCAGGATTTCAGCTACTGTACAGCGGCATGTTTGATGGTCTCAGTCTGGCCACCAATGACTGCACAAGATAATACCAATTTAGAAATACTCTATGTCTTGTCACTCGAGTTGTTTAAAAGCTACCACTCTGATAATTTAAAATATCATACAATTTTAACCCATGGCATTTGGTTTTCCTCCTAACCTCTTTGATGGCTATTGTCACAGAAAACTTTGATGACCCCGGGAATTTGATGCATTCTTGAAGGTCTGCTCTTCATTTCAGATTTTTTTTACAATTTATCAGTCGGTCATGGGCTATCGCCACATCAATTGACCGTACATAATTAGGTTATCCATGCCATCACAGAAAATATTTAATATTTAAGCCACAGTTTCTTTACCTAAATGCAAATTGACAAACATGGAGATCTTTTTCTCGTGCATTTTTCTAATTAGAAATACAGGACTGCTGACATTTAAAAACACAGATTACAATTTTACTTTCATGCTGGTGAATTGAAAATATGCACATCTGTGGAATAGATTATTCACACTCAATTAAAATATGGTAAAACCTCTACCGAGGCAAAAGCACGCATTCCAAAATTTATCTCTAATTGCATTTCCATTTATTCAGTGTAAAAAAAAAAAACACAATGTTTCCTGAAATGTTCATGGGTAATGAAAATTAATTGAAAGATAATTATATTCAGTGGTAAGTGACATATTTAGCCGAATGCTGCAGTTGTCATAGTGCAGAGAGACACTTCGACAACTATTATACCGGTAGGAACCTCCTGGTTACACCAGCCCACAGAGGATTATTGTGTCCGTCCGTCCGTCGTGCAGGGAGGGGCTTGGTAAGGAGGGGGGGGCTTGGTGGGGAGGGGAGGGTGGGGAGGGGCTGGGTGGGGTGGGTGGGGTTGGGTGTGGAGGGACTGGGTGGGGAGGGTGGGGCTGGGTGGGGGGTGGGAGAGGTGGTGCTGGGTGGGGAGGGGCTGGTCACCCCGTGGTGCCCTTATAAAACTCAACGTTTAACCTACTCACGCCGGCTTGTGCCCGCCCTCACAGTCGGGCATATTTGCCCGACATTGACCGAGCAACCCAACGTTCCTACCAGCTCCCTCCGCAGGAATGTGTTTGTGTGTACACTGTATAAGTGGCGCACAAGCAAAGGACGGTGCAGCAAAAAATTCCATTGTTGGACTGCACTCTCCTCCTATGCTCCCACATCTATGCTCCCGGTCTTCAACCCGAACTCAGCAGCGTGGGGTGAAGTATGGTCAAATAACTCCCACCACCACCCGGGGTCAACAGCGGCGTGGTGTATTCCGCAAATATGCCCGACTGTGAGGGCGGGCACAAGATGAATCCCTGCAGTCACGAAAGCTTTACATCGAAATTTAGACATGCCATTGTTGTAATGCTGCCATTAACCAGCAAGCATGTGGTAATACAATGGAGTACTACAATCAGACTTTTAATTGAACTTACTTAACAATCTGGGCAGTCTTCGAATCCTCGTCTGACCATAACTAAGATGTATTCAACTTATAAAAACTATTGATATATATTTTGTCATTGTGGATGGAATTTAAGTAAAAAAAATTAGCAATTTGTTGGAGAATGTCATCACACTGGTGTGACAGTTCGAATTAGAACCACTCTTGAGAAATGCAACAATGGCTGTACGTGGATTCGTCCGTAAAGAATGTGGAATATCCACGAATACGTCCGGATCACCACTCGTGTCAACACCGAGACGCCTCTTCATGTTTGACCTGCGACTGCCGTGCGGGCACGTAGATGTTTTTAACGATACATTTTGCTGGTATCAGACTGTGTACTTCGCAGAAGGGGTGCTGCTTATTGTGGGGAGCGGTGGCGCACAGGTTAGCGCACTGCGCTACCCGAGTTCCATTCCCGCCCCGCGTGGCGGCCAAACCAGTGGCGAATGTTTAAACCGGTCCTGGGCCTCCCCTAGGTCGACTTAGCCTTAAATGAGGAGGCAAGGGCGGCCTGACGGAGTGTTGCCCACCCACGCCCATCGTGTACACTTGGCTGGGTGCTCGCTCACAGCACCAACAGCTCCGACAGTCGACGCAGGGGTGGGGTGGTGGGGTGGGTGGGTGGGGTGGGGAGACCTTTGTCTCTGAGTGCTTATTGACAATGGGAACTTTTACGAGTGCGTGATTTACGCAAGTCGAGAGGGTGTGAGAGTTCGAGAGTGCAAATGGGAAGCTGGAGGCACGCGCCACGCACGCGCCACGCCGTGTCGGAGTTCCTGCACCTGCCGAGAAAGCTTCACCACTTCCCTCCTCCGGTGTTTTTTTTTTAAAGATGATATCAGCGCCCGAGTAATACATATGCGCACACGTGTTCGTCGTGTCGCCGTTTAAAACCCAAAAACGGATCAACTGTGCCTTCCTCGAGCTCACGCCGGTTGATTGCAATATTTGGAGCACAATTGGTGGCGCGTTTTTCAAAAAAGGCATTTTTGCTTTTACTCCCGCTCATGTTGCACACACATTGAGACGATGTTGTGTGTCTCTCTGTGTGTGTGTGTGTCTCTCTCTGCTTGTGTGTCTGTCTGTGTGTCTCCGTGTCTGTGTTTTGTCTCTCTCTCAAATGTAGAAGTTCACTAGGTTTGTTTTCTACCTGATGACGACTGCTTGTGTTGCAATCGAAACGTCGTATTCTATTATTTAATTTATTTTCTTTCTACGTGACTTTACCGAAAGTACCAAAGAGTAATTCCTGCAATAACGAAAGTTTCAAATAATACATGAAATATATCGGATAGTGTGAAGAATATATCATGCAACTTGGATTGTGCACTGGGTGATGTGCTCGTGTAACGAGCGGATGTAAGAACAGATTACCAAAAGTATCAGGGATATATAATACAACATTCTTGGCAGTAGACAGTGAGGAAAACCATGGATCGTCCACCGCCCATGTCATATCACGTGACCCAATGCAGATAATCGCACTCTCAGATTCATAGACATTACAAAATGCACAATCCCCAAAAAAAGCAAAAGGTGCAATTTTATTTGGTAAAAAAAAGCCCAAGATTAATCCATGCAACAAAGCAGTTTAAATTCGCTCTCGTGAGTAGAAAATTGTCACTGTGTGTCCAAAACCCCTTTTCAGCCAGCCCCTGGGAAGAACTTGGCGTTCACCGGTTTGAAGTTCCATCGGTCTCATTGTCTCTCCCCGTACGTCAACGTAAACCGCCGAGAACCCAGCGACGACAACACAGAGCACCAACCGCGCAAGCCACAAGACCGCCACTTCTCACAATTCCATGACTCCCAACAATGAAATGTCCAATTTTTTCGTTTCCGGCCGGTACCTTGAACACACAGCCATAGTTGTGCATCTTTACGAAAATCTGGACACAACGTTGTGTCGGTTGTGTGGGTGGGCACCCGGTGTTGGTGGCGACTCGTCGGCACGGGGTGTGATGCACGAGACCATCGAAGAACCCCACAAAACTCTCCCCATTTTCGTGCATATAATACATTCAGTGGAGGCTTCGCGCACGAATGCATTGAAATCAACTGCAGAAATTCTCTCCACGCAACGAAGACGTGCAGCAACTGAGGGCAATGCTGTGAGCAGCACAAGTGGGCTTCGTACATTTATAGATTTGAATACGGATCTCATTCAGCTTCATTTTTTTTGCGGTAGATACCTCAGATATTACGCGATTGCCCGTGCTACAAGAATCAGCGTCCAGAGATGAATTAAAAATTAAACTTATCGCATTAAATTGGATACATTACCTATTGTTGGGCCTGGAAATGTAGTCCGAGTCATATTTTATTTTTCTCTGGGGGAACTCAGGAGGAAGTGTAATGGTAAAAGCAACTTCCTGTCGCACTCCAAAAACCGCTAAACAATAACCACCTAGATCGCGGATTGATATAATTCACCAAGAATTGTAAACTTTCCATCAATGCCGAAAATCGTGTTTTTGCAATTCAATGAAACCGCCGTAGTTTTACACGCGGACACCGCTACGCTGAGCGTTCACGCCCATTGCATGCACGGCGATGTGCACGGCAGTCCAGTAGCACGGTGTAGAGAAAGTCAGCGGCTGCTGCCCTATGAAGAGAATGGCCCTGTCTTCTTGGTTCTTTCGGTAAAGTCACGTAGAATGGAAATAATAAAGTAATAAAATAAAACATAATAAAATAATTCTCACGACGTTTCGGCCACAGCGTCTGTCTCCCCGACAGACCTGGTCTTCACCTGAGGACGGCTGCTTGCTTTGTGGCCAAAACGTCGTGAGAATTATTTTATTGTTTTATTTTATTATTTTATTATTTCCATTCTACGTGACTTTACCGAAAGAACCTGGTCATGAAAGTCAAGAAATTTCAACGACCGGCTCAGGTCCACAAACAGGGATGGGCAGTGTCAGATCAGATAATTTATCAACTATCAACTATTTTTTTTATTTTAGCAGGTAAGGTCCACCGAGCTTTTTAGCTCTTTTTCTGAAGCGACCTGGCCGCAAATGGTCGATCAATCAAGTGGCTTATCACGTGGAAATGCATCGCAGCCAAATATTCTAAAGAGTATTTTTATAAATGTGGAGGGAAAAACTGGACGACCCAGAGAAAAATCCACGCGACCACGGGGTGAACATGCAAACTCCAAATATGCAGCAGGCGTCAGGGTCTCGATCGAACCCACAACTTTCTGTGTACCAGGCGAGGCAGTTAACATCCGGCCAGCGTGGTATGCCGCTACACTGCATGAGTCGAATGTCCCGATGTCTCGGCGCCAGTGTTGGGTTCTAGCAAACAGCGATGCCCCCTGAAGCAATGCAGTTCGACCCCTTCACAACGGAGCAGATCGTATGCATGTACGTGATGTGTATACGTGTGTGTATAAGGGGAGTTTTAGTGTAGCGGTTAGCGCGCTGCACTACGGACCTGGCGACCCGAGGTCAATTCTCGCTCACGGCCAACACCCAGTTACAATTATCTGAAACGGTCCTAGTCCTCCTCCCCTAGGTCGACTCGGCCTCAAATGAGTACCTGGTGCGGTGTGTAAACATCGCCACTGGGGAGACAAAGGCGGTTGGGTGTGATGTTGGCCACACTGGTGCTCGATAACATCATTTGCCCCCAACAGTCTATTAAGGCTATACGGGGGATCTTTGTCTCGTATAAATTTAAGTTGAACTTCTTTTTCTCACCGTACCTAGCCAACGGTGCTAATCGGCGGTGCGAGCGAAAGACAACCCAAACACAAAAAGCAGTTCTCAAGAAAAGAGTTTTCAAACTAAGATTCAAAACTGCACGGCTCCAGCGGCTTCCTCATAATGGAAGGAAGGAAGAGCGTTCCAGACGGCCGCAGAAGCACACCCAAAACGGCGCGATGCAGTGGCCGTCTTTGTTCTATGGACAGCCAATAGCCGCTGCCGCGATGACGTCCATGGTTGGTGCGATGGTTTATACCCCTCGACGAGATCATGGAGGCAAACCCGCCGACATTGTGCCCAGCTTCTCCATCCTCTACCCATCCGCCCACTTACCCCTTGGCCGGCTGTCGACATGTCCAGTGGTGGAAATTCCACATCCGTTGGATAGCCCTCCGCCGCTTTCCTACAAAGTAACCTTTCGGCTTTTTGTTCAACTCCCAGAAGAACGATGAGCGAATTTGCCGCTGACCGGGAAATGAATTTGTAATCTCGTAAATGTGAGTCAGCAGTCTATCCACGGTGCCATCTGGCTGAAGAAAAATCATTTCTAACGAGGCAACGTTTACACTAATCCCCCACAAAAGTGCCAGCCCATAGTTTAAAATGTAAAATATGATTACATAGCCGTTATGAGCTGCATTTTTTTTACACAATATACAGTTTGTATGACTGGCATGACAGACAGGCAATTAAGACATAATGTATTGCTTTTATTTCACCTCGCCATTAACCCCCACTAAATGCAAACGCCTGCAAGGGTAAGCGAGGCCGTCAAACATTACGCCCCACTCCTGTCTTCTAAAAGTAAGAGTGATGCTTGTGGCTGCTCAGATGGTAAAAGGTGTGTTCACACGTTGGCTATTTGTTCACGGTTCTGCTGCGTCAAATTCTTTATTTACGTGAACCGGATGAGTTGGTTTTACGTTCAAACACGGTCTTGTGTTGTATGAAAAAAAGTACATGGCTCCCTGCTCCACACCATGAGATCTTCACTCAAAACTGCTCTAGAGGAGTTGTACATGCCTAGCTGCCACTGCTATTCAGTGGCCTAAAATCAAATAAAATGTTTCACTCCGGATGGCCGCTGCAAAGTATGATCTGTGTTTTGATTTAGTGTGCTGATCTTAAAGGTGCATTGAAAAATGTTGACACTCCGACTGATGCTCCTGCTGTTGTGGAGTGACTCATGCAGCCAGCTATGGCTGCAGGGTTTTGGTAGTACATTTTGTTTATGTCGTTTATTGTGAAAATTCTGTCACAGTTTCTATGATCACTGTTACATTGCTTTTATTGCTTTATTTTAGTGATTTCGAAACGTTTTTTGGTTTGGCCATGTTTGTTTGTTGTAGTACGGAGTTAGACTCATAGCCTTAATCTAAGTTGTCTTGTGGTTGTTGTTGTTGTTTGACTTGCATCCCACTGGGATATTTGCACACAGCGTTGGTGTACGCTGCTTTTTGTGGAATATTTTGCTGTCTTTTCCTGGATTTTATGTTTGCACATAGCCACATAGTCACTTTGAGATGTTTTATTGTTCATGTTTTTGTTTCATGTTTTAGTTTCTTGTTTGTTGCGGTTGCACCAAATAAATGAAACTGAAATGAAACTGAAACTGTGAAAACTGTGAACTGTGCATATGTTCAGTTCGCTCTGACAGTCAAAGTGACAATGGAATTCCCTTCGCAACAATACTGACAAACATATAAGACCAGCCTCCAGCCCTGCCACGTGGAGAACATGCAAACTCGAAATGTGCAGGCGTCAGGGTTTGGATCGAACCCATGATCTCCTGCACCCCAGGCGAGGTAGTTAACATCTCCTCGCCACCACGATAAACGAACAAAAACGTCCCAAGCAGGAAACTCCTGAAAATAGTCTTGCTACTCGGCAGTGTTCTGGGTAAAACAATCACTCAGGGAAAAATTTTACCCACCTGCAACTAAATATCCAGTGATGGACTCATGCTTATGTTCATGGACGTTTGTCTTTTTGGAAACTGATTCAACTTACTGTTTTGATGACACAGCAACTATCGTGAGACATTTTACGACTGCGGTGACGCAGCAGCAGTCGTAGTAAGAAAAATTATTGAGATGTAGTAAGTTCAAAGATATTTGATTATATGTAATACAATTTTTGTTCCTGGGTACTAAGTGTTATTGTTTTAATTGCTTATGCCTAAAAAGTATAGAAAATGGCTATTATTCCCCACAAAAGTAAATAAAATAACAAATAAAAGATTAAATAAATACATTTATATTATCTTTTATCTAATTTTATCTTTTATTTTTTATTTTCTTTACCTTTTATTTTATCTTTCATCTTATTTTATCTTTTATTTTTTTATTTTCTTTACCTACGTGACTTTACCGAAAGAACCAAGAGTATGGATCCTTGCAGTCACGAAAACTTCAAATCAAGAATTCCCAACAAACTTTGCTTTTGTGACCAGGACTTTATGTGAACGAAAGACACAAATGCACACCACGTTTTTTCATTCAAAATAAGTATATTTCAAAATATCACTGTCCTGGTCACAAAAGTAAAGTTTGTGGGAAATAATATCCATTTTCTGTACTTTTGAGACATAAACAATTAGGAAATAACACTTACTACCCAGGAACAAACATTCTTTTGACACAGTGAATTATTGTAACAAATGTAACAGGACATTGCTGAAGTCGCCATGGAAAGGGGTGTGCAGAGGACCATGCCCAATACTCTCGAGTGTGTGTCTGCAGGTTGCACGCAATGATATCTACTGCGAGTGATGGATTCAGAAATGACTGCGAATTTTGCCAAGAGGGACAGACAACAAAGCGTGAATGCAAAGGCAGTGACAAAGAATTCCCTGAAGGGTTGCACCTTGGTTGTACACAACCTATGCAGTGCATCTCAGATCGGATGCTCTTTCTGTCTTCCGAAGCAAAGCGTGCATCCCAAAAATGGACCATTCCAAGCTATGTTTGTAAGAATACATTTCCGTGCACACGGCATTCATACTGTTTACATGTGTCGTGCCTGTGATTGTCACTGTGTGGTGCCGGGCTTACGAAGCTACGGTGGGTAATGTGTTGTCATTATGGGCAGCCCCTGTTACGGGATGTAGTACCAGCCCTAGCGGGGCTTGGGTGAGCGCTGGTCAGCATGGAGGCACCCCGAGGAGTGGGCGGTGCGGCCTCCCGGTGAGGGAGCGAGAGGGAGCGTCAGCCAGCCAGGGCTACGTTGGGGCATGATACGCTGGTTGACCAGCTGACACGTGACCGGATGATATTGGAGGGGGGGGGGGCACCGGTGGACGGGGGCCGCTGGGCGGTCACGTGGTATAGAGGAGCTCTCGTGAGCCTTCGAGAAGGAGCTCGAGAGAGACCTGGAAGGTGGGCGGGGCGAGGGGCGGGGCGAGGGGCGGAGCCAGCCCCAGCCCAGGGGGATATCACGAGGGCCCCGTGAGGAGCTCGAGGTGCTTCGTGTGGCTGGTGAGTGAAGATCCACGTCGGGGAGAAGAAGCCTCTAGCCACGCGGTCCGGGACCCAGCTCGTGGTCCGGGCCGGGATAGCGAACCGTGTCTAGTTCTGCTGTAGCGTGGTTAGATGGGCATTCGAGACCCGAGTGTAGATTGTGTTGTGTTGTGTTAAAATTGCGTAGTAAATAGTGTTGCTCGCAAGATAACGTCTGCGACTCAGTTGGACTCACTACACATACGTGTTAGTCTTTTTAACCAAATTTCATCCCAATTGCGCTGCCGGTGCCCTGTCACGAGACAAGGTATACATTCGAATCCCTCGCAGGGCAGTGCAGCGCTTCACGTTATACAACTGCCCGTGGAAGTGGATATCACAGAGCTACGTCTAATTTATTTTAGAACTGCTTATGGTGTTTAGTTTGTCGTTCTTCCGACGCACCTCTGATTTGCATGGATGGCCACGTACGGCGTGAAAGAAGTTCAACATACACACATTAGCAAGCCACTGGAGCTATGCACCTTGAAATCTGGATTTAAAAAACTCATTTCTTTAGAACCGATTTGTGTGTTTAGTTTGTTGTCCTTCCCTTGCACTTCTGATTATCATGGTTTGCTACACACGCTGCGAAAGAAGTTCTACATGCATACAATCCCAGTTCCCTTTACATGCTCTCTGCTCCAAAAACAAATGCCTTCCGTCAGAACCCCCCAAGTTAGCCATCCAGCTGTCCGAACTGCCAATTGCATCCCTCTGTTCAAGTCCAGACTCAAGACGACACCCTATCCCCCCCATCTGCCGATACGACAACACCATCTCATTTGTGTCATATTCTGCCCCGCGTTCCGAGCGCTCTGAAAATTCACTGTGTAACAAAAAATTGTTTCTGGGTAGTAAGTGTTATTTCCTAATTGCTTATGCCTCAAAAGTACAGACAATGGCTATTATTCCCCACAAACTTTGCTTTTGTAACTAGGACAGTGACATTTTAAAATGTACCTATTTTCGATGAGAAAACATGTGCATTTGTGTCATTTCTTCACGTAAAGTCCTGGTCACAAAAGCAAAGTTTGTGGGGAACAGCCATTTTCGATACTTTTCAGGCATAAGTAATTAGAAAATAACACGTACTACCCAGGAACAAAAAATCGTGTTACACAGTGAAATCAATCCACTCCTCCCCGATGTTGACGCCTCGAGATGCGATCACATTTACACGATGCACAAATAATGAAATAGCCGCCGTATCGCGTTACACGGTATAATTCCTCGGACGTCGAAATATATCTCAAAGACTCCTTTTTTTTTTACAAGGAGACGGAGGTTTATAAACAACCTCAGGGGGAGAGGGGGGAGCAGTCCTAATCAAGCTTTTTTTAAATAGAGTCCTACACGAAGAAAGTATTCAATGGACATTCTCTGGTAAATATCAATTAATTATAGATTTGAAGCTTTCGTGACTGCAAGGATTCATATTCTTAGTTTTTTCGGTAAAGTCACGTAGGTAAAAAATGAAATTAAAATTAATAAAGAAATTTTTTTTTTATTAATTTTAATTAAATGTTTTTACCTACGTGACTTTACCGAAAAAACTAAGAGTATAAATATCAATTAAGCACACTTTTTTAAGGGGTCCTAGGGAGGAGGGAGGGGGGGGGGGTATATACCCCCCCCCTCCTCCTGTGCCTTAGATCCACCAATGTAATGAGACATTTTCTCCTAATTTTTACGACATCCAACACAGTGCAGGTGCAGTATTTAAAATCAGGCCAATTGGTGAACGTGTCGCCGATTTGCACTTCACAGAAGGGGCCGCCAGTCTGACGTGGGCAGTAGAGGCAATTGGCACTCGGGTCCTTTGGATGTGGGAATAGCCCCCTGAACGAGTCGCCGGATTTGATCATTATTGCCAACACAGCACAATACTAATGTTACGTTTGCGTGAACTTATTGATACGACTTCCCCATCCGTGACACCGTCCATTGCCCAAAAGTAAGGTCAAAGCAGCTCCCAGCATTGGGGGTGACGCTCATCTTTACAAGGTTGCCCTGCACCAGCGGCAGAAATCAAAATACTCATCTGGCAGGGGCCATACACTGTTCACTTCCCCCTAAAGTGGTACTAATTTTATCGACCCGACAGGATGATGGGGTCAGTCAAGCTCGCGTGCATGTTGCTATTGCGGATCGCTGCATCCTGGGATAATGAGGCATGGCGATGGCTTTGGGGACGACTTAATCCAGCGGTTGGATTCCATACCTTCCAGTAACATTTCACCCAACTTTACTTCTTCACCACCTCGCTCACGGCGACGGCTGTCAGGAGAGGGCCGAACGTTGCGATCACGTCGAGAGCACTTTGAACAGCGTTACCAAACCCGCGTGTTTATTTCAGTCCGAGAGCGTGGCGAGCCCGTTTAAGATTAATGTGTTGTCCACGCATGTTCACCGGCCCCCACGTGACAAACACAGCAGCGAGGGGCACATTTAGCAGCGCAAGCATGAGCAAGCGACAGCAGTACCGTCGCTTTGCGTAACTTCGCACTGTGCTGTGACCTATGGGACATTCTTTTTTTGCCAGTGTCAAAAGAAAAAAAAATCAGAATGGGTTTTTTTGGCCCCCTTTTCCGGCAATAAAGCAGGCGTTGAGATGTTCCAACACCAAATGTAAACCTTTTGCAGGGAATCAAGTCTGCCTTCACTGCACGTGACTTGTGGATAAAAAAACGTGCAAACAAATATTCTCTGATACCTGTACCGTTGGCATCCTATGGTCTGACACTGGTGAGGCAATGCCATATATTACACTGTGCAACAAATGTGTACACACACACCACCCACTTCCATGGCTACTTCAGCAATGTCCTGTTACATTTCTTACAATAATTCACTGTGTCAAAAAAAATGTTTGTTTCTGGGTAGTAAGTGTTATTTGCTAATGGCTTATGCCTCAAAAGTACATAAAATGGCTTTTATTTCCCACAAACTTTGCGTTGTGACCAGGACAGTGATATTTAGAAATGTACCTATTTTAAATGAGAGAATGGGCGAATTTGTGTCTTTTGCGTTCACATAAAGTCAGAAAAAAACAACATGATTCAAAATTAACATGTATTTATGCTAAAGTAATACAAAAATAACTACAAAAGATTTAGACACCAAGGCCGACTACCACAGGCGGGACTGGCCACAGCGGACCGAGTTCTCTGTGGGGAGGAACAATCTCTAAAAACGACTTGCTTCTAAATCTTTTGTAGTAATTTTTGTATTACTTTAGAATAAATATACGTTCATTTTGATTCATATGTTGTTTTTTCTGACTTTACGTGAACGAAAAGACACACATTCGCCCGTTTTCTCATTGAAAATGGGTATATTTCAAAATATCACTGTCCTGGTCACAAAAGCAAAGTTTGTGGGGAATAATCACCATTTTCTATACTTTTTAGGCATAAACAATAACGAAATAACACTTACAACCCAGGAACAAAAACTGTGTTACGTCGTGTTATCAGAGAACGTGTGTTTGCATGTTTTGCCACAAGTTACGTGCAGTGAATGCGGACTTGATGCCTTGCAAAAGGTTTATTTTTGGTGTTGGAACATCCGAACACCTAGCTTTATTGCCAGAAAGGGGTAAAACCTGTAAATGTTTCATCACTTAGGACTGCACTGTATTTATTAAGCATTTTGCTAAGACTGCTCAACGACACGTACATGCAGGTCGTAGGGGGGTAGGAGATTTTCGACCATACTTCTCCACATTTGCCACCCGTACCGATTTCAGCGTTTGCGAGGAGAGAGAGAAGAGAAGGAAAAAAATTTACCCGTAAAAACAAAGTTTTTCACTATAAATCCTTTATATGCGTGGCGGCTAGAGTCCTCTCGTCCTCTGGCTTGAGATGGCTGCCACCTATGGGTCAGATGATTGGCTGCCACCATTAAGCAATTGGTAATTAAATAGAAAAAAAATTTGCCTAAAAAGTGTAACATTTTGGAAAAAAAAATTTCACGAAAATAACTTGTCACGCACAACGAGTCTGTGTGCAAAATGTCAGCTCGATTGGATCACGGGAAGTGGGTTAAAAAACGACCGAAAGATTTGCACGGTCGTAAGCGCGCAAGCAAGCAAGCAAGTGAACTTAATATAAAGGATTTAAAAAACCCTAAACATTTTTTTTCACGCGATCATTGCTTTCAAATTCAATTGCGTCGAGACAAAGCGGGTAGGCTCGGGTTGGCAAGCACGCTGTTCACCCACGGTGGCCAGGGCAGGTTGGTTTTCGACGTCGAGAGACCAGCGGTCGAAATGGGCCATTTGTCCACATCACTGGCCGGGCCCTTCCCAGGACCACCATACAGGCTCGCCGCAACTGTTTGAGAGCGTTCTGACTCCCTCCCCCCCCCACAGGAAACCCTCTCGCGTTGTTCTATTCGAGGGCAAATCAGCGGTGAACATTTTACAGCGGGACGGATTTCGATTTCACACCGGGACCTCCACTTTTTCCATGCTGACCAACTGTGTGCGAATCAAAGCGAGACGAAACAACCGTGAGATTTGCTGCCCCGCCTCTTGCCTCCCTCCCTCTGCTGCCCACAATGTGCCCCCACCCCCCTCCTGTCCACAACTTAATCCTCAATACACGGTTCCAATCGAGGAAAACAGTCGCCTTTCCCATTCATCAGGACCACGATAACGTCCCTTGTCACGCCAAGCCCTTTTGGACCCATTCTCTAAACCTTAAACAATGCGAATTCAACCCCGATGTATGTATGTTGAACTTCTCTCGCACCGTACGTAGCCACCCGTGCTAATCGGAGGTGCGGGGGAAGGACAAGATGACGCTTGGAGAACTGAATGGAGTTCAAGAGAACTCGCAAACAAACACCTTGTGAAAGACCCAATGCAGAAGATCCCTGGGTTTGAACTACCACGAAGCTCACGTTCCACCCTAAACCGCATCCACCGCACAAACCTGATGATGCACAAAGGGTAAATTAAAATCTCTCCAGTGTGCGACCGTGGTCATCCAGCACAGACCGTACAACGGATATCGACGCAATGCCCCGATCCACAAATACTGCGGAGACATCACGACGACGATGACACACTCCGCTACTGCTCATGACGTGGTCGTCTGGGCTTCACCATCTGCACGTGAAATTGTAGTTGTCGCTCTGCGTCTACATCATCGGCTGTACCGAAAGAAGAAAACTAATATGTGTTCCATATCACTTTTACAACGTTAAAAGCACAAGTCAATACCGCTGTATCCTTAGTAATTTTGCTCAGGATTTATGGCCCCTATTGCTTAAAAATACACGAAGGTAACAAGATACATGCCGTGCGCATATCTGGGCCGAGCCATAAACATGGAAAAAATGAGAAGCATTATATCACACGAGCAGTGTGCCACTGACAGCAGACCCAAGTGACTTTTACAAACGCAAAAAAAAATGTGCGGCTACAGTTACATCTGAAAACAATTTCATACATGCTGTACTCGACTTTGTGTGATGTATTTTGTATGTGCTCACGGAGGTGAGTTTACAGATTACTTCAGTTGTAAGGTAAATAGTAATTTAAGAAATGCTAAATTACGCTAATATCTCGAATAAGCTTCGCTGTCTGATCACACCGTGTTCAGTCACGTGGTCAAGCCTTGCAGCGTTACGATAGCTTAAGCTTACCAGTAAGATGCCTATCATCAGCTCTACATGAAACGGGAGCACGGTTATTGAATGATAAACAAATATGAATCCACGGATTAACACGCGTTGCGACGCACGTGTATCTGCTGTGATCTCTGACGCTGGCTTACTCCGCGCGAATAATCTTCACGTGCAGTTTGCTCAGAGCGCGAACGTTCAACGGACCCAACGCCCTTGTCCTGCAAACTCCCAACAGCAAAATAGGCGAGGAGCATTTTTCGATTTAAAGCTTTCGTGACTGCAGGGATTCATCTTCTTGGTTCTTTCGGTAAAGTCACTAGAAGGGAAGCAATAAAATATTAAAAATAAAACATAATAAAATAATTCTCACGACGTTTCGGCCACAACGCAAGCAACCGTCCTCAGGTATAAAACCAGGTCTGTCGCCTTACTTCCCTTCTACGTGACTTTACTGAAAGAACCAAGAAGGTGAGGAGCAGTCGACAGTGTTGCTGCCATCGGAGTAGAATCTCACGCGGGATCACATCTTACAAACGCACGAGGCCTGTTCGAAACGCCGCAAGGTCCACAAATCCGTAGGAAGTGGTGGAGCGACAACATCGTTTGGCAGGACGCACTCCCTTCAATTACCGCCTTGTCGAGAAAGAGAGAAACACACTCGTCAACGATCGCAATTAAATGCGATCCACTTAAACCCGCAAGATACGACGCTCTGCGTGTCATGGATAACACTGGTCAACACACTTTTTCTGGCACAAGGTATTTCAACGGTTGTAAGGTAATTTTGGGGTGCTGATTCCAAATCTGGCATCAGTTTTTGTCTATCCCATCAGGTTTTTGAGATATCAAATATTGCATTTTCAATGAAAACTGCAGAAGAAAAATATTAAATAAATGTGGATATCTACATAAAATTATATTATAAACACACTATCCTAAAAATACAGCACCATATTTTAACACTAAAGCAGTCACTGACTCGCAACAACTTGCAATCATAAGTGACAGAGTTAATTTCGGGTAAAGTCAATGAAAATTGGGTATGCCGATAGCATGAAAATGAGATGTGATAGAGCAAATCTGAGATCAGATTTGGAATCAGCACCCTGAAATGAGTCTAAAACAGCTGCAAAAGTCCAGGCCAGAAAAAAATGTATTTTTTGTTGTTGACCAGTGTAATAGATGCCCACAGATGCCTCTCGACCACAAAATGACGACTGCTCTCGCACCACTCTGTTGCCGAGGGGACCAAAGAAGATCAGGAGACTTATTACAGGTAATCGAGGCATGCCCTTTCAACTTGTACATCTAACTCAGTGGCTCTTAACCTATACTGCAGCATTGCACCCCTTTGGCTCTCAATCGTGAAACATTGCACAATGTTAATAAATAACATTGGGTTTCTTGAAACAAACTTACGTTCCCGTGATTAAATTTGTGTTTCGATGATTTACCTTCCTGGAAAATGTGGCCATGTCTCGCACCCCCAGAAAGGGCATCTCGCACCCCCAAGGTGTGTGCGCACCCCAGGTTCAGACCCACTGATGCAACTAAATACACTGCTTCATAGAAACTGGTGTTGCATGAATGTCTAACAACAGGTGATATAAACATATACGGCAGGGGTATTGGTAACGATCAATAATACCACTCCGCAGACACGTCAAGGCCAACCACTGCTCGCTAAAAAAAAGACAAATGTTAGTGGAACTCTTAAATGTCCCAAAAATATATTTCTGAAAACATTTTTTTTTTAAACAGATGAGGCCCACTGAGTTAAGAAGCTTTTTTTTTTTTCCAGAAGCGACCTGGCCATAAATGATAGCTCAACGAAGTGGCTTATCATGTAGAAATGTATAGCAGCCAAATACTCTAAATGCATGTTGATTCTAAATGTGGTGGGAAAAACCGGAGGACACGGAGAAAAATCCACACGACCATGGGGAGAACACGCAAACTCCAAATATACATGCGTCAGGATCAAGATCGAACCCACAAACCTCCTGTATACCAAGCGAGGTAGCTAATGTCTTACCTCCGTGGCACCCCATAAACCAAGACACGAAGGCTAGGAGGGCCCAGCTTACCATATATGACTGCAGTGAAACCTCCAAGTCGCACTTGAGTAAGCCAGAATCTGGGGTAAGCCAGAATCAATCCTGACAATTCGAAAAACTCAAACCAGAACCCTGTTCGGGTGTACGACGTACATCTTTAGCATTGGTAGGCCTCAGGCTTGTACACGTGCATCCGTGTGCTTGGACACCACGGACACTCACATGCGCTGCGTGTGCTCACTCTCTCTCTCTCTCGTGTTTAATTTATAAGACATCTATTTTACGAAATGTTAAAATATTCATTATTCAAGCCCTTCAGTAAAGCCTCTTCATCATTCCACATCCAGTGACGCTCAACCCTCCACCTCTACTTCATGGTGATAGTGGCTCTGCTTAAACAATACAGAAGGGCTTTTTAAACGTTTTTTTTACTCGTAAATTAACTTTATTATGTTTTGAAAGTGTAAACATTTTATTGTAAATATTTAAATGATTGTTGCCAAGTTAAATAGTGCTAACTGAATGTCTTAGGTATTAGTTACAGATAAAACTTTTGAATTTTGGAAGTTGCAGTTATAAAATCGAACCCAGAAGTTATGACTTCAACATGCATTATATAACCACAGTCTAATGCCATGCAGAGTTGAGTAAGACTGGGTGGTCAGTATCAAATGTACAAGAGTACATTTACAATTGCACAAGGGTAAACCATGTTATATGCATGTATGTGTGTACTATGTTAAATTGTACGGTAAAATGCTACATATTTGGTCAAACTTAACTACCGAACTCTTATCTGCAGTAATGTAGAAGATAAGAATATCACCGAATGCCAATACCCATGGGGATATCCACAGACTTACTCCACTTATTCACATCGAAAAAACACGATTAACCTCCAATAATAGGTTGCATTTGCCATGCGGCTCCTCTTATCCATGAAAAATGTGTGGACAATAAGAAGCCAATCTACTGTCCACAAGTTATTTAAAGGCGATTTAACATTCACAACTGTCAGGGGTCTTCTGTTTATTAATTTCCAACAGCAATATATATATACCATTGGAACCTCATTTGCCAGTAAAAAATATGATAATTAGTTTTTTGCCCTTTTATCTGGCAACAAAACTGACACCTTTTTTTACAAGGAGTCATGTTTGCATAGACCACAATACCTGCAGTCATAATGCAAACAAAAAACAAAACTCTCTATGCACTGTCCTTGAAGTTGATTGGCCCACACCCGAGACAGCTTTTCTTAGAGCCTAGTCTCACATGGTGTTGGACCAGATGACGGAAAAAGGCGCACAACTCAAAGGCAATGCACCGTCAGAGTATGAGAGCTCGGGGTAAAGCATTTACACCATTGGAACCTCATTTGCCAGTAGCAAAATATGATAATTGTTTTTTACCCTTTTATCTGATAACAAAACTGGCAACAAAACTGGCAACAAAACTGCATTGGCATTGCTGCTGCATTGCTACTGCATTGGCATTGCTGCTGCATTGGCATTGCTGCTGCATTGGCATTGCTGCTGCATTGGCATTGCTGCTGCATTGGCATTGCTGCTGCATTGGCATTGCTTCTGCATTGGCATTGCTGTTGCATTGGCATTGTTGCTACATTGGCATTGTTGCTGCATTGGCATTG
>CM025612.2:17777872-17791570 GCA_014621495.2 Entosphenus tridentatus
CCCTCCCCACCCAGCCCCTCCCCACCCTCCCCTCCCCACCCAGCCCCACCCCTCCGATTTTTGGATGCACGACGGACGGACGGACACAATAATCCCCTGTGGGTTGGTGTAACCAGGAGGTTCCTACGAGTAACACATACACCCATGTCTCTGTGTAACTTTGAATGAACCAGCCCGTGCCTCGTGGCAACTGGATTAATTGCTGTGATTGCAGGTTTCTATCTGTTTCAAGGAATCAATTAAATTAGCGTCGTTTTTCACGCCGTATTTACTCGTTTTGTTTTTGCGTTGCTCACGAATGATCTTAATAGTTGCATTAGCATTCATTTGCATGCTGTATTTGGGAAAACATTAATTCTTAACAGACGCGATCACGTCAATATATTTGTGAGCAACAGGAATCGATGTAAATGTACGCATCGCTACGCAACTAATTCTTTATACGTGAAATGTGATGCGGGTATCGTTAAGTTTAACCATTTATACTGGTAGGAACCCATTGGTTCCACCAGCCCACAGGGGATTATTGTGTCCGTCCGTCGTGCAGGGATAGGCTGGGTGGGGAGGAAGGGGCTGGGTGGGGAGGGTGGGGCTGGGTGGGGAGGGGCTGGGTGGGGAGGGGCTGGGAGGGGCTGGGTGGGGCTGGGTGGGAAGGAGCTGGTCACCCCGTGGTGCCCTTATTAAACTCAACGTTTGACCTACTCACGCCGGCTTGTGCCCGCCCTCACAGTCGGGCATATTTGCGGAATACACCACGCCGCCGTTGACCCTGGCCATTGACCGAGCAACCCAACGTTCCTACCAGCTCCCTCCGCAGGAATGTGTTATTCAGCGAATAAATCAATACATTCGTGCCAACTTGGTCAACCGAGAACCGTTGTGGGCAAGATACCCGCACCTCGGTTTACGTCGGGGATGCGTTCCTGAAATGTGCGACGACGAATATCGAAACGAGGTCAATCAAAGCGACTTACAACAGGATTGGTATTAGGAGGAGACAAAGGCTTAGAGGAGACGACGGATAACGAAAAAGGCGAAAATCGGGGTATTGCTGAATCACCCGTGGAGTTGTTAAGTTCTCAAACCGGGTGTCATATACTCTTGTCCATTTCTTTTTAACGTCCAACACACGTTGTGGCATGACACGGGCTATTTATTGTAATAATCATTTGCAATACTACCGGCTACTGTCAATAAAATACGTGACTGATTAATTGGGGGGGGGGGGGGTTCCTGTGGCTCTGTTGAAGTCCGCGCCAGGCGACAACAGCTGACGAGTTTGGAGCAAGTGGCCGTCGCTCGCGAGCCTCCCACTAAAACACGGCCACGTTGGGCCAACGTTGGGCCCAACGGTGGGCCAGCGGTTACAACTGCAGTGCCAACGTTGGCCCGACGTTCAGCCAACGTTGGCCCGACGTTCAGCCAACGTTGACCCGACGTTCAGCCAACGTTGGCCCGACGTTCAGCCAACGTTGGCCCGACGTTCAGCCAACGTTGGCCCGACGTTCAGCCAACGTTGGCCCGACGTTCAGCCAACGTTGACCCAACGTTCAGCCAACGTTGGCCCGAGGTTCGGGCAGCGTTGGCCCGACGTTGGGCCGACGTTGGGCCAACGTTCCACGTTTACTGGGCTGGAGCTGGTCTGGCTGAGCCACTGGAAGCCGCTGTGTGGAGCCAGGCGCCGGAAAGCCAGCGACATCCCAAGCAATGCCAACGCAAACACAGAGAGAGACAACCACAGCGCAGCATCTCCCGACAGACACGGCGTGGGGGAGCCCTTCATCATCCAGCAGTGGGCTTGGCGACATGCAAGCACGTGTAGGGGTGCGTGTGCGTGTGTGCGCAAGGCACGGTGTATTTCACTGATGAAGCAAAGCAGCTTTTACACTGCACACGCTGTAATTGGCACGCAACGTGCATCCCTCGGGTTTCATTTGCCCTATAAATTGCCTGACGCCAGCAACAACACCGCTGTGTTTAGACACCCTGTGAACAACCCACACCACCATGTGCTCGGTGTCCATCCACTGCTGGATGAATGTAATGTGGGTACGTCGAGATTCTTGAAGCGGACGGAGGAATGACGACTAAACGCGCACGCGCACAAAAGCAGTTCTAAAGAAATGAGTTTTCCAATCTCGACTTGAGTTTTTCAATTCGAACGATGCCGGGCATCCCCAAGCCTGAGATAATCAATTACCCGTCCATACTTCATCATCACGATGATCGGTGCAGCTGCGCCCAGAATACCCCACCGCACCCCGAAATCTGCAACAAATCTTGCCTCGCCTCTGAGATCTGACGAGATGAGTCGCCTTCCACGATTGCTTTGCCGTACGTTGCTGGGTACAAATTGTAACGTGTTCACAGAGGACGTCAATGGTGTATACGCGTACGTGTTGATGTTGTTGTTGTTGTTGGACTTCTTTCGCATCGCGTCCTGCAACAAACTCGGAGGCTCATAACGAGACACATCCTGGGAATTGTTTGGCCAAGGACCCACGTCACGCGTTTACTAAACGACACTCGGCCGTGCTCGATGCATTGAACAAGATCCGTTATTGCGCCGAGGACCACCGAGACTGCAATCCCCTTGCACGCATATTCGGCCCTGGGCAACGCAACGCAGCGACACGAGGAAGACACGTGGCGGCACTTAGAGGCCGGCTTGCATAACCGTGCACAAGAACGGGGAATTCTCTGCCCGTCGCTTAGAACTGGCTCCGCCGAACGCTCCCATCAGACACACATTTGGCGAAGAGGCGTGCACTCCCAACGAGCCGTGTGCTACAAGACGGTAATCGGAAAGCGGGGGGAGTAGGAGGGGCTTTCTTACCTCCACTGCCTCCTGTGGCACAACACTCACAGCGATTGTTGTCTTTTCCCCCACGTGCGATGCGAGGGACAGCCGCTCTCTCCCCGACACCCCCCCCCACTCCAACAGCAGCTAGACTTTGTAGAAGCCCGGTCGGCAGGAGTAGCAGCATCTCACGATCAAGGCAACACACACACACGCACGCGCGCGCGCGCACGCGTGCACACACAAAGGTTGTGGATTTCCACGCCAACTCGCCTACAGGACCAGCAATAACCCGTTCTCTCACTCCACTCCCCAGTGCTTCTTCCCAGATTACCTCCATACGCGTGGTTTCCCCCCCAACCTCCCCCCCCCCCCCAATTCCGAGTAATTTAACACACCAGCCCCAAACACCCCCCACCACCGAATCTATCCCAAACTTCGGGCCAGTCTATTAGGTATAGCCGGGTCTTGCGCCTACATCCTGTCTGCCAGCTGGCTCTAATTTCCTTTCTGCAACTTGGCCCAGTCTAAAAAATGTTTTTTTTTTCTGCTGTCGAGTGGGGGACTGCCCGGGTTCTGAAGTAAAACTGTGGAGGGGGGTTGGATGTACGTGGGCTTTGTGAGCAGTCTCTGCAAAAGGGATTTTCTTTTCTCAACGTGCATGTTTGTACAAAGTTAAATTGCACATTTTAACACACAGTACGGTAACCATGACACGTCATCAATTGGGTTATAGACACACACACACACCAGAAATATAGATGATATTTCGTGTACAGAATTATGACCCTGACAGCAACCCCCAAGACAATTTTAAATATGAGTTACAGGCTGAAAATGTGCATGAAAATCCATTATGCTGTCAAAGTACAATCGACTTTGGGTCGTATTTTATTCCGTGCGTTGTCATAGAATCCATTGTTACTCTGGAAGTCATAACCACAAATTGGCACCCGTAATGGCTAAAGTGGATTCGTTGCGCAAGCAGAAAACGGTAATAAAATGCCTCGTTATAGAGACGGCGTTACGGGCTATCTTGCAGATTGTGCACCACGTAATGGGCATGAGTTTCATGTTAGATTTGTGGATTTCAGATATTGCAATGTTTTATGACCGAATTTTATGATTGTCTGAAAACTTTCAATGGGTACGTTTTAATCATTTGAGCCACTTAAGGATTAATAATTTGCAGTATAACCTTGTAATTATTGTATCCTCAAAATTTGTTTTAGGTAAATTACTTCAATACATTTCAACTGTTATCATTTTAATTATATACATAATAAAGGCGTAACAACTATTTGTTTTCTAAATAAATGTTTTATCTTAAAAAAAAATAGAATTATCCAGAACAGGGTCACTTAATGGCGATGTTGTTTATCAGCACGGTCCGGCATTGCTGTGTTTGGCCACTGCATTCGTCATGAGTCTCGATGCATGTGCACGGAAACGGAGACATCCCAGCGAAATATCACCACCCAGAGGTCCACACAGCGGTGGGACTAACGATGCGTTCGTTTGGTTGTGCGCGACGTCCACACATCACAACTCGAACGAAGCGTCACCGCGTCATCTGCACGTTTATTGATCGGCTCGGGTTGTGCAGTGGGAAAAAACAACAACACCTCCTGAGCCGTGCTGGGCTGGCTTGGCACTGCCCCAGCACGGTTCCTGCTGTGCAGTGAAAACGGGGCACGAGAGGCCAACGGCAAGGAACGAGAACTGGAGTGCTGACCTCTGTGGAAACTCACAATAGACATGCAATGCCAGGTCAACGTTAGCTGACATTACAACGTGAAGTCAACGTTGCATGTTTACTGGGCTGTAGTGAGGGACGCCAGGTAGAGGTCCTTCAAGTGTGTGGCTATTAACTATTGTTTTATTTTACAAGGTAAGGCCCACTGAGCTGTATAGATCTTTATTCAGAAACGACGTGGCCACAAATGATAGCTCAACGAAGTGGCTTATCGTGTGGAAATGTATCGCAGCCAAATACTAAATGTGGTAGAGAAAACCCGGAAGACCTGTAAAAAAATCCACGTGGCCACGGGGGAGAGAGACACGCAAACTGCAAATACACAGCAGCAGGCGTCAGGGTCGGATTAAACCCACGACCTCCTGTATACCAGGCGAGGTAGTTAACATCTCCTAGCCACCACAGCGCCCCAACTAGATTACAACTACCGCACACGGTCTTGACCGTCCTTGTAAATCACGTCAGCATGTCTACATTGATCGGATTTTTGTCTAACATTTACAAATTTTGTCCGTGGAAATCGAGTAACACAGATGATGCACGTCAACTTAGGAACCATGAAGTATTTCGGAAAGCAATTAGCAATCTGGTGTTCGACTCTTAATTCCAGTCACTTCTGTATTTCCCGGAGCTATATTGTCAGCCTTGGAATCGATTTTAATTAATTAATCGATACAATATATTCACCCAAGTGTACGGGGAGACTAACCCGATCTTGCATTATTAAGACTAACCCATGATAGCGTGTGGGAAATGTAAGTAATACAATTTAAAACGTAAACTTGAGAAAGTATATGAATCCAATTCTGAGAAAACACTGGCGATAGTGTGCGGTCTGTTTCACATCAGTGTCAGCTTTGTGGCACGAACAGAGTTTTATAGCGTGAGTAAGACATGTCCCAAGAACAATTCAACTCGAGCCATAAATATTCCACCACCAAAGATGCCAGTAGGGGACTATGATAGCATAATTTGCCACACATGCTGAGTGATATTCAATACGCCAGCAATCCATAAGGCACACATTTTAAAATATGTATATAATTCACGTTTTTACAGCAGCCCTCCTTTGCTTCACAACACAGCTCCGCGTCTCTCCACATGAAGATTTACACCCGAGAAGCACAATGAACGGTGGAGTCGCGGTCGAGGCTTGCGCGAATTCGACTATCAGCAATGATTGATATCAGAGCCGGTCTGCGGCCGTCTGGAACGCTCTTCCTTCCGATATTAGGAAACCACTGGAGCTATGCACTTTTAAATCGGCTAGATTGGAAACTCATTTCTTTAGAACTGCTTTTTGTGTTTAGTTTCGTGTTTTTTCCCCAAACCGAAGGTTAGCACGGTTGGCTACGTACGGTGCTAAAAAAGTTCAACGTACATTAAACTATGTTGTGGTTGCAACAACCTAAAAATTAGCCTATCCTCTTCACCAACCCGCACTCATCAAAGCAGTGAATTATGATTAAACAAAAAAAAACCGATATGAACGCCATAGCATGAGGAAAAAATGGAACGCAGCTTGAAACATGTATACGATTCTTCGTTTCCAAATACTCAACAGGAATGCTGAATGGCAATTACTGTACGATTGGAAAGATGAATTTAATTAACTCATTCTCCAATTCCTGCTGGGTCAGTTGCCAAACTTGGCTATCGGCCACTTGTTTATTGACAAACTCGAAAACACAAGAGACCGTCCACTCGAATGGATTGAGTCGTGCACCACTGAACGTTGAGCCCGATGCTGGTGAACCTGTCTGCAGAACAAAACCACAAAGGCCACTGGGAGGTGATCGAATCGTTGACTTTCATGGCCACGTGGCCACAGGGACCCAAAAGCAAAATCTATATCCAAAGTCTTTCCCTACCCACACACGTGACCTCTCCGCTTCATCCCTTGTCTTCTTGGTTCTTTCGGTAAAGTCACGTAGAAGGGTAGTAATAAAATAATAAAAATAAAGCAATGACTTCGGGCACGAACTGTGGAGGGCTCTTCTGTTGAACTCCAACGCGACTTTGGGACCGCGAGATAGCGGATATCGTAAAGACAGTGACAACGAGAAGACAGTGATGACAGAAAGTCAGCGTGACTATCACTCCGCCCTTGGTCTCGAACCCTCTGGCAAGTTCCCGAACCTTTCTGGGGCTTGCAATCGTTCCCTTCCGCTCTCCCCCATCCTGTTGTCACCACTTGCAACCTCATAGTCGACGCAGCACCGTCTTTACACGTGCGGGGAGTGTGCGTGCACCTGTGGGGATATGGAGTCGCCTTGGCTCAGCTTTTTACACACGAGCAGGATAACCAGACAGCAAAGGGTGTTGTTGCGATTACGTTCTGACGCTACGAGGCGATCACGCCTCCCCCTTGGAAGGTGCCGTTTGTGATGGAAGTATTTTATTAGAAATTGCAGGAGGAACTCTGTCGCTTATGTTTTAATACTGCAAGTTCTCAGCTCTGTATTCTTTGGGTCTTTCGGTAAAGTTACGTAGTTAGGTTGAAATAAAATAAAAATAACTACGTTTCGATCGCAACATAAGCGATCGAAACGTCGTAGTTTTGTTATTTTCTTTGAACCTATCCACGTGACCTTACCGAAAAACCCACAGAATATGAATTCCTGCAGTCACGAAAGCTTTAAGTCAATATTTTTCTCAGATCCGCCCAGTTTAATGTTATTTTCCACCAGGTTTAAGATGATCTTAAGTCTGGCTTAAGATGAAGATTAAGAACAGGACGTCTGCGACTACATTTCTGGAAAATCCGTTTATTTTTTTATTTTTGAAGACCCACTGAACACACAAGTCACTGGGGCCCAACCGTGAAAGTCGTGGCAACATTGTGGCTCATGGGGAAATATCAATGGTGGGATACTTCCCAACCAGGCCACGAGTCAGGAGGGAGCAGTCGGCAGCAGCCAATCACTGGAGCTGAAGCTCTGGGGTAGTGGCCGTGCATTTCATAACTGCGTTGCGATTAAATAACTCCCCATGTAACACGATTTTTGTTCCTGGGTACCAAGTGTTATTTTCTAATTGTTTACGCCTCAAATTGTATAGAAAATGGCTATTACTTTCAACAAGCTTCGCTTTTGTGACCAGGACTTTATGTGAAGGAATGCCACAAGTGCACACGTTTTCTAATCGAAAATAGGTACATTTAAAAATATCACTGTCCGGATCACAAAAGCAAAGTTTGTGGGGGAGACATTTTCTCTACTTTGACGTCGTTTTTTACCGCTTTGACGTCGTTTCGATATTCGTCGTCGCGCCTTTCAGGAACGCATCCCCGCCGTAAACAGGGCGCTACTGGATATACTTTTTATTTTACTGGTAGGAACCACCTGGTTCCACCAGCCCACAGGGAATTATTGTTTCCGTCCGTCGTGCATCCAAAAATGGGAGGGGTGGGGCTGGGTGGGAGGGAGGGGTGGAGAGGGGCTGGTCACCCCGTGGTGCCCTTATAAAACTCAACGTTTAACCTACTCACGCCGGCTTGTGCCCGCCCTCACAGTCGGGCATATTTGCGGAATACACCACGCCGCCGTTGACCCTGGCCATTGACCGAGCAACCCAACGTTCCTACCAGCTCCCTCCGCAGGAATGTGTTTTTAAGGCAGTGCTAGTGACTAATGTGTTGAGATTGTTTTGTGATTTGTGCTTGTGCACCGCTGACACCAAACAATGTTTAATTGAGGAAGCTGGCTGGGTGGATCACGTTTAAATCACGTGCTGTGGAACTTTCAAACCCACTGGACTGAAAGCATGGTGTATCCAGTCTTGTAACCTTGTGAATGCAACACCAATAAGAAAGCCATTGGCCAAACATACAAATGCAACACTGCATTGAAAATCCATGACGAGGCAATACTATTTATCCTCATAAAAGCATTTATTTAAAATATTAACACTGTTATTGCAAACTGTTCAACATCACAATGCACACACACACCACCTCGCATGGCCAGAAAGCTCACTTAATTGATACACTATTGAATTAGTAAAACATAATATGCATTTCGATCATAAGCATACCCCATTTTAGTTTGGCATTCAGAAGTTTTCACGTAAAACTTAAGTTATCCACACCACAATACGTAGCAATTGGATTTTAGGGCCTTTTTTTCAATATAAAACCACAGATAATACTAAAATTACACAATGAAGTTTCATGCCAAAAGGTTAATAATACCAAACAATGATTCGGATAATACAAGGGGGCTGTAAAATAGCCATGATGTTATTCAATAAAATCTCAATCAAAATTGAACGTCTCCATATTTTACAAACATGAATGGTGTGCTGGGTATTGAAAAAAGTTGATTATTTTCAGCAAAAAGTATCCTCAAAACACTTCACGTGCACACATCCCGACGCTGCCACACCGCAGCGACGAGTTTCATTATACTTTCACAAGTCACGGCAGGAGTTTCATCACACATGGAAATGTATTTCTGCTTAAGATTGAGCAGTTCTCATCTCGATGGCCTCTAAGCCAGTGATGAAATGTTCTTGATGGGAGAGCAAAGTCTTTCTCGAGCAGTGTTCTTGATTGCAAGGCCCGCAGGGACAATGGCGCACCCTGGTGGCCTTTAGTGCGGCACCTGACGTGCAGCCCCCCGAAAATAAGCGAAAATACCCCCCCCCCCACCATCGTGCCGCTGTCAAACCCCAAAGGATTTAAACGTGTGGCGGACTTCACACACACACCGATGTCTTATCAGTGAAAGTGGCCCCCCCGCTCTGAACATTAGTGCAGAACGCGGTTTTAGTGGATGACCACTGTTGACTTCCCGGTACTTATTTAACAGACTCGAGAGACGATTGGTTGAGCCAACCCCGAACTACTAATTAATCTGGACACCTTCCAATGGTTGAGTTGAACGCTTCGAACCAGTGCCACTTGGCACGGCGGTGATGTGTGGATTTCATGTTGCGCTTGGAAAATATACATTATTCACCATTGCACACTGGTAAAACAACCAGCAAGCTGCAAGTCACAATAAGAACAATGATCAACGGTGTTTCCTTTAACAGAGTTTGGAACAAGCCAACAACGTCATAGTAATATGGGCCTCACGGACGTCAGTTAACTTCATAGGTTTGAGAATTGCTGCTCAGCTTTGAGCCCAACGTGAATCGTACTCAATTCACAAAGCAACTTGTCAACAAGATCAAACTCAACAAGCTGGCACGGAGGAGATGGCTCCCAAACGACACGGCGTCCTCACCTTTGCCCGGCCGCTATACGCGATAAAATCGCCTTTCAAAAAGGGGCCTTTTAAAAAAAGTTTCGCCAACGAAACAACCTCATCGGTGGACGGGACGATCGTCGACATCGGAGCCGAGCTGTCGTCGTTGAGGCTCGCTTTGAGACAGCGGCGGCAGCAGCAGCAGCGAAGGGCGTGGAGGAGGTGGTGGAGGAGGTGGAGGAGGTGGTGGAGGAGGTGGTGGAGGAGGAGGTGGAGGAGGTGGCAGCTCCCTACTTGGGGATCCCGGCCTGCAGGATGCTCGAGAGGAGAACCCTGTCCTGGAGAGCGTGCTCCACGTCGCTCTGGTCGATCTTCAACGACACCTGCCCAGACACAACGAACGTTACTTCACATGTGTGCGTGCAACTCTCAGATTGAGGTCGAGTCAGAGAGCGTCTCTCTTGCCCTACGTCGAGTTTCAAGCGCCTTTTTTCTTTAACCCGGCTGAGAACTCGTGAAACAAGAATTAATCTTAAATGATGGCTTTGCGCACAAAGAAGATCTCATCAGGCCACCATATCCAATGCCATGGACGTCATCATACCTTGTCATCAGTTCCTCCCTACTGCCAGCTCAAACTACTATTGTGCAGGAGATACCCGACATCTAATACCTGCTGCTACAGTATCCCGTCATCAGAGTATTGCGCTCTTGCGCAAGGTTGTTGACCTCTGTGTGTCGCTCCAACGTCCAGCGAGATAAAACAACCATCCTGTACACACGTCCAAACCTGCAACTACCTCCTGTTTCTGATCACGTTACACGCTCTCCTGCCACGTACTACCCAGAACTTCTGTATAACGCGCCATGCAGTTCACTTACTCGTCTTGCTCTGGGGGATATCGAATTCCTAATGTCCGAGCACGTTTGCTGCACGGCGATATAAACATAATTGTTCATCAAAAACAACCGCCAGCGATCGGCACCTTCATGAGGCGAGCCTCCTTGGAGTTCTTGATGGTCAGGATTCCTCGGGCCTCCAGCAGACTGCACAGCGCCAGGCACTCCGCCTGGTGCAGCCGCGCCATCTGGTGCCTCTGGCAGACGCCCGTGTACGTCTCGTGGATCTGGGGACACGGCCAAAAACCCATGTCAGACCTTGACCCCCGCGAGCAATGGGGGAGCACATCAATGATGGCCGATGTGGCACCGATTTTTAATCGGTAGGACTCCCTTCGTTTAATTTATACCGTAAAGTACTGCGATGCCCTCTTTAGTGGGGGCGAGTTTTTACTCGAGAAATAATAAATTGAATGAATGGTATAGACAACAAAGGCAAAGGCTCCCCCCCCGTGTCGCCTTGAACAGATTGTTGGGGCGTGTGCCGAGCGAGGGAGCACCTACGCAGGCCGGCGTGGTGCACAAGGGAGTGGCCAATTCCAGCAGGTAGTTATTTGAGGCTGAATCGACCTAGGAGAGTCCCAGGACCAGTTCAAATATTTGGAAACCGTTATTGATCACGAGCGGGAATCGAACTTGTGTCGCCAGGTTCGTAGCGCAGTGGGCTAACCGCTACACTCCCGCCACTGGTAGAGTGTACACACGCATTAATTCCCAGCATAACTTGTGGCGAGTTCCTTATCCATGATTTCCCGTCCAAAGATGTTAGGGACAGGCCACTAAGGGGTGATTCACATCCTGCTGATTGTGGGTAGTCATGAACATTTTTGCATGGATCTAGATGCAGTTCCCGGCAAAAACAAGCAGCCGGGTGCACACGCAGTCCATAATCAACAGCTGCTACAATTTGACAGCCATCAGCATGGCTGCTAAAGTGGGCATGGCCAGGGGAGAATCTGTGGGCATGTGCTGGAAATGTATTTGCATCCCTGGTGGATTCTAAAACTATAAACTATTTTATTTTACCAGGTAAGGCCCACCGAGCTGTAGAGCTCTTTTTTCATAAGTGACCTGGCCACAAATGATAGCTCAATTAAGTGGTTTTATCACGTGGAGATTTATAGAAACCTATCACTCTTAAAGCATGTGGGGGGGGGGGGGGGAACCAGAGGACCCAAGAGAAAAATCCACGCGACCACGTGGAGAGAAAACACGCAAACTCCAAATATACAGCAGCAGGCGCCAGGGTCGGGATTAAATCCACGATCTCCTGCATACCAGGCGACATAGTTGACATCTCGCCACCACGGCGCCCCATGCCCATAACTCGCAGACTCAGAGCCGGTGGGAAGTTAAACCCAGCGTGACGGCAGAGCGTAGGAAGGTGCGTCACGTGCACCCACTTGCAACACTTGTGTGCGCCCTCCAGACACTGCTGATCTCCGAGCTTGCCCACCTGATTTATACAAGCCGAGCTGGGCTGCCACTGTCAATCACGCACGGCGTTTGGCTCCGATGGCACTGCGTCCCCTCTGGTGCTTCAGTCAGCTTTGCTACATACGCGTCACCCACTCGAAACGTTGGGTACGCTCGCAAACGAATGTTCAATCGAGGGGTTCTGCAGGTAAAATAGTTTCGACAACAGAAACGCCTGGCTGCCTGCCGTGTGTGACGGGGCTGGCGATGAATGTGTGGAAGCGGATCGAGAGTTGGCAGGTGTTGCCAATTACCGTTGTAAATGGGGTGCTCTGCAGCTGCCAGGAAATGTGGTCATGACATCTCACGTTTGGCAGGATGTCCCAGCAGGGATGCAATTCTACCATTAAGAATATTAATGGAAAGTCTCCAACTAAATTTATAAAAAAAAAAAATATTTTCACCCAAATGACTGATTCTACAATGAGTGCCAAAGATTGGGCCTTCAAACAAAGCCTATCACACCACGGTGGCGAGATGTTAACTACCTCGCCTAGTTTACACAGGAGGTCGTGGGTTCGATCTCAACCCTGACGCCTGTATATTTCGAATTGGTATGTTGTTCTGACTGTGGTCACGTGGATTTTTCTCCGAGTCCTCTGGTGTTTCCCTCCACATTTACAAACATACGTTTCGTGTATTTGGCTGCTAAAAATGACCATGTGATAAGCCACTTCGTTGAGCTATCATTTGTGGTCAGGTCGCTTGAGAAAAAATGCTACATAGCTCAGCGACCCTTA
Source organism: Entosphenus tridentatus (assembly GCA_014621495.2). Classification (NCBI taxonomy): domain Eukaryota; kingdom Metazoa; phylum Chordata; class Hyperoartia; order Petromyzontiformes; family Petromyzontidae; genus Entosphenus; species Entosphenus tridentatus. The sequence continues at coordinate 17,790,737 of CM025612.2, forward strand.
CCTGGTAACATAAAAAATAGTCGAATAGCTGCAAATCAACATCATCGACAACAACACCAGATAATCGTCACTTTTGTCTAATCCAATTACGCTATTATTTTACGGAACTGGGGGCGGTTCGCATCTGCAGTGGCAGCTCCTCGATTATTGTCTGAAGCAGGGAAAAACAAGTTGTCATTTTAACAGACCCTTGAAATTTAGCTTGACATCAACTAAAAAATAAAGCTAGCCCATCAGTTCCAGGTTTGCTAATGGTCTGCGATGTCTTCCATACATGCACACACACCTATATAAATAAAAAATGGGTTTTTTTTCATGGAAATGAATAATTCATTCCTGCAACTAATGGGCCTCAGAGATATACGTATCCCAGTCGTCTTTGTTCAAAAGGAATACATTGGGTTCAAAATCCACATCGGTCAATTGATTAAATGTTTTATATATATGTTTTAAATCAAACAAACCCCTTCAATTATTTATCACCCACAATTTGCCAGGGCACTAAGTATTTATATATTTTATTATTATTTATGGTAAGTGGCAATATAATGTAGTTTCAAAGGTTAAAAAGAATGTAAGCAGTCAATAAAAGCACATTTAGCTACGAGTAAGAATTTTTTTTACCCCACATTTTATGGCCTTGTTTTGGCCGACCCCGGCATTTTTATTTAACCACGGGCCAGGTCACTCTCCCAGGTACCAGGCCACCCACCCACCAGACCGTCCACCCCAGGGTCCGGGCCTCCCACCCACCCCAGGTACCAGGCCACCCACCCACCAGAACAACCACCCCAGGGTCCGCGCCTCCCACCCACCCCAGGTGCAAGGCCACCC
>CM025612.2:17791580-17813233 GCA_014621495.2 Entosphenus tridentatus
CACCCCAGGGTCCGCGCCTCCCACCCACCCCAGGTGCAAGGCCACCCCACGGCACCCCAGCTCACAGGCCACCCCATCCACCAGGTCACCGGCTCACCTTGCCAAAGGTGAACTCCCTGACCTTGCCACTGCGCACCAGCATCAGCAGCGTGATGACGAGCAGCTTCTGCTGCAGCGGAAAGCTGCCGCCATGGTCCCCGGCGCGTGACGCCATGGGGCTCCCGTAGACCTCGGAGAGCACGGCGGAGATCTGCGGCAGGGTCACCCTGCGGGGCACCGTCGTCGTGGGCGCAGGGCCTGCACTCGCACAAAGGAACCGTGGAGGGTCATGAGAATCAGCTACCACACACACACACACAGTTGGACGGCGTACTGATACAAATCTAAGCTCCCCCCCCCGCCCCCCCAATTTTTAAATTGCAATCGCCAAGCAGCGGCCACTTGAAGATTTCCCACACATTTTTACGAAGCCATTTCACAATCAGAATATTTTTTTATACTGGAGGAATCCGAAGAGCTATAAAGCTCTTTTTATGCATGTCCAGTAGGGGCAGGTCACTACAACAACAAACAATACAAAAACACGAGAGGAGTGCAAAGTATAGGAAAGGTAAACAAATCGCTTAAAACATACAAATAAAATAAAGCAATTTTTTTCTTACCAGGTAAGGCCCACTAAGACATTAGCTTTTATTCAGAAACGACCCAGCCACATATTATAGGTTAATAAAGCCTCTCATCCTCATCGGTTGTTACAACCTTACATGGCCCTTCAGAGGAGTGATCATCACATGCTAATACAACTATAAAATGTAGTTCTCCATGCTCGACTGTGCCAAATTAAGCGAAACACCAAACGCCGTGACTTTTGGGCAATTGCTGGTGTCCAGGCTGAGAGGATAAACTTGCTTTGCCTAAGACGCTGGTTTAATCTGCGGTGACTGCCCGGATTTGAACCCATGACCTCGGCAGAGATGGCTCAGTGTTCTCAAGGCATTAGCCCCCAAGAGCCAACTGGCTACCTCCTGTCGTTAACATGTTAATTAGCCAGTGATATTATAATTAAGGTACATGCCCACTACGTTCGAATGTTATAGCCGAAAGATGGCATTACCTTCAACCTAAATATAATATTTACCCGAGACACGAAATTTACTCTGACAGATTGGGGGGGGGGGGGGAAAAAAGGTGGATCTTTAAAACCCCCGGGCCGGGGGGGGGGGGGGGGGGGGGGGCCCAACAGGGGGCCATATTGAAACCCCCCCCCCCCCCCCCCCCCCCCCCCCCACAGGAATACATCACGAGACATTAAATGCATTCAGTGAGAGGAATAAGAATATAAAACAACGTCAATTATTATGATTGTGCCACTGCACTCTGCACTGTAGGGCCTTCTTAATATTCCGAACAGAGACTGGGCGTTCTTGCCTCCCTCCCTCACCTTCTCCATTGGGGCTCAGCACCGTTTGCTTCCTGATTTCGCCTCCAAGTTTTTCCACAGCTCGCCTGCCGCGAGAAATCACAACGCTCGGTGAACGGGGGAGGCGATCGTCGAAGTGAACAAGCAAGGAAGAGAGAGTCAAAAGTGCAATTCAAACATTGAAGGGATGGACGGAAATCTTGAGTGCTTCACACAGCCCATCCCACCGTGGTCAATTCACTGCTGGATGAAAGGCAGTCCCCCCCCTCCCCTAAGCCGTTAACCTCTCCACGTGCAAGACATGCTACTGTTCCGAGAACATTCTGCCATCTCCTGGCCACCACACCGTTCAAGCAGAAGAGGTGGGCAGTCGGAAGAAAACCAAACGCACACAGGGTGAAATCTACAGGATCTACCAGTCCTTCCTCAAATACATTATGAGATACAAATGAGCATGAACGACACTAAAAAAATAGCGTCCGTCTTCACCTGAGGACGGCTGCTTACGTTTTGGCCGAAACGTCGTGAGAATTGTATTTTATTATGTTTAATTTTTATTATTTTATTATTTCCCTTCTACGTGACTTTACCGAAAGAACCAAGAAGATTAATCCCTGCAGTCACGAAAGCTTTAAATCGAAACTAAAAAAAGATTATAATTTTTCTAGACTGTAGGCATGCCCAGCAATTGCATGCATAGATCAGTAATTGGGTTCCGTAACACTTAACAGAGGAGTCAACCCAACAACCACACGAAGTCGAAGCTGATGAGCACGACTGCCGTTTGATTACCGAGTGAAGCGCACCTTGAAAAGTTGTAAACGCAAATTCTAGATTTGAAGCTTTCGTGACTGCAAGTATTCATATTCTTAGGTTTTTTCGGTAAAGCCCCTCCCCTCAACCAGTATATATACGGGGTAGTATCCCTTGGAATCTCTCATTTACTTGATTACAGCAAGCGTGCTGTGACGGTTCCACCTGAAGACGGAAGCTTGTGTTGCCTCCGAAACGTCGTGATTTTTATTTTATTAATTTAGATTTTTTTACCTACGTGACTTTACCGAAAAAACCTAAGAATAGTAAACGCAAAACCTGTCAGGGTCACCGTACGCGGCGCATTGTGGCGCCGCAATGAACCGTACATTCACTTAAGTTGCATTTTTTTTACATCGCCCAAATTACACAATCCGGGATTTTTCCGTGTAGCCGGTGGCAATCAAACTCCACTTGGGAAACGCAGAGGATTCTCAGCAGTACCCCTCAGTGCTGTAAGCCCCTCCCCCTGAGCCATCCAATCCACTCAGCACCGCATGATGCATGCACTCAAAGATCCCAATATGCCCTTAACAGCCCTAATTGGTGTCACACACCACAACCGTCGTGTGCCATCCTGGCGACACGCCTTGGTCACCTGTGCCTTCCTTGCCAGTGGCAACGTTCACACACCAAGCCAGGAACTCGTTTAAGGCCGAGTCGAGCAAGGAAAGGGGTCAGCGCTTCCAATCCGGTCGCCACCGATGTTAGCTGCGGCCAAGAATCCAACTCCCGGTTCGGCAGGTTCGTGGCGTGGCGAGATAATCACTGCGCTACCGCTCTCCACGTGCATGAACTTGGGCACAGTTACCTGCAGACATCGAGCGCCTTGCGGGCATCCCCAGACATGGCTGACACCTTCCTGGCGCAGAACTGCACCGCGGCCGGGTCCACCACTCCCTCCTTCAGCTGCAGCACAGAGGGGAAACGGCAGCACCGTTGTGAACAGCAGCAGCACGACAATCAAAGAACCATCGTCAATACGCGCACACGTATTTATACGTGCGTGTGTGTGCGTGCGTGTGTATGCCTGTTTATGAGGTACTACCGGAGGAAAAACACAAATCCGAAATCCAGCCAGGAACACGAAATGCCAAATTTAAACAGCAAACACGATTCACAATTCTGCATATGCATTCTATAACGTTCAGGAATCGCATCGCAAACATTTATAACTGTTATCCAAAAAGGTAAACTCCGAGGAAGTTATTTGACAGCGGTTTGCTTTGTTGATGCATTTTCCGCACCTCCGATTAGCACGGTTGGCTACGTACGGTGCGAAAGAAGTTCAACATACACACACGTAAACGTGAGCGTGCGATGCGTTGCGATGCAACGCTCGCCTTCTCGACAGGGTGTGCAGATGAGGCCGTGTTCTTACTGTCGCTTTCTTGAGTGCGATGTTCAAGAAAATGTTCTCGCGTAATGGAATAGTCATTTCAACAGTATTTTATATCGGCACTTCATCAATAACTTGGGAGGGGCAGTGTGAAGGATTTGTATGGGTCTGGTCCTATATATAATGTACGGTTTTGTATGATGCAATGAGCATGAATGACGCAAGATAAAATTTATAATCATCATGAATAAAAACAGGCCACTCTCCCACAGATTCCAAACATTATACCAATAATCCAATCACACATTGCATTATACAAATACATAAACAGTGGCGAATGGAATTCTATAACGAGATAACCACGCTCCTTAGCACACAGAGAAGCAACAATTGTCATCCCAGGCTCGCCGTGTCTTGGAAACTAAATGGCATTCATTTAGCGGCCGCAGCAACCGATTCAGAACTTTCAGCATGACAGCCATTTATTCAGATGGAAATTGCTTACAGCGCATCATTAAATGAAAACGTCTTGGCAATACATCCAAGTCACTTGCTGCACTAATCCTTCACACCTCCAGCAGGCTTTGCCAAAATTCATCCCCTTGCGAGTGACCTAAGCAGATTGAAAACAGCTTGCGCATTATCCGCTTACGTGGGGTGGCTATGTGTAGGTGGTGGAGACTCTTGGCGCAAGGTACACGGTTGGGGATCCATGCATTGCGGGCTGCTGCTTGTGTTGGCAAAGAGCGTTAATTATTATTATATAACAATCGCACCTCTCGATTAGCACGGTTGGCTCCGTAGGGTACAAAATAAGTTCAACATGCATACATACATATCGGGTGTTGGCCGAGCGTGGCAAAGCAGTAGTAATCGTTGCTGCATCGACTTGCAGTGGAGTCTAATCGGGTTCATTAATTGGCTGACAACACCTTTATATATATGGAGTGTAGCAGAGCTTGGGACATTGTTGGCAGCGGCTCACCGCGTGGCTGCCTTCCTGCTTGCCTGTGGCTCCGAGTCGTTCTCTCTCTACGAGAGCGAGCGAGTGCTGTGCGGTGCGTTACATGTTAACATGGTACTGGTAGTAACCTCCTGGTTACACCAGCCCACAGGGGATTATTCTGTCTGTCCGTCCATCGTGCATCCAAAAATGGGAGGGGTGGGGCTGGGTGGGGAGGGTGGGGAGGGGCTGGGTGGGGAGGGTGGGGCTGGGAGGGGTGGGGCTGGGTGAAGAGGGACTGGTCACCCCGTGGTGCCCTTATAAAACTCAACGTTAAACCTACTCACGCCGGCCATTGGCCATTCTGGCGAATTTGGCCGATGATGCTGGATGCAATTACCAGCGAAACGTCACAGTACTCAAAAACTGTAAATGTTGTGGATTCACTCTTCAACACCCCGGTGGGCTAAAGCAGTGAACTATTTGTCTTTTGTCAACGTGACACTTTCTTTTGCTGATTGGCCGTGTCGGGTGGTGGAGGGTTACGACACATTTATAAATAACGCGATCTAACCCAAAAACCTTTATTATGAATAATATTGGTCGCGAAGGCCTACGTGTTAAACTGCCCTCATTTAGATTGCTTCGCCATTATCTTCCCGAGTATTTTTACACGAGAGAGAAAGAGAGGAAACTACAATTCCCGGAGAAAATCGAGCCTTATATGGCAGATACCACGTGCTTACCCCCGATAGCCGGTCCTGCAGAATGGCCAGGATCTGATCGCGGGAATATGGAGGGAAGTTGACAAGATGTGGCTGGTGACTTCGGAGAGCTTGCAGCCGTGGCAGGATGCGGTCCGTCAGGTCCAGCGCGTTTGCCACCCCTAAGGGACGGACAAAAGACAGCAGGGTCAAGCACTGCTAGTGATCAGCTATTCAGGCTGGTACGAGCCCCGAGGGGTGGTATGGTCAGCACTGGCTTCCCCAGAGTTGCCTATGTTCTCACATTACACCAGGCACTAATTTAAGGCCGTGTTGACCTCAGTGAGTCACAAGGTCCAAAAGTTCACATTCTGCTCAACAACTTGCGCCGTTCCTGACGAGGACTGCAGTCCCGTGTGTTGCACTACCACTCTGGCGTGTGTGCGTGTGCCCGTAGACATGGCAATATAGCCACAGATTATTGGGAAACGTTCCGTTAGTGAGCACCTATTAAAGCAAGAACACCAAAGGTGGGGACGGTCAGGCATCACGTCTCACCACCTTTTGTCTTACCAGTGCTGATTGTCGAACACCACATCGGGTACTCATTTTAGGCCGAGCCAACATCAGGGAGGCCCAGAATCGGTTTGGATACTGCTTGCCCCTAGTCGAAACCAGGCCACCAGGTTTGCAACGCAGCAGATCGAGAAAAATAATAAATGTGCCCGAGGTCTCGGAGCCTTGAAAGTATCCAGTGATACCATTTCAATCCTGCCTCGAAAAATATAAAATAAAAAGCATTACACTGACACTGGATGACTCCTGCATGAATTGTATTTGAATCCCACGATTCCACGGCGTTCAATTCCTACAGGAATCAGAATTAAATACCCATTAATTGCAATGTAAATCCTATCAGGGTCATCGTGCCACCTAGTGGCGACTGTTGGAATGTTGACTTAAAGCTTTCGTGACTGCAGGAATTCATATTTTTTGGGTCTTTCGGTAAAGCCACGTAGATAGAAAAATAATAATAAAAATATCACGACGTTTCGATCGCAACACAAGCAATTGTCATCAGGTGAAGAAATATAGCGGGAGAGCTACTAAGACAGGAAAAAATATATTTGTTCCTGCCTCAGTAGCTCTCACGCTATCTACATGGCTTTACCGAATGACCCAAAGAATAATGTTGGAATTGCCAACGGAATATCGTTTGCATGGAGATTCTGTTCGCGATTCTCTCAGACCGTCAAAAGAATGCCCCCGTCCCACCCCCCCCTCATTCCTTTCGATGGGAATTCCTGCGTCTTAATTGGGACGGAATCCTGCTTGACGAGAAAATTGTGGAGTTGAAGCAATGGACGCTCGTAAATTTAGCAAGCGTTGTGCAATTAAATGCAAATTGTGATCGGTAAATGCACGCAATGTGAGAGAACACGGGTCTCCTACTTTGAGCTGAAAGAGGCGGTGGTGGGGATTATGTTAATTTCAAACTTTTGAGTTTTTCAATCATTTGCCACTGACCTCATGGAGCGTTTTAAGTGGGAAATTGTTTTTTTTCCCCCCGCAAATGGCGTTCATTATTTGCTTTGTTGTTCCTTCCGCCTCTCGCCGTCGTCCAGCAACGTGTGTGCTGTGTTGAGGGGGGGGGCAGTAATTACCGATGAGTACGAGGCGAGAGTTGGGAAGAGCTGGCCACTCGAACATGGTGTAGAGCACCTCCTGTGCACGGCTGTCCAACTGGTCCATCTCGTCCAAAACCAACACACTGCACACACGTGCACCAAGACAAAAAAAACATACCCCCCCTATGAATCCTTTCTAATAACGGTAGGGCGAGTATTGTTATAACAAGCACCAATTAGGACCGGCACGGCACCTTGCTGATCTCGTCAAGGAGCATAAACCATCACGTGAACTCCGGTGATCCTCACAGCAGCTTCTGGCTGGCGATCGAACAAAGAGGGTCACTGCATCGCTCGTGCGCGCGCTTTCAAATGAGCTTCCGCGGCCGTCTGGAACGCCCTTCCTTCCGATGTTAGGACGCCACTGGAGATATGCACTTTTAAATCAGCTGGATTGAAAACGAATTTGTTCAGAATTGCTTTTCGAGTTTAGGTTGTCCTTCCCACGCACGTCTGATTTTCCAGTTGGCTACGTGTGGTGCGAAAGAAGTCCAAGATACATATACAAGGGCCAGCACCACTCCTGGCCACCTTTGTTTCCCCAATGCTGCTGTTTACAACACAACACACCGGGTACTCATTTAAAGCCGACTCGACCTAGCGGAGGCCCAGGACCAATTCAGATATTCGTCACCGATGTTGGCCGTGATCGGGAATCGAAATCAGGTCAACGGGTTTCGTGTAACGCGCTAACCACTACGCGATTGCTCCCCCCACTGCACACACACACCCGGGAAACCCTCGTTTAGGCTCATAGGCTGAGTATAGATAGGAGCCAGAGATTTTAATGGTCACCTCTTAATGGCAGACTGGAAGAGCATTATGTGCCCAGTACCACCGAGTAATCCATCTATCCACTGCCGATGCGTACACAGCGCAATTTTTTAAGGTCAGGATTAATGTACATTACATTTAACTCGATATACATATCTCTCTCTGCTCGCGCTCTAATGGCATTTGGATGCGCAATTTAAAAAAATAAACGAAGAGTGAGAAAACGAGAGTGCGGATTCCCATGATTGTATAATCATTAAGAGGATCAGTAGTTTGTCGTTTGCTGCTCTGGGACAGCGCTGGTGGATTCTCTCCGCTGTGCGACGAGCCATCGAATTCCCGCACTCAGTCCCAACCTTGGCAGATTGGTCACAACATGCAGTCCCCCCAAGTCACAAATGATAAAACGGTGCTCATGTTGATGAACAAATTAGGCATCATGAAAAGAAGGATATTGAAAAGCCTCTCTAGGATTAAGGCCAGACATTGCCATGGTTGGGGACGCCCGTTATCCCAGGAACTTTGTAAGGAGGGTTGTGGTGGATCGTGCAGATTTCATCATTTGTTGCGGGAACCAATCTGCTGGGCTTCTCGATTCCCACGGGTGGGAGGAAAACAACCGATGAGAGTTACCTGGGAGATCAGATGTTTGACTCAAAAAACGAACATCGCAACAGTACGATGGTAAAACGTGAGGTTGCATAGACATCTTTAGACAGTGATGGCGTCTCGATTGGTTAGGGCAGTGTCCTTCATTGCAAGGCCCACAGGCCACTGGCGGCCCCTGTAGGCCTTTCGTGCCGCCCCCGACAATACACAAATGTACAAACACCCCATCGCAGAGGTCGCAAACGGGTTTTGATTCCTTAACCGTACCCGGCCGCACCAGGGTCACAAATGGGTACCTGTACCCGTACCCTACCCGATACCCGGCTACCTGTACCCGGCCGGGTATCGGGTAGGGTACGGGTACCCGATTGCGACATCTGGGATGAAGCCATGTTGCAGGCACGGGTGGGTTGATTCTAGGAACTTGAATTGTGAGAAGAGACAAGACGTTGGGAAATGAGTGACAAACGGTTACTCACCAGTGACTCACGGCCTACCCGTACCCGGCCACACCAGGGTCGCAAAAGGCTACCCGTACCTGGCCGGGTACGGGTAGCCGGGTATCGGGTAGGGTACGGGTAATCGAGTACCCGATTGCGACCTCTGCCCCATCGTGCTGTCAAACCCAATTGTTTAAAATGTGTGGCGCCTCACACTGATGACGTTTTATTAACAAAAGTAGCCCCTCCCCTCTGAAAATTAGTGAAGAACACAGGTTTATAGGGCCTCGTTTGATGAGGTGCGGCGTTTTCCTTACATCATGGGCCCCGATTTGGTGACAATTCTCTCCAGCTGCCTTGCATGGTCTCTGCTGCCAACCCCGGAGGTCTTCTCCCCGGCCTCTCCGAGCTTGGACAGGACAGCCGGGTACACGGCTTGCGACGATGTCAGCGGCATGCAGTTTAGGAAGACGACCCTTGCACTGCTCAGCATCTTCTGCACAGGAAACACACGAGACAGATATGAGGATTAGGTGGCTTGCTTGCACATTAACACCATTTAATGCCAAATCGAATAAAACAAACATTATCCTTATTCCCCCTCTACCAATCTTTACTTCGTATGTTCGTGTGGACCGTGTCATTGCTTGCTTTGCATCTGGTCAGTATGTATGTTGAATTTCTTTCGCACCGTACGTAACCCACCGTGCTCATCAGAGGTGCGGGGTTCTAATCGGAGGTTCTGCCCATCAGGAGTACGGGGCTCCGTCACATTTATTCCTGTATTTCAGTCGTATTACGACAATGTACTTTGTTGACTGGGAAGTGCTGCTGCAGAGCACATGACTTACAATTGAAAGGCCACGTGTTGTAATCATTGCTCATCTCAGTAGCCTTTACTTGAATCGATACCGAAAAGGGAATATTTATTGTACGTTACTTGACCGTGTCTGCAAACAAATCACACACCGCCAAGTGAGGTGGTGCTGTGGTCGGAGTGCCGACTCTCACCGTAGGATGGTGGAGAAGCCCCAATCCCACTAGGGCAGGGGTGGGCAGGGGTTGGCAGCCTGTGGCTCCAGAGCTGATTGCAGCAGCTCTTAAAATGACTGCAGTGCAGCTCTTGAAATATTGAGCTTTGTACCGAATTCGAGAAAAATGGCTCTTCCTTGTTATTTTGGTTGCCAACCCCTGACCATGGCCGTTCAGTTTACCATGCGTGTCCGGTTTACCACGGGAGTCCGGTTTACCATGGGCAGCAGTCGGCAAACCTGCGGCTCTTTAAGGTTTGCTTCGTCACGTTATTTATAAAGGACCACCATCTCGCATTCACATTGCGTTGCGGCTATTGAAAGAGGTTTTTTTTTTATATACACACAGAATTTGAAAAATAAATTGCTGCTCTTGTGATTTTGTTTGCCGACCTGTGCACTCGTGTCCATGGTGCACATCGTACCTCTGGAAATTCCAAATTTCTTGTCAAGTGACAAGAAATGTATCATTTCCAGAAAATCCAGCACTCGCTCAGGGTCACCTCATTGGGCAATTTGAGCGGCAGACGCTAAACAAATGCCTTGTTATTTTTATCACGGAATCAAAATGTTCAGCCATTTGTCAATCCACTGCAGGATGAGGGCCTCCCTTACAAAGAAATAATTACACGCTGTTCAGTGCGGGGGCTGATGGACACAGTACTTTGCCATTGATGTTTGCCGTGGTCAGGAATCAAACTTAGCTTGCAGAGTTCATAGCGCAATGTGCTAACCACTGCGGCACCGCTCCCTCGCTCTCTCTTGCATTACATGTACATTACACATAATAGTACCTGTGTATCTCGCCGAATTGGTTAACCTCCAAAATAAATATTATAATGCTGAAAGCATCAATCTAGCCTCCTGAAATATTCTCATGCTCAAAGAGTCAACCTAGCCTCCTTGTGGTCACACGCTTGCCAGGTCACCAGGTTCAAACAAGAACACGTCTCTACAAAAAACACACCACATCACGTTTCGACCTAAAGACAACAGCCCTCGCGTGACATTGTCCTCAGCCGGGGCACCGAATGAGTTTTCCCAAACAAAACTGCCTCCCACCGAGCAACCAACACATCAATCCCCAGCCTCACTATTCCTAAAATCCATTACGACATATTTAACAATTTCAGCGAACAAAGTGACGCGCCTGCAGTGCGAGCATGCTTGTGAAGATATAGATTGAAATACACTCTCCGCCGTGTATGCACACGAAATGTACGTAATATACGAGCTAATCAGACATTCAATGGAGCTCCATGTTCGGTGTCAAAACAACTGTGACTCACGTTGGTCTCAATTGCTTAGAACTCGATGTTTTACATCGGTGCCCGTGGGAATTCTTTTTTAATGTTGAGTAAATCTGCCACTGTGCAGATCCGTGCTCAAAGAGCGTGATTAAACTGTTCTTGCCAAACACAATACAGACGTGTGCCAAGTTTACTATCCATACACAGCACTGCTGAAAAAAAAAATGTCTTATCCATTATATAAAAATAACAGCAGCAGCATTGGGGAAGACACCACTGCACTCCTGGGATTACTAAATTAGGAGATCGTCAACAACAACACTCTGTCCAATAGATCCCATCAGGGCTATTAGGAAATCTGTAACAATTAGGATATCTGTAATCAATCATTCTGCAGGCAGGGCTGAGCATCACACAAGGTCACACACGCCCAAGACAATAACCTATGGTGCCACGACAATGCCTGCTGGAGACGAGAGCACAGTTGTTATATTATGCTCAAAGAAACATGCGTTTAGATTATTTAGCTGCTATAAATTTCCACACGATAAGCTACTTTGCCGAGCCATCATTTGTGGCCAAGTCACTTCTGGAAAAAGCGAATAGCTCAAGTGGGCTTTACCTGGTTAAAGAATAAAAAAATTTGTGTGATTTATTTGCCTTTCCTTTGCACTCCTACTGTGTTTTTGTATTGTTTGCTGCTGTAACGTTTCGAACACCCCCACCCCCCCAACTGAGCATCTATAACAAAAAAACTTCACATCTCATTGGATTCCTCCAGTATAGATATTCTGATTCTGAAGTAGGTCTACAAGGCAGTGTTACTGCATGAATTGTTATAAGCAGGCTATGTCCAGAAATCATTGTACCATGCAGAGCAATTGGGAACTGGTCAAAATAAACGTCGGCCGGAGTCGAAGGTGCGCACAACGCAAGTCCCAGTATGAGCTCTCTGGACCACACTCAAGGAAAACTTCGAGGAAATGCTGCAACAGACGGACAGACGAATGAAGTTCGTCACATATTGTATGGATGCTGGGTTTGGCTCAGGCACTAAGTGTGATCTACGGTTGTTAATTCAAAGCCCAGATTTTTTTTTCACTAATAATCTACATTACTCTGCAGCCAGGGGGTGCTGTAGCTCAGGGAGGCTGCCACCATCATCAACAAACTTTTAACGAAGCAAGTCACCACTTCGGAGACATCATTCGCACGAGCAGGCCATTGGCGTGCCAAACATCCAAATTTGCCTAATTACCTGCAAATTGCTCAATTGGAATATACAGAGCAATCATCGACCCCCGCCCCCTCCGACTGCAAAAACTTTGCAGGACCCTTCTGATAAAGAGTTGTTACTTATACAGCTCTGGCTGTGTGCCACGTGTAGATTTATACCTATGGCCAAAATAACCCAGAATCTGCCCGATCTCATCAGATATCAGAAGCTAAGCTGGACCGAGGCCTGGACACTGCTTGAACGAGCAACCATCATGAACAACAGTTGATACAGGCTGTGGTGTTACATGGTGGGCAGTGCTGCAAAATCCATTATTGCACTGCACTTCTATGATCCAACATCTTCGCTCCCCGCTCTAACTGAACAACACCGACCTGCGTGGTGGTGAGATATTAACACCCTCGCCTGGTATGCAGGAGGTTGTGGGTTCGATCCCAACCCTGACGCAGATATATTTTTGGAGTTTGCTTGTCTCTCTCTCCGTGGTCGCGTGGATTTTTCTCCATGTGCTCCGGTTTTTCCCTCCACAATTAGAAACATGCCTTTAGAGTATTTGGCTGCTTTAATTTCCACATAAGCCACTTCGCTGAAAAAGAGCTATACATTAGCATAGCTCAGTGGGCCTTACCTGGTTTAAAAAAAACCCAACAACCTTCGGTCAATGACCCGCACGGGCAATCCAGCAATGGACTGACGCCAAAGGCCGTGCGTGTATGCTTCGCGAAACGGACAGTCGTACGAGGGCCAGCTGACCTTCATGCTGTGCAGGATGTGCTTGAGGCAGGCCGTCTTGCCGGTGCCCGGCGCGCCCGAGATGTAGAGGCTGCCGGGAACCCGTGCCACCACGTGCTCCTCCACGAACGCAACGATGGCCGCGGTCTCCCGCTCGCGACACAGCAGCCGCTCGGGGTTGGCCGTGTGCAGAGCCTTCTTGGCGAGCGCATAGCACTCCCCTGCGCACGTCACAAGCGCCGCGCGGCAGCCATCGCGTTATTCCGCACGTCTGCGGAAATACTTTATCCATGCCCCTATTTTTTCACGGCTGCCTGTATATATGTCGGCAACCATGCTCGTCGAAAACCACAAAACGCCCTTCTGATTTTATTATTATTTTATTATTTCCCTTCTACGTGACTTTACCGAAAGAACCAAGAAGATGAATCCCTGCAGTCACGAAAGCTTTAAATCGAAACACACCCACCTTCTTGTCGCACGACCCGCAGGACGGCCGGCGTCGAGGGCGTCCTTTCCGACGAGGCGGTGGCTTTCTCCCCGGCGGCGCCGCTCTTCGGCGCAGTGGCACCCTCTCCAAGGCGGCGTGCGCCCTGCGGCTTCTCGATTGGCGAGATGACGCGGAGGGGGTTGGGTGGAGCATCCTCGAACTGCAGCTTCTTGCGCGTGGTCAGCACCGGCGACTTGAGTGCCGCCGCCGTCACCGCGGCGTTCTCCTTCTGTCTCTTGGTGGGCGAGCATTCCAGCAGGTGCGGCACATTGAGGGTGTTCTCCTCTCCTGCGGGGCGGGACCGGCCATCAACGTGGAGTCGTCAACGTGGAGTTACGCGACTTGAAGCTTGATGACAAAATTATCAGGTACCTTCTATCTATTTAGGGAAGCACCGAATGCAGCACAGCAAGTAGGCCGTTTGCCCTGAATTAGGAGTGTTGTCGCACGTACATGCGGGTTCTCTGTGTACTCGTTGTTTAAATTAATGTAGCCTACACAACACAGTTGTGTTTCTTGTAGTCAGCTGAGAGGCACTGCGGTCAGAGTGCTATGGTTAGAATCGTGGTACTTTGGTCAGCATATTTTACGTAATTGTTGGCGCGAGGGGCACGTCAGCAATATTTCCCACCCCGTTGTTATCAGGGCAATCAGTGGACTCAGTCAATATTACTTGTATACATAAATAGCCAATTACCATACTTGGAGTTCCTCATTCACTGCCATCTCTCACATAACTTATCTCAGTCTGCGTCCAGGCCAGTTTTTTTTTAAACAAATGAACACTACGTTCGAACTGTGAATTAAACTCCCAATTGAGGATTGATTAATATCAGAAACGTTCTGAGATCGCTTTGCTGTGAGGGGGTCAACAATGGTTGTCATTTTCAACACTGAGATTATACAACCAACACACGATCGTACATTCCAGATGTAAAAATTACAAAAATATGTACAATGCTTTCAGCCGAGCCGCCACCAAAGCTTGAACGCACTAAGTGGTTAATTACAATTGGCAGTAGTGTACTGTAATTTGTGTTGCGAGACAAGTGAACGAAACAATGCAGACAGAACACACACATTTTAGAATGTAATGAGCATTTGCATGAAAATAAAATAGATATATGCAGCGAACATCCCCTTCTGGACGGTATTCCCTCGCCATTCATTAACGTGCTATACTAGCGAATCGCATGTGTAACTTTTACACGACTGCCCTGAGACAGATAAAGTGATGAGGTATAAAGTGAGGAGATAAAGATATGTTTGTTTAACATTTTTCACATATTTAACAGCTCATTTACGTATTTATCATTATCCTCGAAATTTCCTCTTTGCGGGCATTACCGGAACATATCCCTCGCGAATAACGAGGGAATGCTGTACAGCGTGCCATCCATTACACCACAGCGGCCATCCCCCCCTCTGCACACAAACTAATCAAGATTCACAATCGCTTGTGGCTGTAACCCAACCTTTCCTTACCGAGGCGCTTGCGTGGTGAGAGTGGCTGGCTGAGCCCCGTAGCGCCGTTCCTCCCCCTGTTCCCACTGCGTGGGGTCACCTCGAGCTTTTCCTTCCGCGCCGATGAGCGCGTCTTGCGGCGCGGAAACGCGATTGCCGTCTGCACCAGGGAGCACTCGGCCATGGCTGACGTGTCTGCACGGACACGCGGTGACAGCGGATGGTGAGAAATGTTTCACGGTACCGTTGGGGTGCCACGGTGGAGAGATGTTAACTACCTCGCCTGGTATGCAGGAGGTCGTGGGTTCGATCCCAACCCTGACGCCTGCTGTATATTTGGAGTTTGTGGTCATGTGGATTCTTGTCCGGGTCCTTTGGTTTTTACTTCCACATTTGGAAACAAGCATTTAGAGTATTTGGCTGATATACATTTTCACGTGATAAGCCACTTCGTTCAGCTATCATTTGTGGCAAGGTCACTTTTGAACAACAGCTATATATCTCAATGGGGCTTCCCTGGTAAAATAAATCATAGCTTTTAAAATATGAATAGTTTACAGTTTTACTTAGTTTGTTTTCCTGGGTAAACATCAGTACGAGACAAACAACCGAACAATTGGGTGCTATGCTTGTATCGTTACGAAAACAATATTGATCCACGGCATCGCAGCAACTTGATTGATTTTATTTGTTGACGAGGGTAATAAACATTCAACTGGTATCCTCTTCCGGGACTAAACAATGACCTGATCATACTTGGTTCCCACCTACAAGACCAAGATTGTCACAATAGCTCGTGTACAACAAGCACTTGATAATTTAAGGAACAAAGAAATCCAAGTGTATTAATACAACTTGGAAATCATGGCAATACGGACACAACGTGGCATCCTGAATCCTCATCATATTCTACAAAACTCATTTAATTTACCTACAAATTATTACTTGATATTTGGAATGAAGGGTCTTCCATCGCCAACATTCTAACCGGGCCGAAACTAAAATCAGCAACGTCATGGCATAATCGTACAAAACAAGGTCACACAGTGCTACTCTTAAGCAGTGGGCGAGTTGAGGAGAATTCTAATTTCCCCCATACGACAGCTTTGGAGCACCGGCCACGGCTGACATTAGTGATATCAGAACCAATCCTGCCATCATGAGTGACATTACACGGGGCAGGGCCTTCATCCACCGGTATTTTTTTCATGGCCATGAGGCTAGTCGCTAAAGTGGCACTAACGGACATTCACAACTCACACAAAGGCTACAAAAGTCCAGGCGAAGGAGAGGTTTCCACTTGAGAACACCTGTTCTCGTTTCCACGGGGGAGCGAGGCCCAATACGCTGCGTATGTTTAAATACGGCGAGAAATGAAAACTGCTGTGGATACTAAAGCACGAGGTGACATTAGCACAGCAATTAAAACCACACACACATACAGCATCGACTGATGAGGAACATTTAACTGGTTTTTACATAATTATATTCTGTAAAACAAAGGTGAAAACCATCCTTTACCAAAAGCTGTAAATCACAACACAAATGACTAAGATATTAGTATCATCCGATTGGTATTTAGAGTGAAAATTACTTTGCAGATTCGCTTGCTGTTAACAGGCACGGAACTTCACGCTATGTAGTACGGTACTGTACTGCATCCTAACTCGATGTTGGTGTACGCACCCTCGATGTTGGTGGTAAGCGACTATTCTCTCAACGTCAAAACCGTACTAGCCGACTCAATAACTGATGATGTCGTATGGATAAATGAAGGTTTAGAAAGGCAGGTTTCTTTGGCGCCTAGAGAGCTCAATCGTTCGTGAAAGCGCGAATCGGTGGCGCGGCACGGACCGTCGAGGGGTTTAGGCGCGAAATCAACAATCGACAATTCTACATCCCCCAGCCACAAGCTCAGCTCTTATATTAACACACGAACACAGCACAATCAGCTCTTATTAACACACCAACACAGCACAATTCAGCACTAACATTCCCTCTCATACACCGTACAATAAAGTTAGTTATTACAGGTAACTTGCGTACGTGGCATACCGTTGTACACGACCGACTCTCATTGTGCTCATACAGGAGTGTTTAAATGGTGAAAATCTACGAC
Source organism: Entosphenus tridentatus (assembly GCA_014621495.2). Lineage (NCBI taxonomy): Eukaryota > Metazoa > Chordata > Hyperoartia > Petromyzontiformes > Petromyzontidae > Entosphenus > Entosphenus tridentatus. Next base: position 17,808,634 of record CM025612.2, read on the forward strand.
AATTCTCTCAAACCCACACTGATGGATAAAAAAAAGGCCTCTTCGTCGATTCAAAGACTATTCACGCACCAACACCGACGTTTAAGCCATAACCGGGATTCGGTTCGAACCTAGGCCGCGTGGTCGATGGCGCAACGCCTCCGGCCTTAATTCAGTCACTGTAACTAATCCTGAGGTAAGCATTGTGGGCGCAAACTAAGCACACACAGCGTACACTAACAACGACTCGTTAGTTTTAGTCAACAACGGGGTCAGTTTTTAATCCACAACGCCGCCTTGTTGTAAACGAGAAGCGTGCTCGGTACAGTCCGCGCCAAATCACCACCCCGATTCGAACGTTACCTCCGCGATTAACTTACTTCAGCAAATAACACGAACAAACAGAACACACCGCTACCGTCTCCACGCCGAGGCACGTACCGGGGAAGGTGGTGGATACCGGTGTTGTGAGGCTGTAGAGTGAGTGAATGAATGAATGAGGAGACGACCCGGGGCTGCTGCTGCTTCTGTTGCTGTTTTGCCCGCGCTCGGCTCAGATCGCAATTTCCCGCCAACACGCGTGACGTCGATTTGGCGCGATTGCGTCAGCCAATGGGATCGCGCGGTCGGCGGGCGATCGCTTACGTCACGAAAATGTCGCAACGCCATTGGACGAGACCCCCCCTCATTACCCCGTGCGCCCCCCTCCCGCCCCTCCCCTCCCTCCCCTCGCCCCTCCCATCTGTGGGCAGGGCTATTGATGGAATAAATTATCGGGTTCTTGGGTTTTTCGTGGCGGTGGGAGATCATTTACATAACAAAGGTTATTGTTATTCTTGGTTCTTTCGGTAAAGTCACGTAGAAGGTAAATAATAAAATAATATTTATATATTCTTTCCCTTCTACGTGACTTTACCGAAAGAACCAAGAATATGAATCCCTGCAGTCACGAAAGCTTTAAATCAAAATTTTAAAAGATTATTGTTGTTTTTATTTGGGGGATAGGTCGCGTAAAATAACAAAACTTTATTGCCTCATTAAACACCGCCACCACCCGACACAGCCAAGTAAGTGAAGTTTGTCACGTAAACAAACCGCAATCCGAATGACTGCCCGCGACTTTTCAAATTGTTGTTATTGTTGTCGTTATTGACACGTTGTTGTAACTTTCTGACATTTGTGAGAGAGAGAGAAAGAGCTTCACGGCTCATCGGATTTCTCCAGGATCAATGAAGATTCCGAGGCCCAGTAGGGGACCACAGACGCAGAGTGTAGTGGGTGGGGGGCAGAGGGACAATTGATGTAATTCGGTAAACACTCGTCCTTATGGACTTTGAAATCATACAGATTGAAAAACTCATTTATTTTAGAACTATAATCGAGCAAAAAAAAATTCTAAACCAAGCCCGGCTTTCGCTATTGGGGCCGTCCATAAATGACGTCACGCACCTAGGGGGGGGGAGGGGTCAAAAATCGTAAAAAAATCGCGTGACGTCATATATGGACGATCCCATTGCCAATGTATTATTTAACATTGATTTACATCTCCGCGTGATTTTCAATGTCTCGTGTGAGGCCCGATTCCTTTCTGCCTTTTGTCTCCCTAGTCGTGATGTTACTACTCAATTGAGGCTGAGTCGACCTACGGAAGGCCCAGGACCGGTTCAGATATACATACAGACACATTAACACGGGCAGGAAGGCGAGCCCACGGTTATTTATAAATGAAAGTACGTATTGTTGCCAGATAGAGGGTAAAAAACCAAAAAAACAATTATCATATTTTACTGGCAAATGAGGTTCCCATAGTACGTATCAAATTGTGTCGACACGCTCATAGAATCATACTATTTATATCAGAATATGTATTTATACTGGAGGAATCCGATCAACTATTAAGCATTTTTTTTTACAAATGCCCAGTAGGTTTCACAGATGTCGAGGAGGGCGTTTTCCAGTTTGCCTTTACAGCTGCTATAAAGTCTAAACTCCGATTTAAAGCTTTCGTGACTGCAGGGATTCATCTTCTTGGTTCTTTCGGTAAAGTCGGTAAAGTCACGTAGAATGGAAATAATAAAATAATAATAAATAATTACAATAATAAAATAATAAACATAATAGAATTATTTTATTGGTTTATTTTTATTATTGTATTATATCCATTCTACGTGAATTTACCGAAAGAACCAAGAAGATGAAGTCTAAACTCATGTAGCAAGCAGGATAAAAAAAAACATGTGACCTCCTTTGTTTGTAGAGAAATACAAATGCAGCGGCTGCCACCCATTGTGTGGCCACGTGTCACGCGCATGAGCCCTGGTCGCGCACGTGGTCACGCGGCAAGATTTGCTGGCTTCTCCAGGATGTTTCTGCTGCGCGTCGTCGCTTTAAGATGTTCTCCGTTCATATTTAGTTTTTTTTCTGCGGTTGCACCCGACTCAAGAGCCGCATGGCTCACAGGGCTATACCTAATAAATGCAACTTGAACGAGTGCGCAGAAAGGTCACTGACGATTTGTCGTGAAAAGTCCTAGAGGCCACGATTGTAGTGCTGATAACAATGTTTCACCACCAGAGGAGATGTTCGCACGGGGAAAATGCCGCCACACTGAGCCGTTCCAGGATGATATAAACAAGCATCCATGCAACACGGTCAACGTGATATATGTCAATGTCATTAATTATATGAATATGGATCATGTTAATTAGCAATGGGATATATATTCTCAATGTTTATAGTGTGAGTGCTCACTTGTGTGGGCGCAACGGTGGCGAGATGTTAACAACCTCGCCTGGTACGCAGGAGTTCGTGGGTTCGATCCTGATCCTGACCCTGACGTCTGTATATTTAGAGTTTGCGTGCCTCTCTGCCCGTGGTCACGTGGCTTTTTCTCTGGGTCCTCCGATTTTTTTCCCTCCACATTTAGAAACATGTGTTCAGAGTATTTGGCTGTCTTCTTGGTTCTTTCGGTAAAGTCACGTAGAAAGAATTTAATAAAATAATAAAAATAAAACATAATAAAATAATTCTCACGACGTTTCGGTCACAACGCAAGTAGCCGTCTTCAAGTGAAGAACAGGTCTGTCAAGGAAACAGGGTTCTTTCGGAAAAGTCACAGAGATAGAAAAAAAAATACAATAAAAAATGTAAATAATAAAAAATAATAAATAGAAAATAATAAAAGCAAAAAAACACGATAAAATAGTAAAATTAAATTTAAATTAGAAAAAAAGCATAACAAATTATTTTACATTTATTTGACTATTTATATTTTTCGTATTTATTTTTATTAATTTCAATGTATTCTTTTAATGTGTTATTATTTAAATTTTTACATTTAATTATTTGTATTTTTTTTTCTATCTACGTGACTTTACCGAAAGAACCACGAATATAAAAGTAGAGTTTATTGAAACACATTAACAGGTTCATAATATAAAACGTTGGTAATAATCATAGTACTTCGCATTATGTCTATACTGGTGTCAATGCCCATACATGTCCTCTGTGTGTACCTGCATACTTTTAGGTGGAAAAAAAATCTGCATGCATGATATAGGTATGTCAAATAATTGAGATTATAACTGAGCTTTGGGGACTACCATTTGTGATTTCAGAAGTTTTTTGTACACCATTGATGGAGGCAAATCATTTTCTGCCAGCATTGTAAGACTCTAACCACTTTAGTGCATCAGGACCAGGTACAGAGGCGTTTTTAGTTTGTGGAGGAGCGGCATATGATCCACAATATATTGAAAGCCCTAGAGAGATTTACGAAGATTGCTTCTGTAATGTGGCCTTGGTACATAGCCTCATATGTACGGTATACATTATGCTGTTAACGTTCAACCGAGTGAGTACTGTTTAATCCTTTGGGTGAACAAAGACTGAACCCGGTTTAAAAGGAACACTGAGTGTAGATTTCGTTTTGCTATATGGGGAGATATTCATACAGCGATGGATAGACTGGTAACCGATAATGACAATGGTGATGACAGCCGTAAATAGTATCGACGCATTTTTCCATTCGGCTTTTGTGCTTCTTTCTAAATAAGAACCACTCTCCATCAGCGTGACCTCTGTAATGCGACTGGTCATGTGACATCACCGTGCTGCATATATAACACACATAGCCACCGACTCGTAAGAGTAATCCATGCGGTGATATTGTTCATGACAAAAAATAACCGTAGCAAACAGGTTCCATCCTCGACAGGAATCATCAGTACATTATCGCCATCATCATACTGTTGCCTGCTGCTGTGTGTTTCAGCAGCTTCCTGTGGACCAGCTCTCTATCTCTCTCCGATCACTGTCGGGGTAAATGTTCGATTTAAAGCTTTCGTGACTGCAGGGATTCATATTCTTGGTTCTTTCGGTAAAGGCACGTAGAAGGGAAATAATAAAAGAATAAAGATAAACAATAAAATTCTCACGACGTTTCGATTGCAACACAAGCAATCATCATCTGATGATGATTGCATCATCTGATGATGATTGCTTTTGTTGTAATCATCTGATGATGATTGCATCATCTGATTGCATCATCTGATGATGATTGCATCATCATGATTGCATCATCATCAGATGATGCAATCATCATCAATCATCATCAGATGAT
>CM025612.2:17813333-17824779 GCA_014621495.2 Entosphenus tridentatus
TTGTGTTGCAATTGAAACGTCGTGAGAGTTTTATTGTTTTATTTTTTTTATTTCCCCTCTACGTGACTTTACCGAAAGAACCAATAATACTGTCGGGATAGTTTGGCACCTCCGACGGGCGACACTACAATTACGTCATCTAATGCGCATGTTTGTAAATGACAGGGTATCTGGCAGACGGCAAGCGTGGGCAGGCATCTCTCGTCCCTGCTGTTGTGCACACTTGTTCTGCCCGATGAGGTTGTCACCGTTCACAGAAAGTGTTAGAATTGGTTTTGTAGCCCAAAACATACGGGATCCTCCACGCAATTGCGTAGCTAAAATACTCACTGCAGATGAAGTGGTGTCTAAAAATTGCGATGTGCATGCGTGCTTTAGAGAAGTTTGCATCCACGAACAAAAGCGTGTTCTAAACCCGAGTAAAACGAATGAATCATTTAATCCCAGCACGGGCTCGGGTTCTTATGAAAAATGACATGTCTATGTGGCTAAACATATACTGGCCATGCCAACACAAGAGACGTGAGCTTATAGAACACGCCGTTCCGAACCCTGCAGAAAAGGAAATGAAAGTGATTGTAATGCACGCGTTCTCAGTGGGGTCGAGGTTGTTATATCCACACGCACACACACAACAGTGCACGCGTCACAGCCATTTACTCCGCTTGTAGGTTCCCAGCTGAGGCAAACCATGATGAGGAATTATTCAAAACCTTCAGCACATTTATTAGCTTTTCGAACATGCTCCTCTTTGCCTCTTTATTTCATTATTTTGATCCTGTTGTGCCTTCAAAAACTGCCCAAAATATACATGCCAGTTGTGTCCCACCAGCTATGATTTTAGTTTCATCATCTTTTATCTTGAGCCTGACTTTGTGCCTCCTTCAATAAATGTTTTCATTCAGTGCCTGAGTTAATTTCCCATCATACGTTTTATAATATACTAGCTTTACTACCCGGCTTCGCCCGGGACTTGGATTCACCACGCCTGGCCACCTTTGTCTCCCCAGTGGCGATATTCACACACCACAGCAGTTACTCGTTTGAGGCTGAGTCGACCTAGGGGAGGCCCAGGGCCGGTTCAAATAATCGTCGGGTCGACGGGTTCGTAGCGCAGCGTAGCGCTAACCACTACACTACAATGCGTTACGCTTCCACGTGCGCGGGTCACGTGACAGATTTGACGTCACAGCTCACTTGCCGTGCAAAAAATCAATGCATTATTGAGCTCCCCCCCCAAAAAAAAACTCAAGTGTATTTTTCTAATTGTTGCATGGTGTACAGTCTGGAAAGTACCCACATGGCAAATTTCAAGTTTGTTGCATGTCGGGAAGTACGCTAAACATTTTCAACAGACACACATAGTCACAACTTTGCCTTTTATATATATGGAGATTGGCGGTACCTCGGCCCTGGATCCAGCAGCCGACCTGGTTAACACTGCGGGTGTATTAACCGTGAATGATCACGCCGCCTGCTTCACCGTGGACATGAGGTCCCATGATGTAATTTGCAAGAGGAGGCCATCATGTGCCGATGTCATGGTCCACATTAGTCAATATTCAAGAAAATGACCACATATTACCCACTTGGAATCTGCAGGGTCAATTATATTATCGCCCCCTACTTCGAAAACTTGGCAGGACCCTCCTGAAAAAGAGTCATGAGACTCATTGAGGCGTTCATGGGTAAACTAGAGTAATAATAATCATGGTAATGTCTTCAGCAAATATAAGATGGTCAATACTTTCTCAATTTTTGGTCATGATTTAATTTTTCCAATCGAATTTTCAGACAATATATTCTATGGTCACTGTCAATCGGTGAAAATATCTCCTTTGCCTCACTCCTCTTCCGATCCGCACTGTACTGCGTCTCCATGCAATGTTAGTGAAAAGCTGTTCTTCCTTCAGGAACAGTTGTGTTGATGTCGGCATTGTATACACAATGGCTCTTGCTCGTGAAGACTTGGGTTTCAGTTTTCACTGCATTAAATACATTTTCAAAGTTCGCAAAAGCCAGAAAGAATTATATTTGATGTTCAGTTGTTGTATCTAGAATCTTATTGATAGCTAATGTGATGATGTCTTTGGTACAATGTTACTTTTGCTATGTACGTATGCAATGGTATTAATCGGGTAAGGAAGCCACGATTCTAAAGGAGGCTTGCTCAAATGATTGACTTGCCTCTAAATTGTCCATTATTAATTTCTTAATGATCTTCACGAATAATGTACATACATGTGATAAGAAGCTAAAAGGTCTGCAATTCTTCAAATCTGTGTAGGTCTCCATTTTTTTTATCGAAGAATGACTGATGCATCAGTTCATAATTGAGGTACTGTACTGTATTTCCTTTTTGTGTAAACATTTCGTAAACACGTCCGCTAATTCTGTTACAACAGCTGGTCCTACTTCTCTTGTGATCTCTACAACTAACCCATCTGGTGTGGGAGCGTTATATTTTTTTACACAGTTGAAAGTAGGGGGTATGTCTTAAAGTATGGCATCTGGAACTTCCTTCTCTTCATCTGAGTTTTTTTTAATTATCCAGAATCTGAGTGATTTTGATGTTAGAGATATAAGTATGTGTGTTGATCTTATTTTGCACTGTGTGTAGCCAACGGTGCTAATGGGAGGTGCGGGAATTGTATGCAGAGGTCTGCATAAGATTGTAAATACTACGACGGTCCCTCCACTCGCTTTATATGTGTGTCTTTATCGAAAATTATTGTTCCAAATTGCTTACTAAGAGCTACCATGGAGCCTGCACTCCTTCGATGGAGGAATAGCAAAACTACACGAACTCTCATCTCTGAAACCCTCTTGTGGCTACTTTAACCTTGACATTGCCATTTAGCTCCTGAACATATTTCTGCCATTCGCAAGAACAGAAAAGGTCTACTATTTGTGATTTACCAATTATCAACATACTTACCCCCCCCCCCCCCAGGGAGCCAACATTGTCAGGATGACTACTGTTAACAACCCACCCAGTGGTGCTACTTGTATTGACCCAAAAAGGGGATGGATGGGCGAGGTTGACTGCCCTCTGGGATTTAAACTCACAGCCTTACAATTGTGATGTGAGCTCTCTTACCACCTTGCGAGCCAAACGAATTGGTGAAAAGTGGTTTTCGCAAGACACGGGGCCAATTGTTGATGCTCACGACGGTGTAGTCGTTTATTCAGCTTGATGCTCATAGCTATAACTATAGTCATACGCCATATTTCAGATACAATTACGCGGTATTTTTTGGTGGCGGTGTAGAAATGCAATGTTTACCATTCGAAGCTGCGTGTTTATGCTCAAATGAAACGTCAGTGTACCACTCGTGCAGCTTTGCGGAAGAATTCGAAACAGAAATCTCTGCGTGCCATTTGCTTCTAATGTGAATAACATGTAATTATGTATTTGGTTCGTGCTGAGATTCATAAGCACGCACACCACCTAATTGGACATGTAGTCGACAGTATTACTCTACATCTGCAGTAATAGTCGCTACACGGGTCAGCAAAGGTCAGTGCTCACGCTATGCAAGCTCTGCTTTTTTTTGTGTTATTCACAGAAATAACACATTAGTACTCAATGTACTGAGATGACAAGAATGTATTTATCCTAACATTTCCAATAAATTTTATGGCACACGTGATTAAAAAAATGCATATTTATAACCAAATAATACATCAGTAATCATCTCAGTAAAATAAATCCCCAACATAAATTCATAACTGTTTCCAATTAAGCAAAAAAAAATACACATGCCACATCTTACAAGATGATAATCATGTAAATTTTATCATTTATACGATTATTGCTGTACTGTAATGCGATATTTAAACACAAATGCAGCTTTGTTTGTTGGCATGTTGATAATGGCTAAAGTACCGATTCCACCTTCAATATCAATGTCTGTCACGGTGACTGATAGCAGGCCGCACATTGCTCCTCCAACGATTGCGATGGTTTCCAAGGCAGCTTTGCGTCTATTCATCGTTGGACGTGTCAAATATATTTAAAATATGTCAAATATATTTTGAATAAATATACGTATAATATATTTGACAAGTAGTGTACTACATCATTAGACCTCCTTTGCCAGTACCAAAATATAATAAGGTTTTTCCCCTTTTTTCTGGCAACAAAACAAAAATATTTTTACAAGGAATCATGTCTGCATTAACCACAATACTTGTGGTCAAAATGCAAAACAACCAAAACACACTCTTGATAATATATGCATTGTCCTTGAAACTGATTGGTCTAATCATATATTATACTGGTCAACACACTTTTTCTGGCATAAGGTATTCCAACGGGTTTAATGTAATTTTTGGGTGCTGATTCCAAATCTGGCATCAGTTTTTGTCTATCACATCAGGTTTTTGAGATATCAAATATTGCATTTTAAATAAATACTGCAGAAGAAAAATATTAAATAAATGTGGATATCTCCATAAAATTATATTATAAACACACTATCCTAAAAATACAGCGCCATATTTTAACACTAAAGCAGTCACTGACTCGCAACAACTTGCAATCATAAGTGACAGAGTTAATTTCGGGTAAAATCAATGAAAATGGGGTATGCCGATAGCATAAAAATGAGATGTCATAGAGCAAATCTGAGATCAGATTTGAAATCAGCACCCTGAAATTAGTCTAAAACAGCTGTGAAAGTCCAGGCCAGAATTTTTTTTTTTTTGACCAGTGTTATCAATGTGTTTTTTATGCATTTTGACCGCAAGTATTGTGGATAATGCACACATGATTCCTTGTAAAAAGGTTTCAGTTTTGTTGCCAGAAAAAAGGGGAAAACCCCTATTATTATTATTATAAGTAGAGTACTGTGCTGTAATTTCAGCAGCATGTGTGAACTAACCTCCATCGGTTCCATCTGTATGGGATCAAGTGTTGGCCCCTTTCCCCTGGTGCTTCGGTTTCTCCTCCCACACGCATAAACAACTCGTTATTTCACCATTGGAACCTCATTTGCCAGTAAAAAATATGATAATTGGCTTTTTACCCTTCTATCTGGCAACAAAACTGACACCTTTTTTTACAAGGAGTCATGTTTACATAGACCACAATACCTGCAGTCATAATGCAAACAAAAAACATAACTCTGATAATGTATGCACCGTCCAACTCTGATAATGTATGCACCGTCCTTGAAGTTGATTGGTCCACACCCGAGACAGCTTTCCTTGGAGCCTAGTCTCACATGGGTTGGACCAGATGACGCCAAAAGGCGCACAATTCAAAGACAATGCACCATCAGAGTATGAGAGCTCGGGGTAAGCATTTGCACCATTGGAACCTCAAGGACAGTGCATATATTATCAGAGTTATGTTTTTTGTTTGCATTATGACTGCAGGTATTGTGGTCTATGTAAACATGACTCTTTGTAAAAAAAGGTGTCAGTTTTGTTGCCAGATAGAAGGGTAAAAAAACAATTATCAACTCGTTATTGGGCTAAAAACAGGTTAATTTATGAGCGCTTCCGAGTGCTGTGGATTGTGTAGCGTGTGAGATGCAGTTTGGGCAAATTACGCTATGATGCACTGATGATTATTATTGTTGTTGTAAATGTTTATTTTGTATTGATGCAATGTTCACTAGGAAGAGTGGCATTATGCTAAACATTTGTGTATTTGAGTAACTTGTGTGCAATTTGCATTTTGAGTATATTGTGAGTATATATCAACAAATTAGAACATAAGTTAAAACAAATAAATATTCACATCAACTAACATCCATGAAAGAGCAATGAGCAGGCTAAAGTTTTTGAGTATTTTTTATTTGATAATGAACGAAGTGACTCTTTGATACAATTGCAGTTGTAAACCGCATGAAATGGCAATCCATGAATTAATTCATCTTGATTTGAATCTTTATTTGAAGCTTTCGTGATTGCATGAATCCAGCAGTTTTTTTTCTTGCTGTGGTTGTCTCACCTGATGACGATTGCTTGTGTTGTGATCGAAACGTCGTGATCTATTCTTTTTCTACCTACGTGACTTTACCGAAATAACCAAAGAGTATAATTTAGTCATCGTCGCACAACCTTTAATAACTTTACATTGCATGAAATTCATGTATAACACGTCTTTCCAGATAGCTTAAAGCTATCACCGTGGTGTGACAGTTAAAGGAGATACCGTGAATATTTTTTTATTACCATGCTTGGAGAGAGTTATAGTGGCATGAAAGCTAAAACTATTTGGATATCAGGCGGGGGCGTGGGAAGGAGGGTTGACGGTGGGGTCATGGTTAGCGCACAGCACTTTGAACCTAGAAATCTGAGTTCAATTTTCAGCTACAGCAAACAACAGCAGCACATGGCTACCAATAGGTCGCCTTAAATGGGTGCCTGGTACGGTGTGCAGTTGAGCTTGTTAACTACCAAGCACTTTGGAGGCAAGTGGTGGGCATTGCTAGGGGTTCGTGGATTTTATGGGAGGAGAGTAGGGAGAGGGGAGTTGATGGAGGCAAGTGGTTTGTGGATAGGGGAATGGTGGCTTATCATCTCGTGTGTAGATGATGTTGGTGATGATGGTGACTGAAATGGGTGATGTTCAGGACTGTGGCTCATGTAGCTGTAATGGCAGCTTTGGGTACGCAGTCAAGTCGTCCCCAGATACCCCGGCTGACAGAGGAGGTGTTCCAGCTGGCTGAGAGAAACGGCAGGCCCGATTCCACGATCTACAACATGTCACATCAGAGAATAAGTAGGCTTATCACAGGCTTCTCTCGGAGGATCGGAGAGCTGTGTAGGAGAGTGGAGAAGTTTACAGAGCTGGGTAGTGTGCTTATGGACAACTCCCGTTTGGTAGCAGAGGTCTCACTCCGAATCATCTGAGTGGCATATTTGCATCACTCTGTGGAAATTGCCTGGTTTGTTGCTCCACACGAAACTCCTGGTCTTCTCGGCCACAGTCATGCCCTGCCTACCCTATGCTCGCAAGACGTGGACCCCTCTAATGGAACATTTGCACCGGTTTGAAAAATTCAGCCTGGCCTGTCTACAATTCATCCTGGGTTTCACCAGGCTGGATTTTGTGAGGAGCTCACAAAACCTTAAAAGATATGGACACATTCCCATCAGTGAGCTCCTCCTCCAGCAGGCAAGGCTGCATTGGCTGAGTAATGTAGCCCGCATACCCAGCCACCACATGCCCAAGCAGCTTCTGTTTAACCGGATAGAGGGGACTAAACGGGTGTGTATCGGCTGGAGAACAGATTGAATGATGCAGTAGAGATGTGGAGCTGAGTTGACTTGCGAAGACTGGTACCAGCAATGTCAAGATCAGCCTCTATGGAGGAGGATCGTGAAGGACGCTACTGGACAGTTGGAGGCAGTCGCCCTCCAACAATAGCGGAGAGGCAGAGGAGCGATGCTCAGAACAACTAGCGGAGCACCGGGCGACTAAAACACAGCAAGATGGCACAGTAGTGGGCACAGGTGGCTCATCTGCCAGCCATCGCAGTCAGTTAACCCATGGCACCTGGGTCTGTCCTGTGACCTGCCAGCGAGTCTTTGACACTTCATGTTGTCAAGGAGTGCACCTGGTCTGACACAAGCGAGCGCCGTGGTCACGTCACCGCCACTTTGTCGAGAACGGTGGCTGTTGTTGTTGATGGTGACTGATGGAAATGACAATGATGATAATGTCCCACTTCAGGCAGTGGTTTTCTGAAGAATAAAAAAAATCTCATTATGCTGAACGTTTCTGGAAAGCACTGGAAAGTTTTTGGAGTGCAATGCACGACTGATGGACTGTGGGATTGTATGTACAAATTAGCTTTATCCATTTTTCCCAGCTCACTGGGCCAAAAACACGTACATAAATTTGGCAAAATTGTTTTTATAGAATTTCTGTCCTTCGGTGGAATGCTGTACAAGTGTGAAACCAGATCACACATGAATCAGGCCCATATTTTTTTTATTTTCCCCATTTATAATATGGCCAATTTTGGTCAAGTCATTGAGCAATAAATTTACTGTATTGTTTCAATTTAGACTTACTTGATAATGTCCAGCTGAGGTAATATTAATGTGTTCGAATTTGTAAGCTGCATTCAGGCTCTTTCCAAAATCCACATAACGGCAGTCATGCAGAGTGCATTTATCACGGGGGAGATCAATCTTGAGTGATCCACATTATGAGACCAACAGGCAAATTTAATTGGCGACTGGGATGAGAGACACCTGTTTTTGCATGAACATAATTATTCATCTTTCCATGCCTACTAATGATAAGTAATGTGTATAAAACATAAAACAAATTACAGCATTTGTCAATCACTATTGGATGAAGGCCTTCCCACACCTTGCCGGGCATCAATAAAATCTTGACTTCTTCTTCGTGGGAAGTTAACAGAGGCCTTCCTATGCAGCGATTACTTTCCGCCGATCGGAAAAGACGTTTGTTAAATCATTCGAGATATCTGTCGGAGGGAGACAACTGGAAGACACAGCAGAGTGCATGTGTACCTAACGACAGCAGGTCAAAGACGAACCAAAATCAAATATATTAAACAAACAGGTGGACGAAAGGGGTTTGGAGTGCATTTGAAAAGCTGAACTTGATTATGAATATTAACACACCAGTGTGCCTAAGAAGAAGGTTTTTAGTCAGTGTCTTACAGTATCTGTGCGCTGAAACTCAGACACTGTAAGCATAGAGAGATTCGTGTTTAGAATTACACTAAGACACGGAAAGAAGACGGACACACGGATTAGAGAACACTGTGCAGGTGAATGACAACATCCTAATAACTGAATAAAAAATAACTGGGCTTAGGCAGGACACTTCCCTCGAAGGGACGACGAACAGCGGTGATGAATAATTGTGGAGTGGCAGCCTTGGAATGGAATGCGTCCAAGGGGATGTCCAGGAGAAGAGTGATGAGGTCAAGTCATGTGCGTGTGCTGGATAGATTACTGCATTGCAGGATCGTAGGATGTGGTGGTGGCTTGGAAAGCATTCATTCAGCAGTGGATTGATCATGGCTGATGATATTGTAATAGATTTTTTATTCAAGTTTTCCCACACTCCAATTATATTCAATGATTTTAATGAAATAAATGTTGCCGTTTAAACCATGTTCAATCCCCTATCAAGTACCCAGGCTCTTACCTGATCTTTCAACTGCCTTGTTCATTTTCGATTTAAAGCTTTCGTGACTGCAGGGATTCATCAACATAATAAAATAATATAATAAAATATAATTTTATAATGTTCTATTTTACTTATTTTATTATTTCCCTTCTACGTGACTTTACCGAAATAATAAAAATAAAACATAATAAAATAATATAATAAATATTATTTTATTATGTTTTATTTGTATTATTTTATTATTTCCCTTCTACGTGGCTTTACCGAAAGAACCAAGAAGATGCCTTGTCCTTTATGAACATACGCATTTAAATCATAAAGTTAAAAACAATCTGTTCTTTAACTTTCAATGCAGTTCAGTGTCACAAGAAACATTCACTTGCATGGACAGGCAGTTGTATTAACCAAGTTACACTCTTCATTTCCATTTAATTCTTCATGGATGCATATTAACGTGACCCTTAAAATAGAAACAGGTTTTCTTCGACACCTCAACCCAGGGTACAGTGAACATTTCTGGTGTTGGAAAATTCAGGGTGATATATTACGAAACAAATTTAAATAACTTCCAACATAAAAAAAAGAAGTGTAATGTCTTGCATGTGAATGTATGTCTACGTTAATACTTCAACATAAATATCTCTTTAACGTTTTACAGCCTCTCAAATTAACAGCCTGTGAATGGTGGCTGCGTCGCTGCACACTCGTCAGTAGCACTCTCAATCATCCCACCACTGGACTCTGGCAGAGTCTATAACAATAAGCCACGTTGTGGGGGTAGCTAGTATCAATTATTGATGTTCTGTCCTACTTGTTTGTAGGAGCAGCTTTCAGACAAGTCAATCCTATACTTTACACGGATTGCAACATCAAGATTCTGCTTGTTTACTAGTTTGGGCCATGTGGGATGAATATTAAATGCCATTTCTAGCCCTGTAATGAGGTCACAGATTGAACCCACGTAACACTGTCTGCCTGTTTTCAGCGCAATGTCTGCCGCATGATTAATTGACCTCAACATCAAACTGCTCCAAAAACATCTCTGAATAGAGAGGCAAGGCTTCATTTTGACCATAATGATGGCAGCAACGATGGTGCCACCACGAATACATGATGTATGTCAATCTGTATGGTTTGTTTAACTTACATACGATTGTTGAACATCATTACGGGGTTGAGTGGTGGCGCAGGAGTTAGCACACCGCGCTATAAACTTAGTGATCCTCGGCCACAGCTAACATTAGTGGCAAGCGATATCTCACCTGGTCCTGAGTCCCCCTAGTCTTTTGATGAAAGCCTCTTATGCGCATAAAACATTTCAGATAAGAGGCGTGATGATGTAAGGCACACAGAGATATGGAGACAGATACATGGAGAACATCACTTGTCTCTCAGTATAATTCCCAGCGTGCACCTCTCCGTGCTTCTTGCAAATTCCATATTATTGCTGGTAAAAAAATACGGCGTACACAACAACGTTCAAAATTATTCGCTATTTTGTGTTGTTATGCTGTTATCAGTTGTAGCATTGTGATTGCCGTATGCCACAATAGATATTAATGTGTTAGCATCGCACAATCAAACTTAAAATAGAGGATGGGGGTTGTAAATATGATAATCTCTCTCCATATTCGCAAAGAAAAATGTTGCCCGTATATTTCGCGGAACATGCTTACATGTGTACAAGTGTTTGATAAACAATATAAAAAATTCGATATTTATGTCACCAAGCAGTGTTCAGCAGAGTAAAATTGGGCCTTTTGGCAGAGATTCTACGCGAGTTTCCATCGTTCAGGTTGGTAGGATGGACAGCGATGTCTTGCAGGTGGCCTTGAGCTCAATGTTTTCTTTATGCCTCGTTACGTGACCTGCATAGCAAGGCGTGTCATCCTAGCAAACTGATTGTTAATGGAGCTAATGGAAAAATATTAATCTATTAGTGGGCATTTGTAATGTGGCCGGGTGACTCAGCGGTCGTGAGAGCCAACTCGCAATCGGGAGGATGCCACTTCAAGTCCTAATTGGGGGCTAACTCAGGCCATCATCCCTCCGTAGTTGATAATAAGATAACCCGTAAAAACAAAGTTTTTCACCATAAATCCTTTATATGCGTGGCGGCTAGAGTCCTCTCGTCCTCTGGCTTGAGATGGCTGCCACCTATGGGTCAGATGATTGCATGGCAGCATTAAGCAATTGGTAATTAAATATAATTTTTTTGTCCTAAAAAGTGTAAAATTTTGGAAAAAAAATTTCACGAACATTAATTGTCACGCACAACGAGTCTGTGTGGAAAATGTCAGCTCGATTGGATCACGG
>CM025612.2:17891035-17925207 GCA_014621495.2 Entosphenus tridentatus
ACCAGATGACACCAGAAGGCGTACAACTCAAACACAGTGCAATATCAGAGTATTGAGAGCTCGGGGTAAGCATTTACACTATGAGATCTCAGTTTTGTACCAGTTAAAAGGGTAAAAACCTACTATTATATTTTGCCACTGGTAAAAGAGATCTCATAGTGATCGTCAAGTTGACGGGAACCATGTGACGGTTGACGAAGAGCATTGTGCCCGCTCAGCCGAGTGCTCTCAGACCACGTCATGCTTCCAGCTGAGTCTCGGCGAATTCCGTCTTCGCAAATGCACCGAACCCGTGCCGTCCTGAGATCGTCCGACTGGACGGCCGCGTGAAACGGATTGATGGAGACCGCATCTGCCCCTTGATGGGGGTTAATCGTGTAAACGCCGCGCCGAAAACAAGCGGCATTGCAATGCGCTTGCTTTAATGATTAAAACTAATTATAAAAGTCGCTTCCAAAGCTCGCGTTGTGTAAAATGCGCCGAGGAACGTGTTTTTTACAGAGTTGTAATTACCCGTGCCTTTTCGTCTGTGTAGCATGTTGATCGACTGCAGGGGCGCACTGCACATGCACATATTACTGCTGCTCTCTTTGGGTTTGAAAGTTATCTATTTTAAATACTACCTCCCACTGATGATTAAATCCATTATGCATGCTCCAGTTGGGAGTTTAAAAATAGATATTTTAAATAGCCGACTGGAACTTGTACATTTTTTATTTTTTACAAAGAACGTTGAATATAACACAAAAAATGGTTACATAGTTCGTAGGGGACTTACACATCATGCTGTCATCACAGCGATGCTTATCAAATTGATAACAAACACGTGATATTTTGGTAATCGATATATCCCAAAAAAGTATCACCGGACCAGTATTCGCAGAATAAATATGCTTCAACACTCATCACAGAATGCCTTGCCCATACACGTAATGACCCCCCCCCTCCTCCTCCTCGCTCACACAGATAGAACTTTCCATAGGTGCGTGCCTGCTTGCCGGGCACATTGCTACTGAGTGATCACATTAGCCAGTGTGGCGAGGGGATGCTCACGAGCACAACCATAAAAAGAGAGTCGCGAAGTGTGTGGGGTTAAGTTGTTGGAGTCTCTTCGCAGCGCATTTTGCTGCAACGCACGTAACGTTACGGCCACGTTATATCCGTGTGGCACAACATTTTTTGCGAATTCAGTCCGAATGAATGCCATGCAAAAGAATGTATTTGCAGAGTTGTTAAAACAATGCCCCCAATGAACATTTTTACCGTTAGATAGGAAGGGTTTGGTTTTGGAATGTGAGAAATCGAATTTTGTTGCCAGAATTGATAGCACACCTGCGAAATAACTTTTAATAGTAGCGATTAAAGAGGACATTACTAAAATGGGGGGAGGGGATGTATATGGCAATACATATCAGGTTTGGATTGGCTGATTGGGTAATACGAACGGAAAGCATCAGATGCACACGTGCGCAGCTCTTTTGGTCATGGTGGGACCATCGACTCTGAAGAGTAGTATGAAAAAACAATGATTTTTTTTCATCACTGCCATCTGTTACCTTCTAAAAATGAGCACCCATGGTAAAATGATACTTGGGTATGTTTGTGTGCGTGTCATGTGTGTTTTTGCATGTAGAGAGCAATGTGTCGCATGATGGCGAAAAAACAAATCACTTGACATAATGCCATGAAACTTATCACACGCCTGGCAAATAACAATTCTAATGAATTATTAAATGTGCTTTCCTGAGGAATTGGTTTAATCGAAGGATAACAAATAATGTAAAATGAATGTTAAAGTCGAAATCTGTTTTGACAGCTGTACAGCCCAGCGGTCAACGAACCTCGCACTAAATGAGTTCACATCACAGCAGATGATTCCATCCGGCATATTTCTGTAAATGTATGTGGACCATTACCAAAGCCAACACCATCATTAAAATGTAACTTTAAAGAGACCCTGTTACATTATTTGCAAGATTGGGCTACTGGGGGAGATGTGGGGGCATGCACTTGCAGTGGGAATATAAATTAGTGTGCACTTGTATTTATTTATTTTGGCCATAGGTGCATTCCTGGATCTGCATACACCCAGATCCCCTTTCGGGACACACTTCTCTACGGAGAGTGAGCTCACGGATTCCTTTCGAAGGCGGAGCAATTCTTTGCAGACCGAAAACATTTTCGCTGTTGAAAATTACTTTCCCTTGACAAGAAGCAGACGTTCATGAGATGACTGGTGGCAGGCCCTGTGAAAGTAGAGGGCGAGGGTGGAGTGATTTCGCAGATCGGATCCAGCGTTCAAAACTCACCGTTCAAAACTTCCGTGGCATCCCTTTGGCCCGTGCCCTCTATGGGAATGGATGCTTCACTGTCCGTTTCAGAGTATTTTGAGTGGACTACACCAGACGAATGTTGAAGAAAGGGTTTCTCGGGGATTGGTATATTTAAGAGTTCAGTTAGCTACAGCCGTGGGAATTTCTGTCTCGGCTGCTTCGGTGACAGTGACCAGAGCCCTGGAAAAGGAAACGCAATGGCTGGAGGGGGACCATTTGATAGGTTCACATGGCAGAATTGAGGCAGAAGATTTTGTATTCCAGGATTTGTGAATTGATTCCGCCAGAGTAGTTTTTTCTGCTGCTATTGAAGTCCGCATAGTAAGTAATTTGCACTTCACAAGGAGATAGCTGGAGTTTTGCTTTCTGCCTCCCAGGTAATGGTTTGACTGCTGAATGCAAGTTGATTAGATCAGCCCTTGCTCCATTGAGTATTCGGATTATTCTAAATGGTCTCTTGTGAACATCCTTTTGAACTGCTTGCAGTTTATTATGATGAGGGTAATTTTTTGTTATCCACGGATCTGGGCAGCCGTAACTATATTTACTCGAAATTTAATCGCAGCGTTTGTTTTTGCTTTAATGATACAATCCACTCGTGCCAGCTTTGTGTCCGACCCCCCCCCCATCCCGCAGTGAGTGGCTTATCGCGTCGACCTACGAGCGCGACACAGTGTGGCACTGGCGGCGTAACAACCGCCGGGGTGAAACCACACCAGCGCTCCTGAACCCCCGTGGTGGGGTGCGTTGGGGGGGGAGAGGTTGAAATCCTTTCGAGGGAGGTGCAGGCTGCGGCACGGATCATCCATGTCACGTGTGTGCGGCGAATGCGCAGCGGCAAAACGAACCAATGCGCAACTTGAAACGAATGCGCCTCCACTGGCAACGCGTGGACTGGAGGAGGCGTGCTCGGTGTAATTCATCTCTCCGTGGATTGTGGGGTTTAGTGGCCTGGGGGGGAGGGGTGCCGGGGGTATGCAGAGGGGTGTGCAGAGGGGCGTGGGGTGATGGGTGTAGGGGTACAGGGACCATTGGTCTTGAATGGGGGGGGGGGGTGTCACCAAACAAAACAGGTTGAAACCCACTGCACTACACACAGGGCGTGTGCAGACTTGGCACGTGTGTTTTTTTGGCGAAATGGACTTGTGCGCAAGGGGACTTTCGGTGGACACCTCATGCTCGCCTCGCCTTGATTGACATTGAATAACACGCGAAGCATCGAAACTGACCATATCAAAGACATGAGTAATACGTGTGAAAGATATTTATATATAAAATAAAACTAGTTGCGTGCAGATGTGCCCAGTTATCCGATTTATGGACGAGGCGTAATAGGTAAATGGAAATCTTTATTTTACCAGATAAGCGTCCATTAAGATGCATGTGTCGGTATTGGGGTCACAATTACAGAATTAATGAATGACACAGTGTGGGTTATTACGGTAAAAACACCTCTTAACGTTGGTAATTGGTTCCACGAAACCGGTCGTTAAATGATTTGGTCATTAAGCGAGTTTAGGAAATGCATGTTAAAGGCTTTATTCGTTCCGATAGCATCGAAAGTTACCCTTTTTCACTCCCCCAAAAAAAAGTACTTTATGATATCTAAACAACGTATTGTCTCGATCGTCGTTAAATGATGGGAATTGTACTTCAGGCAAAACTACAACAACAATATGCAAGAAGGTAAACGTAGATTTAAAGCTTTCGTGACTGCAGGGATTCATCTTCTTGGTTCTTTCGGTAAAGTCACGTAGAATGGAAATAATAAAATAATAAAAATTTAACATAATAAAATCATTCTCACGACGTTTCGGCCACAACGCAAGCAGCCGTCCTCAGGTGAAGGACGGCTGCTTGCGGTGAAGAACAGGTCTGTCGATAAGACAAGAGTCTGAATGGCTTTCCGACAGACCTGTTCTTCACCTGAGGACGGCTGTTTGCGTTGTTGCCAAAACGTCGTGAGAATAATTGTATTATGTTGAATTTTTATTATTTTATTATTTCCATTCAACGTGACTTTACCGAAAGAACCAAGAAGAACGTAAACGTAGGTCAAGTGATCTCAACAGTCCATCCTGGACTGCATTTGTGAACATTTTACTCGCCCTCAATAAAGTGTGGACTGTGAACTCGTGTTTTTATTTATTTTGCCAGGTAAGGCCCACGGGGCTGTAACGCTCGTTTTCAGAAGTGACCTGGCCACAAATGATAGTCCAACTAAGTAGCTTATCAAGTGGAATTTTATAGCAGCCAAATACTCCAAGCGCATGTTTCTAAAAGTTAGAGAGGAAAAAGCGGAGGGCCAGGGAAAAAGATCCACGTGACCACGGGGAGAACGTGCAAACTCCAAATATACAGGCGTCAGCGTCGGGATTGAACCCACGACCTCCTGTAAAGCGGGCGAGATATTTAACATCTCACCACCGTGGGACATCTGATAACGGGCGCTTGCACATGGAAACACAAAGTCACTCGCATGTTGAATCCACCTCTGATCCGTCATCTCCGCATCCCAAGTTGGCCGACTTAATTCGTGCAGTGTCAGAGACGTAAAAAAAATGGCTTAGAAAAACAAAGCATGCATCGGTTTAGATATATATCTTCTGAGACTTTGTCAACGTCGTGTGTCACGGTAATAAGCACTGTGAAGTGAAATGTAAGTTGATTGCCAAAGCCTCGAACTGCCTGTAGGCTCTCGTGGGAGGCGCAGGGAGGCATTTACTACCACGTCTCAAATCACAAGGGGGGGGGGGGGGTGGTGCCCTGAGAGAAGGGGAACTGTGACGTTTCATCCACGGAAGAAGGAACTGAGCCGCAAAAATCAACAGAAACTGAAACTTGAAATTACAATAAAAAGTAATGGCTGCATCATAAAACGTTATTTGAAACTGATGAGTGTACCTTAAAATTAAATAACGCCGCTATGTGCATTACGAAAGTGAGTGACCTTCCCTTGAGTCTACCAGCACTGACTGTGAGCGCCTTTGACATCATGTAAATGCAGTGTATAGGACTGTCAGTTTAACGCGTAGTAGGCTTTCACGACCAATATCCATAATACAGTTTTTTTTATTAGATCGCTTAAATATAAATGTGTCATTAAACACGACACATTTATATTTACGCGATCTAACCCAACAAAATAAAATCGATATTATAGGACTATCATTTGGTTTCCATAATAAATTGTGTGTAAACTCTTCCTGCCTCTACAGGGAGGGTTTCCACACAACTATTAGATCTTTTAACAAACTTCGAGACAAGAAGGCTCACATGATCGAATCTCGCTCACTTTTCTGAAGCGATGCCACGACACCAGGGTAATACTGTGATCGCCTTTACACTCACATCTGCTGCTGTCACTTCTCCTAATGCTGAGCAGATCTTGTTCAGGGCCGGCTGTGCCCTGATCTCGGAGAGAATGAGATTGCTCCGATTCGAACTAGATAATTTAAACAAGACTCTCTTGCAATCACACTTAACATTGACGGAAAAAATATCTACATCTGATTGGGACCATGTAGATAACATGACAGCATCTTCAGCCGCCTCGATGTCAGCTAAATGCGAAGAGAACCTGATTTCCAAGTTCAGCCTCCTATCTAAGAAGAAGCCTGATCCACACATTAAAAAGTTAGATGTTAAGATTGTCATCAATCAGAGTAACAGCCCAATTTACGACAGCCTAAAATCGGTACTAGCTAAAGGGTTGAATTTCGCAGTCATCCTAAACACATCCCAGTGGATGATATAATTGAGTGGATGATATCATTGAGTGGATGATATCATTGCCCAGGTCAACGTAGCCACTAGCTCAGGGGCGGGGAACCTTTTTTCTGCCAAGGGCCATTTGGATATTTATGACATCATTCGCGGGCCATACACAATTATCAACTTAAAAATTAGCCCGTTATATTTGGTCAAACATTTAATTAACTCACTCCTAATGCGATGGCTGGAACTGCTTCCCTTTGGCGAGGCGTGTGATGTTAGCTGGTATTGATGATGTTGCTACTCGCAACTGCTTGTCCAGGTTTGCTCCTAGATTTGTTGAATTTCGAGTCCCGCCTGCGGTTGCCTTGGCAGGGCCTAGACCAAATGATTTCGCGGGCCTTATACGGCCCGCGGGCCGGACGTTCCCCACCCCTGCCTTAAAGGTTTGGGACACATTCCTGCAGACGTGGCGAGATCGGAAATTGCTGCAATCCTAAAAAACGCTAAGAAACCCATTAGGAACATCAGCAAGGATGAGCGCTTTGAGCTTGCATGGGGGTACCTTCATTTTGTTTGTAGCAAGTTCCATTCCAGAGTGAAGTAAGTGTTGGTCAGGCAGTGCCTAACCAAAGTTGGTACATCAGGATTCAGTCCATGTTGGACAAAGTCTTCAATTATTGCTAAGGTGTCAGGTACAGGAACCTTGGTGAACAGAGAGACTACATGAAAGCTGACAAGCAAATCATCTGGGGACAGTGAAATGCCCTTGATTAGAGAGTACTGCTGAGGTAGTCTTGCCCGTGATTGGAAGCAAGGTCTCAGACAGAAATCTGGTCAGTTTGTAGGTAGGTGAGTTCATAGTGGAAACGATGGGCCGAAGTGGGAGTACCTTCTTTATGGATCTTAGGAAGACCATAGAATCTGGGTGGTCTCGCAGCAGAAGGTTTTAGGGAGAGCCCTTTGATTGGTTCGATTAGAGAAGTCGAATTAGTGATGATATTGTTGGTTTTTGTAGCCAGGCGGTTGGTAGGATCTTTGTTGATTTGGGTGTAACTGCCATCATTAAGAAGGTCCTGGATTTTGTTGTTATATGTGGCTTTATCCATGATGACAGTAGCATTGCCCTTGTTGGCTGAGAGGATGACTATATCCTCTCTCTTTTTCAGTTGGGCGAGTTCAGAGCTCTCGTCTTTGCCGATGTTACTAATGGATTTCTTAGCCTTTTTAAGGATGGTGGCAATTTCAGATCTTGCCACGTCTGTCCGAATGTGTCCCAAGCCTTTGAGGGCTACATCTACCTGGGCAATTGTATCATCCACTGGGATGTGTTTGGGGGTGACAGCAAAATTCAGCCCCCTAGCTAGTACCGATTTAGGCTATCGGAGATTGTGCTGTTACTCTGATTGATAACAGTCTTGTTAACAACTAGCTTTTTAAGGATGTGATTCCTGACATTCAATACCCCGGTGTCTACAAACTAAGCTGTGGCTGCGGCAGTAGTTACATTGGGGAAACTAAGCGACATGTCTCGGACCGTGTTCGTGAACACAAGGCAGATCTGAAACACGGTAGGACCAATACCTCGGCCGTGGCTGATCATTGTTTTAACGCGGTGGGCTCACACGAAATTAATTTCTCCAAGACGAAGGTACTCTGCAAACCTACTGGCTACCAACATAGATTCGTTCATGAAGCCATCCAGATATATAAACAGACAACATTTCAACCGAGAAGATGAGTACAAACTGAGGAATCATTGGAAGGACGTTATTAGCCAGTTTAAGTCATAACTGGCTCTAATGTTTCCATCCTACCTGCCGATGTTAGCAGTTATTGCCGACTCTCTGAGTTGCATTCCTCGATGTGGCAGTGGCTACATTGACATACTAATCTCTCACAATACAATGGCCAGCCCAACAGCTTTGGGGTGCCCTCTATCTTCCCTCTCTAACGCCGCCCACTTACCATTGGCCTGCACCCATCTCAGGCCTATATAACACCCTGCTGCTTCAGTAGCTCTTGCTGTGTTTTTTCACCTGAGGACGATTGCTTGTGTTGTGATCGAAACGTCGTGAATTTTTTATTATTTTTATGTTTTTCTATCCACGTGAC
Source organism: Entosphenus tridentatus (assembly GCA_014621495.2). Taxonomy (NCBI): domain Eukaryota; kingdom Metazoa; phylum Chordata; class Hyperoartia; order Petromyzontiformes; family Petromyzontidae; genus Entosphenus; species Entosphenus tridentatus. Next base: position 17,899,198 of record CM025612.2, read on the forward strand.
TTTACCGAAAGACCCAAAGAGTCTTCAGGTGAAGAACAGGTCTGTTCTTCACCTGAAGACGGCTACTTGCGTTGTGGCTGAAACGTCGTGAGAATTATTTTATTATGTTTTATTTGTATTATTTTATTAATTTCTTTCTATGTGACTTTACCGAAAGAACCAAGAAGATGAATCCCTGCAGTCACGAAAGCTTTAAATCGAAACCCAAAGAGTAGTTTTATATTTGTAACATTTCTCTAAAGGAAACAAATGTAATTTATTTAAAATACAACTGCAGTAAGTTTTTAATTAAATTGATACTGGTCTTGGCACGGCATTATAAAAAAAATGTAATAAAATACGGGGTGAATAAAAAAACACATTTTTTTTACTGTCGCTGAAAGGTTATGAAGATCTCAATATTTCGGCGCACGTGCCCTTTGCAGCAAATATTGTGGTGTAAAGAAATAGGGTCTTCAGTGTCAGACGATGGACTCGGTGGGGTCCAATGTGTCATTGGCATTTGACATTTTTAGGAATGAATACCGAATGTTAATAGGCATTGGTGCAACCGAAGTGTAATGAGGTTTTTTTTATCGCGTGAAAAATCATTCATGGGGTCAAACAGTTGGCCAGATGTGCTTAATTAAACCTGTTGTAATTAATTGCATAGCACTGTGCATGAGAATCGATCTTTTGAAAACAAAAGGCCTCCGGCAGAGGCTTTATATCCCTGCAGTCTTGCGTATGATTTATTGTTATGCATGTTTATCCAGGAAAAAAACTCACTGAAGTCCCAGTGATTGCTGTGTAGATCCAATTGAGTAATTTACGGGTCATTTTTCAAATTTGGACCTTGTTGACGCTTGTACACAAACGGCATACTGTTACAGATGGCGTCACGTATGTGTGTACGTACGTTGAACTTCTTTTGCACCGTACCTAGACAACCGTGACTGATTCGAGGTGCGTGGGAAGGACAATAAACTAAACACAAAAAGCAGATGTAAAGAAATTCGTTTTAAATCTAGATTTAAAAGTGCATATCTCCAGTGTCTTCCTAATATCAGAAGGAAGAGCATTCCAAACGGCCACAGAAGTGCACCTGAAAGCGCACGATGCGGTGACCCTCTTTGTTCGATGGCTAGTCAAAAGCAGCTGCTGCGAGGGTGACCGGAGTTCGCGTGATGGTTTACGCTCCTTGAGCAGATCATTACGGTATTGTGGTTCATTTTGTGGACAGCACTTTGTATGTAATGAGTGTGACCATATAATGCAGTGTTATTCACTCATTTTCACTTTCGCTGATAAGACCTCTGCGTGAGAGCCGCCACAAATTTGAAACCATTGGATTTGACAGCATGATGGGGTTTTTTCATATTTGTGTATATTATCTGGGGCCACACTAGAGGAGGCCACACTAAAGGCCACCAGGGGTGGCCAGCGGTCCGCGGGCCTTGCAATGAAGAACGCGTATGATGTGTATTCTTAGGTTTTTTTCGGTAAAGTCACGTAGGTAAAAAATTAAAATTAATAAAGGTAAAATAAAAATGAAATAAAAATCACGACGTTTCGGAGGCAACGCAAGCTTCCGTCTTCAGGTGGAACCGTCACAGCACGATAGCTGTATCAAGTGAGAGAAATTCCAAGAAAACAGTCTTTGTATATATACTGGTTGAGGGTGGGAGGAGCCAAGGTAGGCCCTGAATATTATTTTTGTGAGGTTCGCTGCGGCTGAAGCATGCTGTTAGGAATGAGCCTTTGTTGTGTAAACTAGGTGCGGATGATGTAAAGGTGCGTATAATGTGTTCGTTCGGCAATTATACGCCAATGCAGCTCAGCGAACACTTGACAGACACGAGATCTTTAGCGTCCACTGTCAGGCAGACGGTGCCTATTTATGGTTAATGTGCCCGCGGGTATAACCAGGGCGGCCGCTGGGTTCAAGCAGCGAACGTCTGCAACAAGTGTCAGACGTTACCGCTCGACCATGCCCCCCCCCCCTCGCCCATGGTGAGTGGGGCTATGTGAAACGCTCACTGCCGTTTTTAAAAATGATTGTGCCAGATGTCTAGGCAACGTACAGGTCAGCAAACCATACCCTACTCCACAGGCATGATCCACAGCAATCCTGACATACGTGCATGGCATGTACAGTACATGCATCGCCTAGGAATGCAAATTGAATCTGTGTGCATGTGGGTATCTAAAGGCATGTGGGGAGCGGTAGTGCAACGGTTACCGGGCTGCGCTACGAACCCAACCCCCTGAGTTCGATTCCTGCTCCTGGCCAATACCTGTGACGATTATCCAAATTGGTCCTGGTCCTCCCCTAGGTCGACTCGACCTAAAACAATCAATACCTGGTTGCGATGTGTAAACATTACCGCTAGGGGAGACAGGCGGCCGGGCGTGGTGTTGGCCACCCACCCCCTCGTGTGCCGTGCCGGCCTTCATAGGTCCTGATCGCTAACAGCACTTGCCCCAACAGTCTGTTACACGCTCTACTGGAAGGGGGGGGGGGGGATATCTTTGCATTTATCTCAAGGCATGAACTGTACAGGTAAGTTGCATTCCAAGCCTCAAGACGAGTCTTGCCCTCTCCTGGGTTGAGAGACGCGTGTACCTGTGAAGTCGGGCGACGGAACCACACGTGTGGTTACGTCCAGGGGCCTCTGCCATGTGAACGTTTCGTGCACAGTAACCGGTTTGGGGAGGTCGGCAATGACAACACCTCCCATCGAAACACGGCGAAAATGCGCGCCAAGTAGCTTTGCATTCACGGTTTTTTGACGTCCACAAGGGGACTTAAGACCCTCCCGTGATTTTAGAACACAAGGATGCTATTTATTCAGAATGGTCCTTTGCAAACTTCGTAGATGAGGGATTTCAAACATGAGCTCCCCCCCCAGTACATTTTCTATGGCTCGGTGATCCGCAGTCCCTACCCGTTTGGTTTAATTAATCGTTTGACTATTTTGTTCGGATGTTACCTGCTACGTTGTTTTGAATCTCAACATCTCAACTTTGTTTTAAAGGGCGTCGCCTTCTTCGTGTGGATGAACATAAACAAGTTCACGAGTATGAAAAGGCCTGTGCCATATTAATACTTTATCACTTTACGATCGTATTTTATCACTTGACGATGGGTTTCATCTCCATCGCTATTGGTTCCTTCATTGGAGTCTGCCATTGCTCCGACTTTGGTTATGCGAGTTCAAGATTTCTGGTCAGGGCGTTGTCTCGGCCCATCATCACCCTCAAAGGTTCATAAAATAAATACCGATTGGTGTGAGAGGTTCTGATTGGCTGTGCTATGAATGGACGAGTTTCTGTGATGGGCACGTGTTCCAGTCACTGTCTCAGGGCCACCAACAGAGGTGGTCACCAACCAAAGGTCCTTTTGTGTCCAGATGGTGGGGAGATGCTTTGGCTCAGCTCACATGCTGTACTAGTATGTTTATAGTATTCCTTCCAGGAGCCTTGTGATATTTTTAACGTTTGTCCCGCTGGATTACAATTTATGAACCTATTAGGATGCGTGCTGCAGACTGAGAATAGAGCCTTAATTACTGTATCTAATTTGATCTCCCAGGAGAACTTTAGTTCATGTTTATGACAGTGGCTGTTAAATAGTTCCTTCAGTTGTCATCAGGGATTCTTTGAGTCTATGAAGTTGTGATTTTATTTTTACTTGTTAAGGTGCAATGTGAACAAATATAAGCAAAGGACATTTGATTGAGTTGTTTTCGTCTTTGGCACATGTATTTGTAACCTGAAAAGGTCATTTTGGAATTCTGTCATAAATTCACTTTTTTTTTGCAAAGGCCACACTTACATGACCAACATTTACAGTGAAATAAACATGGCATGTAATAGTTGGTCCATCTTATTTTCAGTTGATACTCTCCTGAAGCATTGGACTCGGGTTTGATTCTCATCAATACTTGTTAACCCTTTCCCATTCCGATGACATACGTGTACGTCGTAAGATAAAAACACAGTTTGGCGCCAGCTATCATAGAGTGCAGGCGTGTCGTTTGAGTTCTCCGCGGTGATGTAAAATTTATTTTTTAAAAGCGCCGCTCTGCGTCTATCTAAATAAAATCACCGCTGAATCGGTCTCGCGCCTTCCGAGATTCAGCGGTGAATGGGACCCACCCTGCAACTTGCAGATGCCTCCGAATGGGAAACGGTTTAAAAATACACTTTCTTGACTGTTTCTCAGGTCAAACGTTCAGAGACATTTACAGCCAGAAGCACCACTCGCTTTGGAAACACGCCTAGTGGGACACGGTCTTCTGTGCAGCTGGAACGATACGCTTGAAGAACTCTTCTTTGAAAGTCAGCCAGTCCACGAGCAAAACCACACCCTCACCTGGCCATAGTAGCTGGGAGGTAAACGCTGCCCTCACTAACGTCCGTGAGGTTTTTCGACTTCTTCAGCTTTTCCCACACCAGTCGGTTCAAGGCGATTGATAGCGTTGCTAAGGCATTGAATCAGAATCATTATTTATGCTGCAGGAGGAATCTCTCAAATTTTGCATTCTCAGGAAGAATGTAATCAACCAGGTAGGGTGTTGACTGTTATGTTTTCCGACTCTCTGTTGTATGACATTACATTTCTAAGTACACTAGATTTGTGTTTCTATTTCATTTATACCTGATGACGATTGCTTGTGTCGCAATCGAAACGTCGTATGCTAGTATTTAATTTATTATTTTCTCTTCATACGTCACTTTACCAAAGAACCAAAGAGTAATTCCTGCAGTCACGAAAGCTCCAAATTAAGTACGAGCTAAATAAATCTATTTTTCACAGGTGTCCAGTAGTGGCGGGTCGTAAAGATGCAGCAACAAACAATAAAAAAGTCGCGTTAGGAGCGCAAAGTATAGGAAAGGTGGTAAGCATGCCATTCTGGCGAGATGCTCCTTCCTCTTACATTCATATCCAGGAGCATCCGCAGCTTAGCCGGCTGATTGGTCGGCGGTGTGTGCTTGCGTGTGAACCCATATTGTGGAGGTCGAGGATTGGTGGACCGCACAAATGTCGTAAAACTCCCTTACCGCGGGAATGGAGGAGGTGGCCGTCATACCCTGGCTTGCCAGGAGAAGACAGTCCGGCAAAAATTAAATGGATAGAGTGTTTTCCCAAGTGTAAACACTCATGAATTGGCCGATTGACACCTTCATATATAGAGGACTGCAGAGCTTGGGCGAACGTTGGTGCCAGCTCACCGCGTGGCTGCCTTCCCGCGTTTCTGTGGTTCCTCGCACCTCCGAGTCATTCTTTCTCTTCCGAAGCGAGTGAATGCTGCGTGCGTGACAATTTAAAAGGAATACTTAGAAATAATTTCGGCCAATAGTGAGTTGGAAGACGGATCTTTTTCAAGACAGGTCAGTCTCATCTGCATACTAAATCTGTGGTGAAGACAAGCCTCCTACTACTCCTAAGGGCGACAATATTGTTACATGGACAGCTGTTGCATTAAATTTCGATTTAAAGCTTTCGTGACTGCAGGGATTCATCTTGGTTCTTTCGGTAAAGTCACGTAGAATGGAAATAATAAAATAAAATAAACAATAAAAATAATAAAATAATATTTAATTATTTCCATTCTACGTGACTTTACCGAAAGAACCAAGAAGATGAGCTCTTGCATTCATATCTTCACCCAGCCTCTCTTGTGCAAAAAACAACGTGCAAGATCGTACGCCGTTCTACGTCTGCACGAACCTATCCTTCGCGGGTGCGGAATGCTTCTGGTCCGCCCGCCAAGTTTTGCCTTGAGGGCTTTTTGCCCCCCGCGTACAACACGGGGCCACTAATGGGCTTGACCCTTCGCATGCCGCTGTGAATAACACCGCCGGCGCGCGGCACGTCTTACGGCTTCCGCAGTGCTGCTGGCCCGAGCGCTTTTCTGCTTGGCGTTGCGCGAAGATACCGACGGCTTCCAAAACAAATTTCTGAATCTCAGTCGACCATTCTACACAACAAAGACTCATTTCCTGGCAGTGATTTCAGCCGCATCATCTCTACATAACAAAAGGCTCAGTCCCTTTCACAAGCACCTTTACATCATCCGCACCTAGTTTACACAACAAAGGCTCATTCCTAACAGCGTGCTTCAGCCGCACCGAACCTCACAAAAAATAATATTCAGGGCCTACCTTGGCTCCTCCCATCCTCAACCAGTATATATACAAATACTGTTTCTTAGAATCTCTCTTGCTTGATACGGCTATCGTGCTGTGACGGTTCCACCTGAAGACGGAAGCTTGTGTTGCCTCCGAAACGTCGTGATTTTTATTTTATTTTTATTTTACTTTTATTAATTTAATTTTTTTACCTATGTCACTTTACCGAAAAAACCTAAGAATATTTATGAATCTCGCCCACGTCGCGGCGGGCGCTTCTGGACTTTGTTTCGACGCCAACCCGGTGGCGGTTTTTCAAAGTGGATTCTCGCTGCCCCGAGCTTACTTGACACTCTTCGATCGTGTACTTTTTATTATCGCGGCAGCACCTGGCCTCAGCAGTTCGCGGAGAAGGGTCGGCTCTATAATGTACGGCAATGCATTCACATATGCATTGCTGTTAGGCATTGAGTGTTTTGCTCGTACGGGAGCAGTTTGTACAGACACGGCACGGGGAAATCAATCCAGCCGCGAGACGAGACACGATGTAAGCCACTGTTTGGTGCAGTGGAGCCCGTAGCCTTCCCAGCCGTGACATGAGGGCAAGATTGACGTCAGCTGCTAAAGGGCACCAAGGTGCATTCGTGTGTGTGTGTGTGCCACGGCTGCAGTCGAATTAAAAATATATATCCGTTGACATTTGATCCGTCTGGCTTCCATTTAAATGAGGCCATCTACATCAATATACATTGTGTTTTGCCGTACAAGTGGAATTTCACTTCACGTGGTGTATAATTGCATCTTCGTGGCATCGTGTATCTCTTTTGCAACGAGTCGTTTTCGTTGAGGTGCAAGCCGTCTAAATAATGTCCCTATAAAAATCGTGTAACTCTGTCAGTGGTGGACGAGTCAAAGTGTCTCCCCCCCCCCACCACCCCCGGCTCAATCGAGCGTGTGGTGGTGCCTGTCTCTCCAAAGCACGCACGCACACTGTGACCCAGTCTTGTAAATTCCACTTTTGCGTGGCTAGACCATTTCCTCCACTTGACAACCAACCACTCTTGACTTCTCGCAAAAGTTAGCACTCATTCGTATTGACCCAAAGAGCGGTCGATGGGATAAAAAGCATGCCCCCCACTCCAGGATCTGAATCTACAAGTTTACAATTGATCACAAGGGGTTTGGCTGTTAGGAGCTCCATTGTGTCCTGGCAAGGCAGGTGTGGAATAAATACCAGGAGGATTTCAGGAGAATACAAATTAAATTATTGATCTTTTATCACGTAAAAAAAAAATATATATATAATTCACTATTCGATTGTTCCTGTTATTAAAACTAAACATCTATAATAATTTTAAATATGCACAAAGTGTCACTTAAATTTTTTTCAGGTCTGTGAATATGTTCTTTATAAGTAATGTGCTTCTCAACCGTTTATTGTTTAATGTATTTACTTCTAAATAATGTCATTTGTAGGTATGTTGAATTTCTTTCGCGGAACCTACGTAGCGAACCGTTGTACATACCTTTTGTCTAAACATGACGAAACATTTTATCTAAACTTTTCATGCAATGTTCAATAACAAAACAAATTGGAGGTAATGTCAAGGGAAAACAATGAGGGGGCAGGGGAATATAGCAAATATTCCTCTTATCTTTCTCACGAGGAGAGAACATCAATATTTAGAGCAATATTTGCAGCATTTTGCATTATCGGAGGCCAAGTTAACATAATCTGCATTTTCATTTGGCAGGGTGTGCCGATGTGAGATCTCTAACTTGCGAATGTTCTCTGACCCACGCGTTCCTCTTGGCCGGTCCTCTGTGTGAATCCAAGCACACGCTTTCTACATGTTTCAATTTGCACTTGACAGCTTCTGTTCCATTTCCTTCATCAATGTCCATGCTCCGATATACGTTCTAGCACGTGAGATATTCATTGAAAAAAACATTATTTTTAAGATTCGTTGGTAGTATATTGCCAAGTTTCGTTATTTAAGTTCAGTTTTCCAAGATATGTCTATCACGGAGATGGAGCAAATTAATCAGCTTGAGTGTAAGAGCTCGGTGGATTGTTGTGCTTCATAGATGAGAATAGCTTGGGGGGGAGGGGGCTTCCTACAGCAGTTGATAGATCATGGCTGCTGATGATGAGCATGTGTACAATTATATGCCTACCAGTATAATATCTCTGACCGATTGGTGACCATTACATTCTTTTGGGTTTTTTCGGTAAAGTCACGTAGGTAAGAAATAATAATTTAAAAAAATGAAAATAAGTAAATGCATAACTAAATTCATTTATTATTATTTTATTATTATTTTAAATACGTGATTTTACCGAAAAAACCTAAGAGTATGAATCTTTGCAGTCACGAAAGCTTAAAATCTAGGACCATTACATTCACTGCACTCTGGAGCTTTGCTAAACTTTTTGTGTACCTGCTTGGCTTCGAATCCAGGGTCTCAGCCGTGGGTAAAATATAACCCTGTCGTGATGCTCGTGATCGATACCACACACATCACTTGGTTTGTGAGTACACAAGGACTATGGGAAGGGGAATTAAAGCGCCTCCACTAAAAAAGAGTTGCCGATGCACTCGCAGCAGTAAAAAGCGAGGATAAGTTTTGTCTCCAAAATTTTGGTCGCTACATTTTTAATCGACGTGTACCATCGGCTGTGACACATGGTTCAGGAAACGTGGTCATTAGCTAAAGAATTCAAACAAAAACGGAAAAGTGCGCAGAGGCGTGTTTGGAATTACACTGCGAGACATAGGGAGGGACATGGATTTATAAAACACATGCAGATCGATGACTTCATTCAACCGATTAAGAAAAAATCAGGCCGAGACAGGACCCTGCACTGGAAGGGACGTTGGCCAATGATCAAGAATAATACGAGTGGCAGCCAAAGGAAAGAAACGTGTCCATGAGGCTGTCCAGCGAAGAGCTGCAGCGATGAGATCAGTTCGTGTGCAGGTGCTGAGTGGATCGTTGGATCGCGGGATCATGAGGAGGGGTGGCAGAGGCTCGGGGAAGCCTTCATCCAGCGGCGGATTGGGCATGGCTGATGATGATGAGGGTCAATTGTAGGTAGTTAAAGGGCTCTCGTGCCACATTACACTGCCTTGTATGGATGTTGTTTTGGGTGCATTTGAGGACAAGATTAATAATTGCATTTCCAGTATTCAAACCTTTATAGTGCACCACAAAAGATCTGTTCATATTCATCGATTTTATCCATTTGAAAATGCATAAAGCATGGGCTACAAACTTGGATTCTATGCAAAGCATCTCACCGTTTGGAAATGTACATCGCAAAATTCTAAATATTGTGTTTTATAGCCAATAATTATTTTGAATTTACCAATATGTTCCATTTCATAAAAATGTTCTGCAACGCAATTGATTAGGCTTCAACTTGCATAACACTCTCCAGAACGTGTACATGAAATTCATTGTGTATATAATTGATCATCAGTATTAAAAATGAATGCGTGTAATATATGCACGTGGAAAATTATCCCAAAATCGTTGTCTTTCAAACCTCTCGCATGGACATTCTACAAAGCAACCTGAAACCAAAAACCGCATCTTGCAATTCTCAGTAAACTGACATATACTTGAATATTAAAGTGCGTTTAATCGTTTCTCCTTGTAGCAGAGACAACATACTCTGCCTTAATTGTCTGGCTTTCCATTTCTTTTTTATTCTGCTGTGAGCAGCCGCACTATGCTTTCAAGACAAATATTTACGGTGCTGCACTTTAAGGAGACGGACGAATCCGGAGCCTTTTGGCAAAAACGAACATAAAGATGTTTTCAAGCATTTACTCTGTAAATGTGTAACTGTGTGTGTGTGTGCTAGGGAGCGGGGGTGTAGCGGTTAGCGCATTACACGATGAATCCGACGACCCGAGTTTGATTCCTGCTCACTGCCAACACCGGTGACAATGATTTGAACCGGTCCTGGGCCTCCCCTAGGTTGACTCAGCCTCAAACGAGTACATGCTACGGTGTGTAAACATCGGCACTTGGGAAACAAAGGCGGCCGGGCGTGGTTGCTGGCCACCCACCCCCCTCGTGTACCGTTCCGGCCTTCATAGGTGCTCGCTAACAGCACTTGCCCCAACAGTCTGTTTAGGCTATACGGGTAGATCTTTGTCTTTTTTGTGTGCTGTGGTGGGGAGTGGCGGTGTAGTGAGTGGTGCGCTGTGCTACGAACCCAGCCCACCCGAGTTCGATTCCCGCTCCCGGCCCAACACCAGTGACGATTATCTGAACCGGTTCTGGGCCTACCCTAGGTAGACTCAGCCTCAAACGAGTAGCTGGTACGGTGTGTAAACATCGGCACTTGGGAAACAAAGGCGGTCGGGCGTGGTTACTGTCCACCCACCCCCTCGTGTGCCGTTCCGGCCTTCGTAGGTGCTCGCTAACAGCACTGTGCTTAGGCTATACGGGGGAAGGGGGAGGGGGGATCTTTGTCTTTTTAAATCCATTATATTAAGTTCACTTGCTTGCTTGCTTGCGTGCCTGCTTGCTTGCTTGCGCGCTTACGACCGTGAGAATCTTTCGGTCGTTTTTTAACCCACTTCCCGTGATCCAATCGAGCTGACATTTTGCACACAGACTCGTTGTGCGTGACAATTTATTTTCGTAAAAAATTTTTTTCCAAAATTGTACACTTTTAGGCAATTTTTGTTTATATTTAATTACCAATTGCTTAATGGTGGCAGGCAATCATCTGACCCATAGGTGGCAGCCATCTCAAGCCAGAGGACGAGAGGACTCTAGCCGCCACGCATATAAAGGATTTATAGTGAAAAACGTAGTTTTTACAGGTGAATTTTTTTGCTATGGGCATATTTGGTGACTGAGTTGAGATGATGAACCCTGCGTTAGTGAGTACATTCTGTTTCCTGGAATACCAAACGAAGGGAATGGAATGTCCTCTGCAACGTGAGTGCTTGGTCGAAGCTGCTTCTCGGTGTCATGGGCTGTTGCCAGAATACTGCGAGAATTCATTCTCTGCGCGGCAGCTTGGCTTCGGTTCTGAAAAATGGCAGCGGGGTTGACGGCTCTGATGGTGCAACCGTTGGCATTGTGAAGTAATGCTCCGCGTTTGAAAAGTGATATTTTTGTTGAATGTTTTGCCTTTGCAGAGGGATCTCTTTGTATATATGGACCATGATGAGCGAGGGCAGTTGAAGTGCAGGCTATGGCAGGTAAGCTGTGCAGCTCTTTAACATTTCCATTGCTGTTGTCACTTATCAGGTCTGGCTGTCTGTATATTGATGATGCATTGTATATTAAGGTGCAGTTGAGATCGGTGGTTATTCATCGGTTCCTTTGGGTACATTTGATGCCATTGTAAGCTTATGGAAAATTTTACATTAAATTTGCTGTTGCAATTCAAGGACAGTTATCATGCTGTTACAATTCAAGGGCAATTATCATCTTTTTTTGTATGCAGTACTGAGTAGTGTGCGTGAATCATGCACGCATTCTGAGTGCCAGTGCAAAGCAAATGCTGTAGCCTGTGTGCATGAAAACACAAATCTGAAAATTTAAGTGACCAAAATGTTTTTTTTTTACTGTCATCCTGCACGTTTTCATGCTCTGCAAAGGTTATGTATGTAAGCATGCGTTGAATTGTATTTATTTGCTTTATATTTTCAATAACCTTAAGTGGTGCAGTGGCTCCGTAACGTATTTAACATTCTTAACATTCAGTGTAAATTCCTTCCAACTGAATCGGCCAAACTAAAGCAGATCATCAAAGATCTTAAAGGTAGTGGGGTGGGGGGGGGAAACATCCCATGCTGGTCTTACCCAGCTGCCCTGTTCTGGCCGGCCTCATTGATTTGCATGAATAAGAGCACACACATGATGTGCATGCACATACATATCAGTGGGTATCCGGGGCTGCAAATTGAATCATCCCCGTACATAAATGGGAGCTGGGTGTAACTTTAGTTTCAGTAAATGGCATGCAAATGCTATCTAAGGCTTAATTAGCGTTAACATTTCCTAGTGTATGCATGGCGATTTGTTTGGCAGTGAATTATATTCGTGACTTAATTTCCAGTTTTATGACCGCTTGCCACTGCATTTACTGGCAATCGCAACAGCTTTAGGCACACATAATACAGATGGGTGAAACTGGCACGAGAGAAGAGCTGGAGGGTCGATTGACATTGCACTCATCAGGTCAGGCTGTCCGTATACTGATGATGCTCTCGCACAATGTCTATACCGACTGGCGGACCGTGTTCAAATACGCGTTGTATCTTTGACATGCATCTTCAAGTTCTAAAAGCACCAACTATGTTTAAACGAGCAGGTTGAATTTCTAAAAGTGTTTCTTCCCCCCCCCCCTCTCTCCTTTTTGTCCCTGGTCAAAATAAAGAAATAACCCAAAGTGCTTTTGAGAGACGGTACATTTAACAGGCTGGGAACATTGGTAATTTTACCCCAGCCGAAAATTGGTAAAGCCAAATTGTCAAAGGGCGAATTGTGTAATGGCTAATTTAAATAGCCTTTTGTGCTTGTTTTTGTGAATTGTGTAATGCACGACTGAAAATGGGTGCAAATTGGCTTCCTCATAGCCAGGGCAAACAATTCAGTATTCCACGTAAGAGTCACGTTAAGTGCCATTCCGTATCTTGTCTCACTACACACACAAGAGTCTGCTGGTTGGCTACATACATTGTTCGAAAGTAAGAGCACCATCTCTCTGCTGGACATCTGCATGTTCACTTGTTAAACGGGGAGCATACGTGGGTTGCATGTACCAGTTTTTATCTTTAATCCCCATTTTATTTATGCCAGTTGTGCTTTGCAGGTGTTACATGGCGAGGTGAAGAAAATACCTTATTTAATTCTCGCCTTTTGCATTGCCTCTTATTTTGTAAGGAGTTACCTCGGTAGGGTACTGTGAAATTCCAAACATCCGCAAATCCTCAAATGTATGACCCTTCCCGCAGTTTGTGGCAACTCCCATAGTCAAAAATCCCAGCTCCGCAAACATTTTAACACATTTTTGGAGTTGCACGAAGACTTGAGAGGCACCGCGATGGAAATTATTAGAACTTTTTAAAACAAGGCGGGCTTCAAAGAGATCTGCCCCACAAAGCTAGTTGACTGTTCAGTCCCCAGGCTGTGCCGCCCTATAAGGTAGCTGAGTAATGGCGTGGTGCTTCACTGCCGCCCGTCCTTCCTGCTTTCAGGAGCGGTGGCGATGAGTAGCCGCGGCTGCCTGACTCACGCTCCGCCCATCAAGCGCCCGCCCGAGGACGATGACATCGACGACTATGGAGGCATGGCCAGCTCTTCCCCTTCCTCGTCCGACTACGGCATTGCTTACCAAGGCCAACCCAGCCCGTCGTCGTCATCCTGCGATGCCCCGAAGCGGGACGGCTCCAAAAAGCACAAAGGTACGATGCACAGCTCGGCCCGGCGAGCGATGAGCGAGACGCCGATTGGACCGACTGCGTTATTTTAAGACCCACAACGGGACGACGCCTTCACATTTCTGGGAGATGCCTGGTGGTGCTGGTCGTAATCGGCAACGTGAATGTCGCACGGGAAGTTTTCGCGTTCCTCCGTGTTGTTCAGACCACAGCGCGTTTTCGCTCAGACGCAGTTCTTCCATCCGGGGACACTTTTCTCACGACGCAGAATGCACACCTTTATAACGCGGTTTCTGAGCGGTCGATAATGAACTACTTTCTTGGGTTGCATGGCCGAGCGGTGCAGTGATGCAGTACGTGGAATAATAGAGTAACGCAGTTATTAGTCCTAACCATCTTACCATATGTGCGTAGTAGTAGTAGTAGTACATCGTATCCCACTAAACGTTATCGTTACATTATTTATGGGGACATTTTTTCGCTTAGCGCTTTTTAAGGAACACATCTACCGCGCTAAACGAGGGATGCATAACTGTTCTGAATTGTAACACAACGGTGTGCTGAAGTCGTAATAAATGTTCACGTGACAACCATACTAATTGGCTGCATTCGGTAGAGGTTGGTGTACGACACATTTACATTCACGCGATATAAACCACATTTTTGTTTATCATGAATGCATTTTCATCGTTGTGTTTCTTGGTACATGTTTCCTGTTTTTTAAGACAAGTGTCATCACTGTCTGGGCTTCTTTTGTTCACATATGCATGTGGTAGTGATCATAAATATTGGCTGCCTTAAGACAGTCATGTAAATTCCACTTTCCTATGCCAAGGGGTAATCCCCTAAGACTACATCCCACAAAGAGATGGTCTTAGCCAACACACTCTTCCATCGTAAGGACAATTCCATACACCCATCTATCAAATTCACCATGGAAGTGGAAAATGATGGCAAGCTACCATTCCTGGATGTTTTGATCGAGAAGAGACCTGATGGCTCTTTGGGACACACTCTCTATAGGAAAGCCACCCACACGGATTCCTATCTAAAGCCTGACTCCCACCACCATCCAGCCCAGAAGAATTCCCTCATCAAAACACTACACCATAGGGCCCGTTGCATCTCCGACCAGCCAGTGAGCTTGATCATGTATGCCCGGCTCTCAGGAGGAATGGATATTCTGACCGCACAATCCGCAAAGCTGCATCCCCAACCATGGGTAGAGAACCATCTGAGGACCAAATCAAAACCATCACCTTGCCATACATAGCAGGGGTTACCAAAAGGATTGCCAAAATCTTAAACAAACACAAGATCCAAGTTCGGTTCAGTACAGTACACAAAATCCGTGATTTGATCCCATCGGTGAAGGATGCGATTCCGGACATGCAATGTCCTGGTGTCTATAAGCTGCGCTGTGTCTGCGGCAGCTGTTACACTGGTGAAACGAAGCGACGTCTCTCAGACCGGGTTCGCGAACACAAAGCGGATTTGAAACACGGCAGAACCAACACCTTTGGCGGTGGTGGATCACTGTTTCAACGCTGTGGGCACACACGACGTTGTTTTCTCCGAGACCAAGGTGCTCTGCAAACCCTCGGGCCACCATCAGAGATTTGTTCACGAAGCCATCCAGATATACAAACACAACCAAAACTTTAATCGAGAATATGGATTCAAATTGAGCAACCATTGGAAGGGTGTGATAAACCGCGCCAAGTTTTAACTGCTGTGATTTTCACTCACCCACCCGTGTGTCTTGTTATCCGATTACTAATTCAAGTCCATTTACTTGCTATTTTCTCCAGCCCCACCCGTCCATGCACGCCACAAACCCTCCCCCCCTCTCCTCTGTGAAATCCTACAGCCAAACTCCTTCCCCCCCCTCCCATGCCTCTATAAAGCCATAACAGCAGATAATTTTTCTCACCTGAAGACGGACGCTTGTGTTGCGACCGAAACGTCGTGTTTTCTTTAATTATTTTTTCTACCCACGTTACTTTACCCAAAGAACCAGAGTATGCATCCCTGCAGTCACGAAAGCTTCAAATGGACAATGATAATGATGATGACATTCATTTTTTAAGTTTAAAGAGGATCTTCTGCCTCGTTTGTACGGATATGAATTAAGTAGCAACTATGTGCCGGGCATCAAACTGTCCCAGCTACAAGAGCAAAACCATTACATTTTTCTGGTGTCCTAAACACATCTAAAGGTAGCCAGGGTGTCTGGAGATCCAAGCTGTACTATTTTTTATGCGAGCACAGCAACAAGGAGACATCAAGTCAGTCCAGAAACTACCGTATCTCGCCATGGTAGTGAGATGCTAACTACCTCGCCTGTTATACAGGAGGATGTGGATTCGATCCAGACTCTGATGCCTGTATATTTGGAGTTTGCATGTTCTCCCCGTGATAAGCCGCTAAATTGTTCTCCTCGTGGTCGTGTGGATTTTTTTTCTGGGCCCTCTGGTTTTTCCCTCCACACTTTGAAACGTGCATTTGAGAGTATTTGGTTGCTACAAATTTCAACATGATAAGCCACTTCATTGGGCTATCATTTGTGGTCAGGTCGCTTCTGAAAAGAGTCATGTAGCTCAGTGGGCCTTGCCTGGTTGAATAAAAATGGATTCGTTTACTGTGTTGATCCTGAAATCTGGTATTCGAGTATATTAACATCGTTGATTGCTGGGATTTTCCCCCAGCAGTCATTACGCAGGAGGAAAATGCCATTGGTCAGTCTCTTCCCTTGGGCCAAGATTAAACTAAACAAACCACAATTCTGGGAAAGGGGCCTTAAGCGGTAGCCCTGTGGCATCTGCTTCCGTGGGCCATTCTATAACACGTGGGGAGAACTGCTGTGCGAGAGATCCCTGAGGATACTTAGTCGCGTGACGTGACAACGAGAGCACACAACCAGGGTGCAATTTGGATGAAAATCTTTTAATGAGAATTTGACGGGAAATTCATAATTAGCATGTTCATTTTTTTTACATTTTCATTGGCATTGATAAAAGGAATGCAAATGACGCACAAATCAGGAACACATTTTTTTACAGCTGACGCAAGCTGCTAATGAGAACGGCATGACTCAAATTGAACGCACGCCTGTTCAAGAAAAAAAAGCGAAATGGGCAAAACTCATAAATGCATCACATTGTGCATGTGCTTATAATTGACTTAAGCAAATTAGGTGACTATATTGTTTAAAAATAGAAATATGTGTTATGGACATTATTACTCAATGGGAAAAAAGTACCACAATTCCCCTCACAATTTCCAATTACACATTAAAACAGCCCTCTCGTCCAAATATCAGACTGCTGAAAAAACAATTTGCAATCTAAGGTGTGCCACAAATCCCCCACTGTCGCCATACAATAACCACAGGGAAAACTGGCGATCGCAAGTCCTGATAACCTGCGGCTGTTGTTGGCATACCAGTCCGTTTCTTTTGAGAAGGTCTGGGATCTATCTCCAACGCTCGTATGATAGACGAGTTCTCAGTCCTTGAGGACGCTTTTGCTCATTTCCACAATGCTGACTCAAGACTCACAGGTCCCTGACCGAGGGATGCATTTCAATCTTTAAATCGGAGGATTCATATTGGAGTCCACTCAAGGGACAGTTCAAATCCCAAGGTTCATTAATTTTCATTTTCTGGAAACAAATCAATTCGCAATCCTCGTAGCGCGCAACACATGCATAAGCTAGAATAACAACTGGACCAATGTATGTAGATATGTATTTTAAACTTATTTCGCACCGTAGGTAGCCAACTGTGCTATTTGGAGGTGGGGGGAAGGACAACAAACTATACTCTTTGGTTCTTTCGGTAAAGTCACGTCGGTAAAAAAAAAAAAATGGATCACGACGCTTCGATCGCCACACAAGCACCTGAAGACGGTTGCTTGTGCGGCGATCGAAACGTCGTGATCTATTTATTATTTTCCTACCTACGTGACTTTACCGAAAGAACCAATGAGTATGGATTCCTGCAGTCACGAAAGCTTCAAATCAAGACAACAAACTCTCTACAAAATGACAGAAAGAATCTCCCATCGCACTCGACGAACGTGGTGACATTGTAAGAAACATGGGAGTACTGTGGTGGTTGCAGCCAATTCCAAAGAAGCACTTCTGTGCAGAATGCTAGAGCACAGCTTGATGTGAGGCACCCAGTGACCGCAGCATACCGAGTACCTGTATCTGCACAACATCCATCACGATACTTTTGTAATAAAGGTCGTTGAAGCGACTTCTGGAATTCGGTCTTTATTCGTCTTTCATTACAACACTCCTTCACGCTGCTGGCAGACAGCGTGAGAGGGATAGAGAGAGAGACACGCGCAGCCACGTGGCAGCCTGGACCACGTAGCAGCCTGGACCACGTGGCAGCCTGGACCCCCGCTCCAGCGTGGCCTCTTCCCTACGTTCGTTCCAGTTCGGACCACGTGTTGTTCGTCTCCACCCCTATTTAATACCCGGGTCACGTGGTATGTTTCCACCAATCCTGGTTAGCCTCTATGGAATCTTCCAGACTCCACCGTAGGCTCCTGGGACCACGCCCCTGACTCGTCTACCCATTGGCTGTGGCTAAAGCCAGCAGAACCAATCCTCTACTTGCAGCTGTCACCTTTCCATTACGTCAGGGCCACGCCCCTAGGCTTCCCCCCATTGGCTATGGACCAGGACCGGCAGAGCCAATCATCGTGACGAGTTGTGATCCGTCAACGACCCGGATATATCCTCACATTACATTTTGAACACCCGAAGCCTCCTATGTGTGAGAAAGTACTTAATAGGTTCACATGGACATCACTGTTTGGTAGCATTTGTGGAGAAAGATGTGTTCAACATGTAGCTCTTGGAGACATGTTTATACAACTGCACCGGAGATGACCATAATCCATTGCTATGTCTGTACAGCACTGCGGCAGTTAGACTGATAATCCGCAAACATTTTTGCGCCAACACAGTGTACCACAGATTACGGGAGGACTTAGCCATGCGATTATCTTAATGGATTAAAAATGTGCAGATTTCAGGGGAAGTCTGGACAGCCAAATTAATCAGTAATCATTTCTCAAATCATAAGGTGACAAGTTTTTCTAAGATCCAAATGGTGCATATCAGCTGTATGGCTCTGTGTTAAATAATTTGTTTGCAGTTTTTACAATGGATATCCGAGTCTAAAATAAAAAATAAAATAAGAATCTAAATTTGTGGATTATTGGCACAGCTGGTCTGTGCTAATGCAAAACAAATAAATAAAAACTATCCCTCCACATTTTCCCACAGCTCTTCGTTAGCACCATCATCCACTGTCTATGGATCGCGGTTTTCTGTGCGCGAAGCATTTTAAATCCACTTTCAGAAGCAGTCGCGAATGGCCGATAATCCGCAAGGGGAAGATTTCACAATTCTGGCGAATCTTCTGATGAAGCTGGTTGTAAATCATCAGTGAAACGTCGTACTGAAATTGTACATGTGTGTTTGCTCTCCAACGCAGTGGTGTGCTGGAGTAGTGACTAATTGGCACATTTTGTGCCAGTTATTATGGTTTTCATGAAATGTATCGTGGATTTGCAGAGGGTAATTCAGTCACAGCCGTACATTATGAGTAAAATATATTAGACAAATCATGATTAGACATCCATTTCTTTCTTGTGTTTTATGTACCTAATGGTGATGCGGAATAATGACAGTTCAATAATTAACGCGTGAAAGCCTCAGAGTCTTTAGGCTCTTGTTCTGGACGATGTCCTGTTGGGATGTTTGGCCGAAACCATTTATAATTGTTGGACCACATGGGAAGAAACCGGAGAATTCAGAAAAATACTCCAACGCAAGGACACTTCGAAAACGCTCAAAAATATCCACACTTATAACCCTCCAGAGAGTAAATACGGTGAGCACATGCAATCTGGCTGTGACTCACGCCCATTGCTGTGTGACCTTTACCTGGCACCTCACAGCCACAAGCCGATAACACCTTTTATCCACGGCTGGTCACGAACCATGCTCAACCCTCCATACATAGGTTCTGAGATCGGCCCCGCTGAGGATAATTCAATCACAGCAGGTAATTTTGGCAAAAAAAAGCCTCACCGAGTCTCATGGCTCTTGTTCAGGAGGGTCCTGCCAAGCTTTCACAGAAGCAGAGGGTGATGTTGTTATCCGCAGTCCAAATTGATAAGCTTGAGGGTATTCTTTTTCAGCATTGGGATGTTTGGCAAGTGCCAGTTACATTGTCTTTGTCTCATAGCTATGAAGACATTTTGGGCAACCACTTGTATTGCTTGGGCATCCTTGTAGCACTGCAGCAGTCTGTAATGTCACGTATTTACGTTGAACCTCTTTCGCACCGTACGTGGCTGACCGTGCTAATTGGAAGTGCGGGAAACATGGCGGAGTAGATCTTGGTCGCTGTCTTCAATAGGACTCGCTGATTTCTCCTCGTCGCTGTCGCGCTTTGGCCCCCTCCTCCGTGTGCTCCGTTGCGTTCATCGTCACGCCAGATTGTCTTCGACCCACTCGTGGCTATTGCCGAGTGAAGTAAAAAACACTTTTGTTGACAAATTTGCGTCACTTGATATCATCAACAACATTAACACTGAGACATTTCCTTTACCAGTGGCAAAATATAGTAATAGGTTTTTACCCTTTCAACTGGTACAAAAACTGACACCTTTATACAAGGCATCATGTTTGCAATAACCACAACACAAGCAGTCAAAATGCAAACAAAAAGAAACAACTCTGATGATCTTCTTGGTTCTTTCGGTAAAGTCACGTGACTTTACCGAAAGAACCAAGAAGATGAATCCCTGCAGTCACGAAAGCTTTAAATCGAAATTTAACTCTGATGATGATAATTATACACCTTTTGGCGTCATCTGGTCCAAGATCAATGGAGACTAGGCTCTAAGAAAAGCTGTCTCAGGTGTGGACCAATCAACTTCAAGGACAGTGCATATCATTATCATCATCAGAGTTGTTTATTTTTGTTTGCATTTTGACTGCTTGTGTTGTGGTTATTGCAAACATGATGCCTTGCATAAAGGTGTCAGTTTTTGTACCAGTTGAAAGGGTAAAAACCTATTACAACTTTAACACTGCTGTAAAGTCGGTACCGTTACTCTGCGTGCCCTTGCCTCGTCTGAAAGAGGGTCAGTCCTCAAATTGTGTGCACCCTGCGTGTTTTTCTATCGCACTGCAGTGTTCGTGTGATACATCTGGTGAGGCTTTTTTCAAAATATAATTATGTCACCCTCCCATTTCATTGCATTATGTATTAATAAGCTTTAATATCACTACTGCCTTTTGTTTAACCATCTGAGGTCACAGGGATTCATTATCGTGTTAATGGAATTTATTTAACTGTATCAGGGATCGTTGTGATTTATTTCTTGCTTTATGTCCTTTTACAATCTGAGGCCCCATTGAGATATATTAGAGTCATGTATAATGCATTTTGTTTTAAGTGTGACAACCTTGATGTATTACATCGTGCTGTGCATGAAAAGGCATAACACCATTGCGTTTCACTATAGCTTTGTGTTTTTCTATATATGTATGAATGCTGAACTTATTTCGCATCTTACACAGCCAACCGCGCTAATCACTGTGTTTGGCTATTAAACATGGGTAAACTCCGTTTATCCGCATCTCATTTGGGGATTATTGAGTTTATCCACTTATTATTTGGGGAATGTGGCATTGCAACACCAATCCCTGAACAGAGATGGCTATTTTATTTTAGTGTACAAATTACTGTGAAAAAACATGGTGGAAATCCGAGGCACAGTGGCAACACAGGCAAACAATCTTGTCAGAATAATACAATTGTACATGTACATGCTATAACAAGTACATGTTAACACTTTGTGAAGTAGGAATTCGAGCATGCTTTCAAGGTGACACTACAATACACATGCTAACAGACTGTACAATTGTTTAAAATACAAACTGTATTGCAATACTCATGAATGCTTTTTCCAGTCTGAATTTGTCTCAGAGGAAAAATGTAAATAAATCAGGTAATTCCATATCACAACGGAATCCACGCAAACATATGACACGTAATTGAGTAAAATTGCTGAGCAATTAAATGACACGACTTTGAGTGCATTAGAGCTATTACATAGATAACAGAATCGTCTCCACACTCGTGCCTTAGGGCTGTTAAATGAAAATAAGATTTCAGAGCTAATCGGATTGAGGCCACTGTCTGAAAGGCACGGTGATTTTAGAGCAGAACACATACGTGAGGGTATTGCATAGAGTAAAAACTCGTGTGAATCCTGGCACCTATACAAAGGTATACCAATTCTGTAAGTTATGCAAAGGTATTCTAATTCTGTAACCTATTGAAATGTATGCTAATTGTGTAACCTATACAAAGATATAATGATTCTGTAACCTATACAAAGATATACTAATTCTGCAACCTATACAAAGCTATACTTATTATGTAACCCATACAAAGGTATACTAATCCTGCAACCTATACAAATTCTGTTTCCTATGATTCGTGGGCTCGTGGTCAAAATTGCATCGTAGTGATACAAGGAATAGACTCAAGACACCTTTCCAGATGGGGCCCTACATTATACGACACTAATATTCTTAGGTTTTTTTCGGTAAAGTCACGTAGGTAAAAAAATAAAATTAATAAAAGTAAAGAGATGCCGAGATAACAAGGTAATATACAAGGACTGTTTTCTTGGAATTTCTCTCACTTGATACAGCTATCGTGCTGTGACGGTTGCACCTGAAGACAGAAGCTTGTGTTACCTCCGAAACGTCGTGATTTTAATTTTATTTTTATTTTATTTTTATTAATTTAAATTTTTTACCTACGTGACTTTACCGAAAAAACCTAAGAATATGAATCCTTGCAGTCACGGAAGCCTCAAATCTAGAATTATACGACATTTTGGTCAATTCCATTGTTGAACGTTTGGCGTGTGGGAGGAAACGTTATGAAACACCGTAATTGACGTTTTTATGTTTCCAGCCTTGAGGGTGTAAAGACAAGTGAAATGTATCAAAGGATGAAGCTCAGTGTGATGACAGCTTGCGTGAATTGTGGCAACGGAATGGCTGCATTGAGATAAAATATATCGCCTCGACGTAGGAACCTGGCCAGTAAATCCGCAACAAAAGTGAATTCTATTCACTTTACGGTTGTTCCGTAAACATCTTTGTCAGCCATCGCATGCACAGATTTCAATGGACTGTTCCTGCACTCAAAGCACATCTACACAAATTCCTACTCGCTTGCCCCCCAGAATGGTCCTCTTTTACGAGTGATGCCGGCTCGATTTGAATGATCAGCTTGGTCTACCACTCACATCGTCGTCATCGTGTTTGTGATGATGATGATGATGGCATTCCGCACACGAACATAATCGTTATATTTGAGAAAAAAGTTACGCTGTGTGAAGAAGTTATAGGAGAGAAGTATTTATAATAGATATGAGGGAAAAGAGAGATATAGTACTTGAGAGGGAGTTGTACAAAGATAAAAGCACATTGGCACTGTACCTACTCGATCCTGAATATAGGTTTCTCCCCGAAACCCCCACCCATGACCTCCATCCCTGTGACCTTTACCCCATTACCTCCACGCCATGACCTTCACCCTATGACCTTAACCCCTATGACCCCACCCTGTGGCCTCCACCCCCCCATGACCTCCACGCCATGACCTTCACCCTATAACCTTACCCTCATTACACTACTTGACTGTAAAGGCTACATGCTTAGAAATTTAATTAGGGACGATTTCACCCAGTGGTGTGACATGACTAACATTGTTGAATTTAGTTTCGTTAAAAAAATATTGACAAACCATCTGTGCATATTTAGCCCATCTGCCGTAACTTGTACCGATTTGACCTATTATTCACAATTGTTTACGAAAGTGCACATTGCCGCGTCTGCACCTAACCTTTCTGGCACCTCTTGCACAATTCTTTTTGTTATCGATTTGCATGTGTTTTGTTTACGGCTGTAAAACCCCTCGTTTGCGAGTTGTACAATATTCCTTGAGGACCACGTACTCACTGTCTGCAATATTGATGTTTTTATCTTTTGCTATTGTGTTCACACACCACAGATCTCCCATGTAACATAGCCGGGCAACTGGCCACACCGAAGCCACTGGAGGCCAGGCATTTTTAAATCTAGATTTTAAAAAACTCAATTCTTTAGAACTGCTTTTCGTGTTTAGTTTATTGTCCTTAACCCGCACCTCCGATTTTGCACGGTTGGTTACAAACAATGCAAACGACGTTCAACATACATACATACAAATTGTATAATCCGTGTAACAATTCAAATAAACTGAATGCAATGTTACATTTCACAAGAACATCTATGAACATGTTAGTCTAATACTATATACCCTATTGGAACCTCATTTGCCAGTAAAAAATATGATAATTGTTTTTTTACCCTTCTATCTGGCAACAAAACTGACACCTTTTTTTACAAGGAGTCATGTTTACATCGACCACAATACCTTGTAGCCATCATGGAGAGACGAACTTTAGCAACTGGATTGTGGAATTCCCATCACTGATCGAGGGCTGCCAATGGAAAGATAAGATGACTGTCCCACACAGGATGGAGGCGCTGGCATTTGTAACGTTGCCGTGTTAAGCTTTGAAGATGACTTGCAACAATGCACTATCGCTACATCTGAAGTCAAATTACCTCTCGCTTGCAGGTGCCTATATGCCCAGCTACCTGGACAAGAACGAGCCCTGCGTGGTATGCGGGGACAAGGCAACTGGCTACCACTACCGCTGCATCACCTGCGAAGGATGCAAGGTTTGACGCGTGCCCACACAGCCGAACGGGAGAGATCTGCGTGACCCATGGGTGGAAAAAACCCGATTTTTCCAGCGGCAGGCATCGAGTTTTTTCTTTAATACAATTAAACCCGATTTCGGGGAATTAAAACCTGGTTTAATGAATACAAAACTCTGATTATTGTATTGTTTTATTTTTATTATTTTATTATTTCCCTTCTACGTGACTTTACCGAAAGAACCAAGAAGAGGTCTGATTCAAGGCTTAGGCCGCTTCCTCGTCGGTGCTGCTATCGTACTCGGGGGGGGGGCATCGGGCACGGGGTAGTCGTAGAATGCGGCGGGCAGGTTGATCTTGATGAACACGAGCTTCTCCTCCACAATCGTAGGCGCCAGTGAGTTCCTTCGCCTGGAATGGATGAAGCCCATCGTTGAGAAGTTGGCGAAGTGCGGTTCTGCAATTAGAACCAATTAAACCGGATTTCTCCCAATCTCAGATGATCGGGTTTAATATGAAAAGACAATTAAACCCGATTGTAAAAAACCCGACTGTGCCACTCTTTGCGTGACCGGGTTGTGTTGTGTACGCACGTATGTTGAATTTCTTTCGCGCCGTACGAATCGGAGGGGTTAGCCAAAACCACGCTTTGTGCGGTGATACGGTCAGGGCAGCCTTATTGGGGTCTCCAACCCCCGAGGATCCGGAACCGTTTGCTCGGTGGCAGACGGTTTGTTCACCCGTCATTGAGTCCGAGCCAGTTGTGCAACCGACTTAAAACAGCGTTGTTATTCCAGAGAGCTCACCGAGTGTGTGCGATAAGCGCGGCCTATCCGTGATGGACTGGGAGCATGAAGAGGGCGCGGATAACAAGCGTTCAGACTTACGGGTGCGTGCGCCGTGGCAAAACATACTAAAAGTTCGTAAATAACAACTTCCTTAAAATAAAATAAAATCTATCATAGGTGGTATTACGGGCAGTGGACGTTTACAAAAATTAAATGTGTGTGTTTGCATGTGTGTAGGTGTGTGCCCGTGTACATGGCATATGTACATGTGGGGGGTGGTAGTGCAACGGTCAGCGTGCTGCACTACTAGCCCGACTTTGATTCCAGATCACGGCCAACACCGGTGACGATTATCTGAACCAGTTGTGGGCATCCTCTAGGTCTACTCGGCCTGAAATGAGTACCCGGCGCGGTGTGTAAACGTCGCCGCGGGGAAAACAAAGGCGGCCGGGCGTGGTGCTGGCCACCCATCCCCTCGTGTACAATGCGGCCTTCATAGGTGCTCGCTAACAGCACTTGCCCCAACAGTCTGATAAGACTATATATGGGCTATGCATGGAATTATTGATGTAATCCAGACGTATGTGGAGTAAACAATTCGTATTTGTTGGGGAATACTTACCTGGAGGACGGCACGAATATTAAATCCGCGAAAATTAATACTCAAAGCTTGAGGAAAAATAGGTTTCGGGGGGCATAAACATACGTTGCGTTTAAACATGAACGTTTAAACTGTGTGTGTATATTAATGAATACATATATTGTAATGTGGCATTGTGTTATTCAGCTGAGATTTGAGAGTGATGAACGTAACGTGCAAATATGAATAAAGTAATGGTTTAGAGTATGCGTAATTCCACGGTTGG